>VZSG01000568.1:308572-319788 GCA_013398315.1 Nothoprocta pentlandii | reverse complement strand
AGCTGGGGCTGCTGGAGAAGAAGAAGGACTATCGGCTGCGAGCGGAGTGAGTGACACCCCCACACACCCCCCGTAGCGCGTCCCCGAGCCGCCGGGCCCGGCCTCCCCCGCCGCCCGGCCCGGCCCGGCCTCACCGCCGCCCCGCTCCCACCGCAGCGACTACCGCAAGAAGCAGGATGCGCTGCGCGCGCTGCAGAGGAAGGCGCTGGAGCGCAACCCCGACGAGTTCTACTTCCAGATGGTCCGCAGCAGCCTGCAGGTGGGCACCGGCCCTGCCGGGGGGCACGAGCAGCCCCCACCTGGCACAGGGGGGGTCCCCGGGTCCCGCCGACCCGGCTGAGCCCCCCCTGCCCCCCGCTTCCAGGATGGCGTTCACGTGGTCAAGCAGCCCAAGGACGAGGTGACCCCCGAGCAGGCCAAAGTGATGAGGACGCAGGACCTCAAGTACGTGGAGATGAAGCGGGTGGCCGAAGCCAAGGTAACGTCGCCGCACACCCGGGTGCCCCGGTGCCTCTCCCGCAGCCGTAGAGACCCGGGTGCCTCTCACACACAGCGAGGATAGAGGCCTGTCACTGAAATGGGGTGATGTGCTGGGCAGACAGCAACCTTTGACTCCTGAAAACCGTTTGTTCCGTATCCTTGTTCAATAATACTCCACACCTCATTGCTGATGGAACTATGCTAAAGTGTTCTCCACATACAAAAAAGCTCAAGAAAATCAGCTTCGGGTAATCCTTTCTGTTTTGTCTGCCATCAGGTCACTCATATTTGGAAAATGATTTGCACATATTTGACTAGGTGATGCTGGAAATTATTGTAAGTTACCTGAGAAGGTTTTGAGGAGGCAGTATAAATATAGACTAGATAAGTTTAAGGAACATTAAAACAAGGAGAAATGTTTAGGTGCAGATGCTTTTGAAAAACAATCAAGAATTTCCTTCAAGGAGATGCAATCCACCTTGTTACAGCTGTTTATCAAAACTGAGATCAACTTTTCCTTTCTGCAGAAAATCGAGAGGCTGAAGTCGGAGCTCCATCTCCTGGACGCGGAGGGGAAGCAGCCCAACAAGCACGTGTTCTTCTTTGATACCAAAAAAGAAGGCAAGACACATACAGGCTTTGTCCAAGGCTTTTTGACCTTTCCTTTCAGGCTGTGTAAGAGCTGTAAAATGCCACAGTGCTTCCTTTATGCTGCTGTCATATACGATTATTCTATTTTAGGAAAGTATTTTAAGTGCTCAGAGCATCTTTTTTGGTAACTAGGGGTGGCATCTTGTTCCACAGGAGCTGTCTCACTAGGGCTGTCTCCATTATCGACTGTACATGAGCTACATTTGGATGGTTTGTTGGGTATTAGTCCAGATGTTTTGAGAAGTTGTCGTTCCTTTTTTTTTATTTATTTTTTATTTATTTTTTTTTTAGTTCAAGAGTTTGATATTGCGACTCACCTGAACACCGTTCCAGAGCTGGTGGATAGAGTGTACAACCGCCCGACCATTGCAACATTACAGAAAGAGTCATTGAAAGGAGCTACGGATCCTGCCCACCTAAAGGTAGTTTGTGCTGCCACTGTTTGGATTACAGAGCCCTTTATACTTCACATATTTGATGCAATAAGTTCTCAAAAGGATTCACTGGAATGTTTTGGAGGAGCACAAAGTTTTTTTCTTTTCCTAGAATTTGTATTAGAGACATGGTGGTTCAGTCCTAGAAGTAAGTAAACTTGACTTTAGCACTGTAAATGCCTAAGTAGCTTTGATGTAGTGGACTGTCTTATAAGCTTGAGTCAGTAGATGTGAGATAAAGTTGTCTAAAAAACGACAATTAGTAAATTTGTAGTCTGTTGTCCTGTGATTCAGATGCCTGCCTTGTTGCCAGCTTTCTGATTGACTTATCAGTAAAGCAGCTAGACAACTTTTAGATGGATATATCATCTCTGAATGTCTGAGTCATATTGTAAACAAGTTGGGAACTGTTCTTTTTGGATGTTGCTACTTAACTCACACCTGCAGTAATACCATTTTGTGCTGGGAAAGCCATCAGTTCTTAGCAGATAAACATGACCAAACAAACTGCGTGTTGGGTGGCCCCTGTGTAATTTCTAGGCACTTCAGGATTTTTTCGCCTACTCTGACTAAAAGTTTTGAGCTTTCCTTTCAGAGTTAAAATTCTCTCACACTCAACATTAAAGTTCAGATGACTTTAAATATATATATGTATGTTTCTAGAGACCACCTACCAAACAAGGCTCCACAATATCCAAGCCAAGTTAGAAGGTTTTTTTTTTCCCCTCTGGTTTAGATTTAAGAGATTAAAACAAGCAAGGAGAATCAAGCCCTAACTAGAAAACCTCAAGTCTGATAAAGATGTTACACAATTTTCTGGAATCTAGCCACAGAATAAAAGCAACATTCTTCAGTAAAACTGTTAAGATTTAAAATATTAAAAAACCTCTGAGGTCGGTTCCAGACTAATGTTTTGTTTCTTTGTCTTAAAAATGCTTTTTATTCTTCTCCAGAAATTAGCCCAAGAAAGGAAGAATCAGTATGACCTCCTGAAGCAGCGAATTGAGCGAGAAAAGACCATGTTTGTAATTGCACAGAAGATTCAGACACGCAAAGACCTTTTGGTGAGGGCTGTTTTCTTTTGGCATCTGTACTGTTTTTAAGTCTAGTTTTATGTATATTACTTCCGTCTTATACTGACTTTTCTAGGTGACTGCTAAAAGCAATTTTGGCATGAAGAATGCAAGGAGAGGGCTTCAGAGCATTCCATTTGTAACAAGACTAGTAACTTTTATCTGCTGTCACAACTCAACCCTATTAGAAAGGACAAAGACTTAACAAATACTATTGCTGTCACCTCTCAAGTACCATAATAATGCTTTCAAGTAGCAGAGGGAAGGAAGCAGTTCTGTAGGTTACAAGAAAATCTTTTAAATCCTAGTGACCAAAAAATGCTTATTTTAGTGGGGTTTGCCACCTTCTGGTGCCCATGAGCCAAACAGATTGTACCTGATAAACCAAAGGCAGAAAAGCAAATGGAATTATTATCCCTATCTGAATAGTGGAACATGTTCACTTGTCACTAATACCTCTCCAGTCACCCGCAGAGTTTGTGTTACTTATTTCAGGATTTTTTTTTCCTTTTTTTTTCCTCTCCTTCAGGATAAAACACAGAAAGTGAAGGTGAAGAAAGAGACAACAAACAGTCCAGCTATTTACAAGTTCAAATTTCAGCGGAAACGCTAATTGTTCCATGAAGTAATCAATGTAACGTTTGTTTAGAAGAAGGAAGATTCTCTTTAAGAAGTACCAATGCGGCATCAACATCAGTCTGGCTTCCACTACAATCTTAACACCATGTCAAAACAAATTACTCTGGGCTTTCTGTAGCTATAAACATGTATCTAATTAATGGATTAATAAATCAGTTTATCCTCATGGTGTTTACACTGAAAACCCACAAGAGGTGCCCAAGTGTGCTAGTGAAGTACACTGTAAACAGTCCTTGAAAAGTTAACGTCAAAGCTAAGATGTGGAACAGGCAGCCCACAAGCAAAAAGGGTATCCCAGCCTTTCTGTAATGTTCAGTTGTGGCCAGCAGACCACATGGCCACCAACACAAGATTCTAGATCGGTTTTCTACCAGGCTAGAGTTGAATGTCACCTTTCTGAACATTTTTTTTCCCTCCTTTTCAACACCTATCTTTGCTTTTTCTGTCATTTTATCTGCACAAAGTGTTCCGCTTTGAAACTTCAGCAGTGAAAGGCATTGCTGAGGACACATTGCTAAATTCAAACACCGTCTTAGCCAAAGGCCAGCCAGGAACGGTGCTACTGGTGCTTCCACTGTACAGAAGGAGAGAGATCTCATGCTTTATAAGTGACTTTGGTACTTGAAAATAAGGTACATAAACACATTGCCGTTCGTTTGCTTTATCCCATACCTTACCAAGGGGCACTGCTCCTACCATGAGGACTTTCTGGTGGAACTTATTTTGAACACTGCTGAGATTCATAAAGAGAAGCCATGTGCAGGACTGAGGTTTGTCCTCTATTTATGTTGTGCTTATCACTGCTTTGGTAGTTGCAGAAGGGTTTCCAGTGAGAACAATGGAGACATCCTGGAGTGTCCTGGAGAAGTTCAGGCAAGTTGGGAGAGCCTGGGTGTAAACATTCCTTCCCTTATCTCTCTCACTTGCTCTGTGTCTGCCAGTAGCACATGCCCATGCAAGAGGGTCAAAAAAGATTCTCCAAGTCTTCCCACATCCAAAGATTTTCTCGCCTATCTGGAAGCATGAATATTTCTCAGGTGCTGAAGTGCAACTTCAGTGTAATAGTGGACATAGTTCTTGTGATTATAAAGATCACAAAGTTAAAACAATTGTGACATTATCCATTTGCTTTTTTCCTTAATGGGGAACATGAAAGGAAGGACTATATTTCACTATTAAAAGCAGATGAGACTTGTACCTATGGAATAAGAAGTCTTCTCCCACTGGGAAGTTGGCTGGTTAGTGCACATCGCTACTGCCAACATGGGGTCTTTGCAGTGAAATTCCTTGTGCTGTTTGCTCACCTGTGGCCAGGTGAAGCCCCTTGGAGGACAGGAGCAGCAGCAGGGGCTGTGCCTTGGTCCATTCCCACCCCTGTGCAGACCAGGCGCTGCAAGGGCGCACAGCTCAGCGCCGGGGAACACCCGCCAGGCCGTGCCCCACTGCAAGGACACACCGCGTGGCCACATGTGGCACCATGAAAGTGCCAGCAGAGGTGGCACCTCGTCACCGAGAATGCCTCTTTCCCAGGGCCCTTTCCCCATGGGTCAATCCCAGGGCCAAAGATGCTCGTTTGGGGGCATCACTAAACCCTTCCCTCCCGTCCCTCCGCCAGCCCTTGCTCTCGCTCCCAGCCCTGGATCCCTAGTGCAGCTGCCTCATCTTCACGTGCCAAAATGCTCCTGCTGGAGACCAGGAAGGGTCGGTGCCTCCAAACCAAGCTGAGCACCCCACAACCCGGCCCTGCTCAGGGCCAGGAGATGCGGTGGGACCCACCGGCCCCGCGGGCTCGCAGCTCTCCTCTGCTTGCAATAATTGCAGCAGGGGAGCCTGGACCAACCGGTTCTCCAGCAAGGAGATTCCCTGCAGCTTGGAAGATACAGATATCAAAACACCCCCCAGGTTCACCACTCCGGTTTCAGGTGACTCAATAATATTCTGCCATACAGTAATTTCATGTAATTCGTCCTTCGAGCTGAGGAGCTCAATTGATAAAGATTGCTTAGAACAGCTAAGAGGAGCCTGCACCTCCAGGCACCTGCAATAGTCGCTGCAAAGGCAGCAGAAGCATCGCAGGGCCAGGGCTGCAGAGCAGCAGAGCCCAGCGCCACTGTGCCCCCTGCTTGGGACACAGCCTCTCACTGCGCACACGACGAGAGGGCTGTGCAGTGCAAAACAGGAGCCACCCATTGCTGCTCAACACAGCCGCTCTCCACACGGTGAGGGGCCTCCTCAATCCCTCAGCACCCCAGCCAGGCATCCCCCGCTCCCGGCCATGCCCTCCCAGTGGAGCATTCCAACCTCCAGTTCAGCCCCCTCGGATGCAAAGGAAGCCCAGGGAAAGCCACTCACGTGGGCAGAGCGGGGCCAGGCTGCACCCACGGGCCCAGGCAGGAGCCCCAGAGCACCCGGACACCCCAGCTCCGCTGACCTGTGTCGGGAAGCACGGGTGCACACCCGGCTCCTCCCGGACCCCAATGCACCTTTCCAGGGAAGCGCTCATTGATTATGCACTGTCGTTAGCTGTGGCAGGGCCTTCATTAGAGCCAGAGCTAAGGTCTGTTTTGGCTGCCTCATCAGCATCAGTGAGCTGCGTCCCTGTGAGGTTTGATACAATTTAATTAACCTAATTAAAAGCTCTGATTGCAGAGATGATTGGGGTAGAGCCAGCAGCAACTGCATATTTATAACAAGCTGGAAGGTGTGGGAGCGAAGCCAAGTGATATGCATCTCTAATGAGCTGGTGCTATTGAAGTGTGCATTCGGAGCGCTAACATTTATTTTTGGCAACAAGGGCCAGTTTATCTGTGTGAGAGCAGCGAGCCGCACACGGCGGGGAGGCTCCCGGGACCCGCAGCGGCACCCGGCCCTGCCGCGCGGGCCAGAGCCACCCAGGGAGCTTCCCGGGACCCTCCTGCCCCAGCCCGCTCCGCAGCGCTTCCTACCTGGCAGCTCCGGACAGCCAAGCAGCAGCCCCGCACCGGGCTGGGAACAGCTCTTGTCCTGCTGCTGCTCCGGGGCTTTGGAGGCTTCTCCCTCCCAGCCCATTGGTCTGGCCAGGGCTGGGATCAACACCCGCACCTGGTGGGAGCTGGGATTAACACCCGCACCTGGTGGGAGCTGGGATTAGCACCCGCACCTGGCTGGAACCGGGATCAACACCCGCACCTGGCTGCAGTCAGGATTAGCACTCGTGCCTGGCTGGGGCTGGGATTAGCACCCGCACCTGGGTGCAGTCAGGATTAACACCCGCGCCTGGGTTCCTCCTGCCCGGAGCAGATCCACCCGAGGGCACAGAAGCAGTTTCAGCAGGGCCTGGGCTGCATCAGAGCTGCTCCGGGCTGGCATGCACCAGAGCTGAACCTCCTGCAAGCTGCCAGATCACTCTAGCACCCCAAATCCCCCCTGAAAACCGTCCCGCAGATCTCCAAGCACCGTATGCAGCCTGGCCGTGGGCTTAGCTAGATCACAACCTTACGGCCGCTTTGGGGCAAAGCGTTGCTGACTGAGGAAGGGAGCAGCAGAGCCCGTGGAGGCCCTTGTGGAGGCCGTCGTGGAGGCCCTCGTGGAGGCCCTCGTGGAGGCCGTGATGCTGCGAGCGCCAGCCTGCAAGCACAGGAGGTCCTGTGCGCTCAAACCCAGCTTTACCCTCCCACAGCCCCAGATGCCAGCCCGGCCGCATGTGGGCACGTTGACATGAGGGTGTCCAGCGGTGACATGCAGAGGGTCCCACACGTAGGAGGGGCGCCGCAAAGCCCCGCGCCCTGCGGCAGGGCAAGGCCAGACCCCTGCAGCCCCGGGTGCGGAAGAGCCGGGGGCGCCGCGGAGGTGGCTGGCGGTGGCCCCGCGCGGTGGCCCGCGTGTGACGAGAGCGCCGAGGCGCAGCTGCGCCGAGGGTCACATTTTTTCAGCTCTGTGTTGCCCCAGCAAACAAATGCCCCGGGACGCAGACAATAATGTTTTTGAGACTCCCAAGCCAAGGCTCAAACGCTCTTTGTCGTGAACTGACGGCCAACACGTGGCCCCTGGTCTCATGCTGAACTTTTGTGGTCCTGCAGGGAAGAAAAGGCCCTGGTGAGCGCCGACACTGAGCACTTTGTTCCCGCGGGCGTGCGGCGCAGCGCAGTGTATGGGCACTCTCAGCCCGTGCCAGTTGCTCCGCGTGTCCTTCTGAACTTGCCCCGCGGGACAGCGTTTCCTTCTGATCCGCTGCCGTCCACCTACGGCGCGGCCGCACGCGCGGCTGTCCCCAAGGCGCCTTTGTGCGCCCCGGGCAGCGCTCGGTGCGCAATAAAGCTCCCCTTTGGCATCGCCCCTTTGGCATCGCCGCCGTGGCATCGCCCGCAGGAATGTGACCGGCATCCGCGCGCCGCCCCTGCTGCCCCCGCGCGCCCCAGCTGCGGGTCCGGCCGGGCTGCTCCGCGCGGGACACGGAGCCCTGCTCTCGTCCTGCGCAGGGGACGCGGTGCTCGCAAGGCTCCAGGGTGGGTAACGGGCACACGGAGCGTGGAGGGAATCGCCCAAAGACGCCCCTGCAAGGGCCTGGGGGGACGAGGTGCCGCTCCACCAAGGGAGGCTGTGACGCAGGAACGGCTGCTGAGTGCCGAGGCAGCTCGTGACAATGATGCATGCTGCATGCGGGTGCATGCAGATGTTCCCGGGATGGGCACATCGCCCAGAGTGCCCTTGTTCCCCAGGATGGGTGCAGGATGGGCGCATCGCCCAGAGCAGGCAGCCTGCTGGGAACGGGCGCTGCTGCAGCGCGGGCCGGGCCGGCAGCAGGAGCCGAGCGGGAACAGCCACAGAGCAGGGCCTGGGCTCCTGCCGGTTCCTCTGCACCCATCCCTGCACCCAAGGGCGTCACTCAGGCCTGGCAGCCCGCGACACATAGAGGGTTGAGAGGGTTGAAGTGTCCGTGCAGGGGCTGCACTGGCAACGCGCTCGTGCACCGCGAGCTGCCCGCGAGGCTGCACCAGCCTCAGACGGCGTTGCAGCAAAACGGTGCCGGCAGCTTCCGTGGCAGCTCCTGCGAAACGGCATGGAGGGGCCGGGAGAGCATCAGCCCCGAATGCTGGATCTGGGCCCGGGAGCTCGATGCCCATCTGCGGGATCAGCTGCATGGCAGGAGGGGTATCTGTCACAGGGCTCCTGAGGAGGCCATCGTGCTGGGTGGCACTGGGCTCCGTGGCAGGGCCGGGAGCTCCCGGAGCAGAGCCAGTTCTTGGGAACTGTTGGGAGACTTGGGAGAGTGCAGGTGACTCAGTGATTCCTGGCGCACTGTGCAGACGCTGCCAGGACAAGGCAGCCTGAGAGGCGACGGGAGCAGAGCAAAGGCAGCACCGAGGAAGCGCCGCGGGGCCACCCATGCATGCAGCAATGCCCGTGCACACAGCGATGCCCGTGCACACAGCGATGCCCGTGCACACGCAGGCACCGCAGCACAGGCACAACCGCAGGGCGTGCACGGGCATCGCAGGCTGCATGGACACAGCACTGTGGCCTGGGGCCATCACCGTGCTACGGGCTCCGGGGGCAGCAGGCACTGCCCTGGGCGCGGGCCTCCCGGACAGCCAGGCTGGGTGCACTGGGTGCAGCGACAGGAAGGATTCCTGCAGGAAAATAGCTTTTCCCCCGCGTGCCCGGGGCAGGCGTCGGCGGGAGCCGCGCTCAGAGCTGCACAGCAGCCATGGAGGGGCCCTGTGGATGCGTCGCCCTAAAGCCTCCCCGGAGGAACTGCCCAACTGCCCACAGCGCTGGAGAGGGGAGGCGATGCAGGACTGGGCTGTCCTGCCACCTCGTGTGGTGCCGGGGCAGCCCGGACACCCTCCCTGTGGAAGGATCCCGTCCTGTCCCATCTCCTTCCAGGCCCCCATCCCAGCCCTGTGGTGGGGTCCAAGTCCCATCCCATGCCCCACGACAGACAGGGCCGGCGGCAGCTGCACCAGGGACAGCTAAAGGGCAGCTCTGTCATTAGCTTAAGCAGAGGTTAGAGGTGATCGATAACAAGGGTTTCATTCCCAATTGATCACCCCTTGCTATTTATTCCTGGCTTTTGCTTTCTGTCCCCTGGTGCTTTTAGCAGCAATAATTAAAGACGGAGCAAGCGCTCGCCAAGCGGAATATCAAACAGTGCGGGTTCGACACAGGGCCCCGGCCCCAGCCCTGGGCTTCTGCACCGCGAGCAGGGCAGCGTCGGGCTTTGCACCACGGCCACGCACAGGAGGCTGCAGGGGAAGCAAGGGGATCAAATCTCCTCTTTGTAAACCGAGCCCGGCTGTTGCTACTGGGAGCAAACAAAGCAATTTTCAGAAAAGCAAAGGGCAAGGATCCTCCCGGGCTGGGGAAAGCCCTCAGGGCTGCAGCGCCGGCTCAGCTGCTTGCTGGCCGCATCCTCCTCTGTCCCTGCTAGACGTGAATGTGAAAAAGCGTTTCCAACCTAACAGAGTGTGTGCGCCTATATATAAGTACATAGATATACACAAAATACACAAATAAAGCCATTGAATCACCTGATATGATCATTAGACTTTTAAGAAACCCTTTTGTAAATGGCCACAAAGGATGCAGACACGTCAGTCACCCGCTCTCCTACTTCCCAAAGTTTCAGCTGGCTGAGAATTTAAAACCAGGTTTTGCCTCATGCTGCAAATCCAGGGGGCGAGTGGAGGTGCTGCCTGGCTCCGGACTCACGGGATCAGAGAACCACAGGTCCAGTTTCCATGGTGGAGGGAAAACACCAGGAGCTGTGAAATGCTTCCCGATTCCTGCACGGGGCTGGCTCGGAGCGGGCGCTGCCCCTGTGCTATGGGCCGCCCTGTGCACGAGCAGCACTGCCCTGGGGCAGGAACACAGGGCAACGGAAACATGAGGGCTTCGCCCTGGCAGGAGGAGCCCAGCCCCTCTGCCAGCACCGCTGCTAACGTGCCGAGCGCGGCCGCATGCCGTGCACAAGGCTGGAATAACCTGCACCACGAGCGCCAACGCCGCGGCACAGAGCACACGGGTCTCGCTAGCCCTGATCCCAAAAGAAGGGAGCTTCCTTAATCGGGTGCTTCCCTCTGTTTCTCTTCTGGAGGTAGTGGCCCTGCACGGTGCCCAGCGCCATGGCCACCGCCAGCTCAGGGTGCCCTGGCTGCGACAGGCCAATATGAACCGCCCGGCGGTAGGAAACAGCCAAAGCCTCTTCCATCTTCCCGGAACAAAAGCAGGAGACCTACAGCGCCCTGCAAAGCGCAGCTGCCTCACGGAGCTGAGCAAGTCCTAGTGCTGCTCGGAGCCAGGACCGTCTGGCTACCAACCACCTCCGCTCACCCCGATGGTTCCGAACTGGTGCGAGCGCCAGCGGGGCGGCCGGAGCAGCAGAGCCCGTGCAGGGAAAGCAGCGTTGGCATCGGGCTCCACTCGCAGCCCTGCTCCATGCAGAACCAGGGCTCAACTGGGAGCCGGGCGCGCTGCTTCCATCCCACCCCACGGCCCCGTGTCCCCCTTCACTCGCCCTCCCCGAGCCCCCCTCGGCCTCCCGGCAGGCACCGACCCACGGCTTTTGCTCCAGCAAGCAGCGAACCCAGCCCCGCGCAATCGCTCTTTCGCCTTCCAGCACGAGAACGACCGCGTTTCAAGCGAGTCCAAACTGCGGCGCGTTCCGGCACCGCAGAAAGGAATTTTCTCCCGTTTCGCCGGCCGGCCGGGGCCGTTCCGCGCCGCGGGAGGCGGCCGCGCTCCCTGCGCGCGGCAGCTGCGGACAAGCGGCTCTTTGCTCCTCTCAAGACACTTTTGTTCGCTTCCCACTGGCCTTTTTTTTGTTCTTCCCCTAATGCGCGATTAGCACCCAGAGAGTCTTAAGAAAAGGCTGCAGAATCGCAGCGTTACCCAGCATTAAAAGCAACAATATGTGCCTGAAACACACGGAAGAATATACAGTAGCCGAGGAAAAAAAAAA
>VZSG01000568.1:263032-299763 GCA_013398315.1 Nothoprocta pentlandii | reverse complement strand
GCGGCGCCGCCCCGCCCTCGCCATTGGCCGCCCGCCGGCAGCGCGGGCGCTCATTGGAGGAGGGCAGTTCATTCATGCCGTGCTGCCACCGGCCACGTGGGCCGGGGCCGCGCGCCCGCTCCCACGCACGCCACGCCGCGCCCGTCCCGCGCCACGCCCCCACGCCACGCCCAAACACACGCCACGCCCACCCTTTCCCACGCCCACCCCCGTCCCGCCCCGCGAGCCGCGGTTCCCGCCGGAGCGCGGCCGCGAGCGGCGCAGAGCGGGTCCCCGCGGGACCCACAGCCCGGGGCACCGCTGTCCCCGCCGCACTCCTGCCCCGGCCACCCCCGCGTCCCTCCGTACCCTGCTGGTGCCACGTCCCACGCGCGTGGGGCACAAGAGGCCAATTCTGGCTGCAAGAGCACTCGTGGAAAGTCTTTTTCTTTATTTTTTTCCCCCAAAGATATTGCTTGCCAATCCTTCCCAAGGATTTGGGGATGTGCTGTAAAATATCACACTTGCCTAAACATTTTCAGCGTATTCTCTTCTGACCCTGACTCATATCCATGTCAACCTTCCATGATGCAGTGCCAGAATATTCAAATTTTTGGTAGCCAATTGCTTTGGATATTTATATCCATTTTAAGAGAATGAATAAATGCACCCAGCTAGAGCTTTATGCAAAATAAACTGTGTGTAAATCATTCGTAGAAATTAATCATTTCCAAGGGCGAAGGACTGGATCTCATTTCAAACTTTTATTTGTTCATCTATGTCAGAATCCACCAAAGGAGAACATACAGGATGTGTCATGGCTTAGGTCCTCCTCACAGACCATTTAGACAGTGATATCAGTTTATGCCTGACCTAATGATCTCTGCCAACCAAGGTGTTGTGCACAACCTATGATTTGGGCTCGCTTTGCTCAATGAAAGTCACATTTCACAAACACAGAGAGCAGAGAGATGAGAACCACCCCCTTCAGCAGCCCTCGTGCAGCTGCGCCAGATGTGCCCAGCTGCGCTCCCAGTGTCCCTGCCCCTTCCCGGGGGAGCGGAGCTGCCCGAGACGTCCCTATTTCAGCACAACAGGCCAGGGCGCAGGGGCGGCCCCGGTGCCGTGGGCTGCTGCACCTGCCTCCCATCGGCTCTGCGACGGGGCCGCCTCCCCTGCAGCTCCCGGCCCTTTCTGGAGGCGCCGCAGGGCTTCCCGGAGCCTCGGGAGCTTTCTTCACATGCCATTCATCGAGGGGGAGAGCACGGGGAATTTAATCTACAACTTTTTGGACGGCTGTAACTTTTTGCATTTTTTAGCAAAAGATTGTTTTTGTCTGCTCACCTGGACTTGCAAACACCTTCTAGGCGAGGTGACAATGAACAAGTTGGTGACCGAGACCAAAAGGCTTTTACCCACAGAACCGGAGCAGTTGTAGAGAATGGCTAATACAGATGCGCCCGGTATGATTAGCTTTATTTATATATAGCTGAGGATTGTCCCAAAATACTTTTACATGAGGCAAAATAAAAACAAAAAGCGCTGTCGTAGTCCTTATTGAATCAATGAAGTCTAGCTTAAGCAGGCCCTAAATTCCTATTTACACAACAGACCTTAATGGCTCCAAAGGAAGCATTCAAATGTATTCGACAAATAATCCCTATTTACGAAAGCCCCACACTATGCATTTACATAATCCCCACTTAAAAAAAGCTCTATCAGCTCTAAAGTTCTCTAGCTCGGAGATAGGCCCGGGGGGATTAAAAGAGGCAACCAAAACACGGCGGAGCTGGGGGCAGAGGTAGCGCCCAGGGACAGCTTTGCAAAGCGGGCGACTTGGCAAGAACCCGGCGGGTTTTGGGCTTTACTCACACGGAAGAGGACTGGCCACTTGCTAATATTCCCACATGATGGATGCATTTTGCTGTCAGAGGTTCCGTCCTTGAGATAAGAAGTATGACAGCGGGCAGGTTTGCACCGAGCATGGTGATGTTGCCAAAGAGGTTGAATAAAAAGGCAGTTCCTTGCTGTGGAAAACAGGCCGTTCCTGAAAAGTTGACTGTTGGAAAGAAAGATGCAAGTTTTTTAATACTGATTCGTTACCTTCTCTTATTTTAGCCAGATGAGCCCACTGTGCACCACTTGGGAACAAAATGCTGTGACTCCTGTTTGGAGAAGCGCTCGCGTAGCGACCAGTGTGCTCCAGGTGCCGCCTGCTCCTGGTGGCCAGCGAAGCCGCGGCTGAGCTCAAACCAAGGGCGAAAACACTGCAGAAAGCATCTGCAGACAAACATGGTCACCGCCTGCACCTAAGCACATGTGTCTGTCTCATTTCAAACCCCTTCATTAGCAAGTATAAAATATATGAGAATGTGGAAGCACAGAAATGCTGGTGTTCTACCTTCAGAGAGCACCCACGTTCCTGTGCTGTGGGGCTCTGTCTGCAAAACCATGGGTAAAACAGTTAAGTTTAGGCCCAGCCTATTCAGTGCAAGGCTGGGGTACGGCTGGCCTCAGCCCTGGACTGCAGCTGATGCCCAAGGCACTAAATACTTCACCCCAAGGTGACACAGCAGCCTTCCCATCTCACTGAACATCTCGGTGTGTTCTGAGCTCTGTTCCAACTCAACAACAGAATGAGGTTCTTCGCAGTTTACATAAAACAACCACATGAATAAACACTCAATATAGGAAAGGGAAGGCCTGCGGATGGGTTTGGTGGGGGTTCAGCATGGAGGATTATGCAATAGAGCAGGTAGAGGTGTCTACCCTTGTGTTGTCACTAGATCTTCTCAATCTAAGACCAACTCCAGAAAGAAGCAGAAGCAACCACACATTGACCAGTGTGCAATGAGTAGTAACAGGTTCCTCGGGACCCTCGGTGCCTGGAACTTGCCAACCCGGGCACTCTCCTTGATGCATCCCTTGCATCAATGCTTGCATCGAGTCCAGCAACCTGCAAAACTTGGCTGCGGAGAGATGCAGATTGCATGAGAATGGTTATTTTTATCATTTTCCAAGCAGCTCTAGCATAGGACATGCACATTTCTTTATCCTCTCCACTGACTGCTCTGATAATACGTGACTCCAGAGGTGGCCAGAAGACAAGCAAGGCTTCCCAGGCTGATTCGTGCCATTGGACTACCCAAAATGGTCTGTGTGGAAGAACGTGCAGATGTAAAAAAGCTCCCTGGTCTTTCAGCCTCAGGTGCATGGTTTTTCTCCACAGTTTCACTGGAAAAGTGTTCCAGGGAATGAATCCTGTGTTTCAGGCTTCATGTCAATTTATATGCCTCTTCTTTAGCAAACTTCGTCTGATAGCTTACAAAGCTTTTTGTCTTCCATGTATTTTGTCCTGTCCTGTACTGTATTTGTCCTGTACTGTAGACAGCAAATGTCCTCTCCACGTCTTTGCCTCACTAGGTTAGCCAAGGTCCTTTCAGTGTCATCTGCCCGTGACTAGGTGGCTTTTTCCCAGGTTCTGTCCACCCGTCTCTGCGCCTCTCCCAATGTGAATCAGCCCTTCTCAGACACAGGTGACCACAGTCTCCTGCATTTCCAGTGATGTTTCCCCATGGCCTTGTACAACAGCACAAGAGCATCCAGCAGTTGCCTTTGCCTTCTTGCCCATGGCTGCACGCCAGAAGCACCCTACTCTGGGATAAAATAAAGATCTAAGGAAAGACAAATCTCTGAATCATTAGCATCTGGCAAAGTCCCGCTTTAAAGTAGTAGTTCTTGCTCTTATCAGGTGTTTGCACTACTGAAATTCATCATGGTTTTATTACTTTTTTATTACTCCAGTTTTCAACTTGATCCTATTCTTCTAATCCTGTTTTGTGAGGCTGATGCCATCAGCAAATTTCATTTCTCTGCTCTACTTTATGAGCCCAGCTGAGTCATGAGAAGTATCAAACGTGGTCAGCTCCAGGACTCATCTTTTTCTGAACAACTCCCCTAGCAGCTTCTCTTTGTGGTCACTCCCCATCCAGTTATCATCTTCTGTCCATCCTTTGGCCATTTCCTTGCTCATTTAAATGACTCTGCTAAACTGGTCTTGCAGAGAGCCCTTGTGGGACTGCTGGGGCCAGCCCTGCAGCAATACGTAACACAGCTCCACGTGGAGCATCTCGTCTGAGAGAAAATGGGGCAAGGTTTCTTAGGAACACAAATAAGTTTGAGCTGAGTGCAAAAAGCAAACGCTACCTGGGACAAACCTTTCCAAGCATGATCCTGGACCAGCTCCATTCACACTATTCCCGTTGGGATGAGAAGGTCTGAGGCCGAGGAGCCTGCCCCTTCTTCGGCAGGATATTCAGCGTGTGAGTCACGAACCAGCCCCTCCGCCAGACTAGCTTTGCATCCATTAACTCTTTCCTGCAGGAGAAGCAGAAGCCAAATAATTACAACTTAGACTTCCCATCCTATTAAACTCCTCCAAGCTACAGGGCAAGAGCCTGAAGGTGCTCCTCTCAGCCTTGCTCCCACCGATGCCAGCAAAAAACCCTCTCCGCAGACGTGGATGGGAAGAGGGGTTAATTCCAGGGCAGTTTTCCGCCCGCAGCTCTGCTCTGCTCTGCCGGGAGGCCGGTTCCCCCTATCACCATTAGCCCCTGCCTTTAGGAGCAATGCTGGCTGCAGAGAACGGGCTCTGCTTCTCCCAATGATGCTGGACTGAGGCCATCCTCCCGCTGGACACCCACCGGGGTCACCATCGAGACCTCACCCTGGACCTCGTCCTAAACATTCATTCGTTCTGCTCCTGAAAAAGCTGTGGAAACAGGATTTAATTGTCTGGATTTTTAAAAAGCTTCCATCAGACCCACAGTGACAGAGACCAGACCCCCTCTGCACCTCAGTTCTATTTCTGGAAGAGAAACCTTCTCTCGCGGTGACTAATTCACAACTCCACAAGGCCGGTTCTGTGCAGGCTAATCTTGAGGAATAACAGTTCTTCCATCTCCTTTTCAGAAGCTGCTTGGGTGTCAGAGAAGTCAGAGGCCTGGACGCAGGATGTCCTCGTCATGCCGGCCACGCGGCTGGGCTGGCAGCAGTGGCTCTCGCTGTCACCGGAGCAGGTCGGCTGCCCGGTGCAGCCCACGGGAACGTCCGTGCACGGGCGCTCCTGCTCTAATGCTCCCCAAGTATCTGCAGCCACAAACCAGCTGTTTTCCTTTCCCGGGCTGATAACCTAGGGATTTGGTGTGGAATAAGCACAATGTAATAAACAGAGAGAATGATTTATACTGCACACAGAAACGCAGCTGGGCTTCTTCAGGATATAGGCCAGCGTAGTTCAAAGCCAAATTTGTCTTTGTTCCTTGTGTGCTGTAAGTAGCTCCTTGGCGTGGGCCCAGCACCTCTCAGACGGGTTACAGGACCGTCTCATCCTGGCTGTGATCTGTCGCACAGCTTGAATTTCTTGTATTTTGTTTAGCTGTATTGTGGGCCAACAAACTCCCGCTGCACTCCACAGGCCGTGGGGATCTGGCCTTTCTCCTGCGTCACGGTGCAGCGACGCAATGCACGGGCACGGAGCCCTTTGTGCTGCCCTTCTCAATACCCCTTGGCTGTCCCCACGCACTCGGGTCAGCACCTCCGAGCACCCACAGACAGGTTCTTGTTGGGCTCCTGCGTCCATGGACCGGCCTGCCGGGGAGCCGAGCGGGAAGGGGGACCTGCCGGCCTCCCGCATGGGGACCAGCCCCACGGAGCATCATGGAAAACCAGGCAGGAGGTCTCCTTAAGCAGCTGGTTAGAGCAATCGGAACACATGACTGAGTAGTGGAGCAAAAAGGAGGATAAAATGGTCACATTCCATCTTTCTCCTTCGTTTTTGCTCTGTCCCTGTTTAATCAATGCAATCATAAGCAATTGTTTGAAACTCTTTAATGCAGCACAGTTATTTAGGTGGCAGCTTAAAACGACACTCAGCTGGCAAGGTTGCCAGATGGTCAGTAGAAAGTCTTCTGGATCCTTCTGGTCTTTAAGTGAATTGCAAGTAAAATACACGGTTGTTCTGCATGCTCTTTGGAAGAGGGCAACGGCTGCAGACAGCCCCAGGCTCAAGCTACAGAGCTCTGCTGGTTTTACACGGCACCTCCCAGGAGGATTCGCTCCCACAAAATCCCATGGCAGTGGGAATGGGGTAAAAGATGGGTGGACACATGCATGGGCACCATGTGGCATCTAAATCCATCTGCAGTCCTGCAAAAGACCCAAGGATCTCTGGTCTGCCTGGCACTTGGGAGACCTCCATGAGCAAGAGCAGCTCCCATGGGCCATGTTCGCAGGCCACAGAAGAAGACCTGCAAGCAACCACAGCAGGCTGCAAAGCAGAGCAAGAGCTTCTCGTGCCCATCCTTGGGCCTCAGCCTACCTAGATGGACCAAAACAAACAACAGGAAAAGGAGTCTTGAAGATAGAAAAAAGCAGAATCCTAATTTCGGGATGCGGTCCACCATCCCTCACTGGAAAAACTCCCAGGGCAATGACTGGTTGACCACCTAGATACAATTCCCACCTCCTCCTGCTGCCTGGCAGATGTCTGTTCCGCAATGCACGTGCACAGGCAAGAGGCCAATTAAAGCAGCGAGGCCTGGTGCTCTCCCCTGTGGGTGCGCGCTGCTCCAGCAGCTTAATGAGACGGGACAGCCAGAAACCCATCGCTAGGCAACGTGACACTGTTGGTGCTTTGGCGGAGGGGCCAGCGAGCCCGGCTGTGCTGGCAGGGCAGACACGCACGTGTACGTGTGCCCCCCGCCGCGCCGGCACCACGCGCTGACTCCCTGCACCGGCTCCCGGTGCCGCCAGGGCAGCTGCAGGAGATTCCTTGCTTGCTCTCCGGGCACCTACGTGTGGTGTGAATTACCGGGTCTCTGCCTGTCTCCGCGGACGCAGCCACTTTCTGAAGTCGGTCGGCGCCTCCCAGGTGTCACCGATATCACTGCTGCTGGCTGCCTGCACAGGGAATCATCAGAAGGTTTCACCCATCTGTTCTGGCTTTCACCTGGGTAAGACAAGGTAACGAAGCTGTTGACTGCCCAAGACGAAACACAGCTGCTTGCTCCCAGGTTAGCACCACAGGAAGGTCAAGCCCAAATGCCATTTACAGGAGAATTTCCCTTTGTTTGAAGCACTGACACGCACTGTTGCTGGAACACATTCCCTTCACAATTCTTCTCAGACACCTATTCGGAGTCTTGCATCCAGTGCTGCAGCAAAAAGAGCAGAGGAGCGTTCGGAGCTGCACAACCTTGGCTGCTTTATTCCCCCTCTGCCTGCATTGCTTCAGAGCTCCAACCTCTTTCCCCGCATTAGATGGCATTTTCATTAGATACCCAACCTCTGGTTCTGATTAAATAACGTGTATAATTAGATTGAGACATCTGCTCATCCCTGGGGGAAGAATCCCTTTCAGCACCGGACTAAGCCTGATTTGGTTAATTACCTTAGCAGTACTATACTAATACATAGTTTCTTGGTGGCAAGAAGTTGTGGTGTTAGGTTTATTCCTCCTGGCTGTCACAATCCTGCTGTAAAGAGTTTAGGGATTAGGAACCAGGCACTGAGCCCAGTATTTCCCTCCTCTCTTCACTCATCTCAAGACTCTCCCCTGGTTTTGCTGATTAAAATATCCCCTGTTTTGCTTGCCTGTTGAACACACTTTCCAGGCTCTTTGTTTTACATACAAGGATAATATATTCCCAGTGACTGCTACAAAGCGGTGTATTCTGGGATGCTTTGCAGTAATTATAGTTTGCAAGCTTCTTTGAAGATGAGAATTTGTATCAACGAACAAATGCACTGTTATTGGCACTATTGGTTTCTTAGTTATCCTCTGGAACTATCGAAGTCTCTGTACGGTCTGGCAAAGTAAACTAGGCATAAAAGGAGCGCAACACGGAGGTGCCAGGAAGCTCATACACATTCGGACACTGTCTTTTGCTTGGGGTGGCGGCAATTTTCAAGAGCTGCATCCAAATGGAGTGCAAAATTCTCCTGTAATCGCAAGAAGGACAAATGCTGTCCTTTGGGAAACCACGACCAAAACCGCATGAACTTCCTTTCACTGGAAAAAAAAAAAAAAAAACAACCAAAATTTGCAGGCAAACTCATCAAATGCATTCTCCGAAGCGGATGGCATTAATCCCCGTGAGCACCGAGCCCCAGGGCAAGGGCAGCAGAGTGGCCAGAGCAGGTAGTGGGGCTATGCGGGGGTGCCTGGCGTGCGGGCTGCCACCACGAGCACCCCCACGGCCGCGGGCACCAGCTCCTCAACTCAACAGGTTGGGCTGGGCTCCAACAGCCACTTCTGGCAATGGCGAGAAGCGAATCGGGCGCAGAATGAACGTTCTGCTACAGAGCAGCTTTCTATCAACAAACAGCAACAGCTAATAAGATGTAAATCAACTCTTTGATAACCAAGCCGTTAAAAGAACTAGAGATTCAGGCTTCCTAGGGAAATTTCAATTCTCAGAACCATATATTTACTATTTATATGACTTGCCAGACTATCTACAAGCTGTCGGAGGAGCTCTCCTTTTTCAGAACGCTGTGCAGGAAGCCAAAGGCGCTTTCACAAAGAATTGTTTGTGCTCGTCTCAAAGCAAAAATGTATTCAGTGCAGGATTTAATTGGAATACTCAACCTGTAACTGCTAGAAAAGGTGCTAGGGAGGGGAAATGATGGTGAGGGGGGCACAGGAATGTAACAGAGAGCTAGAGGAGATGGGACCAAAGACACAGCTAGTGCAACGCTCTGCCCCGAGAGCAGCACACGGCAGAGCGGGCAGCTGATGCCATGTTCACCCGGAGGACACAATGTGCAGCCATGCCCTGCACCAGAAGTGATGTTTGTGACCGCACAGCTCTTATGTCCCCTGTGGGGATGTTATTCTATAGCTTGGACAGGCCTGGCTGCCCTTCCCTCAATCTTTTCCAAGCACAGAAATGCTTGGGGGGCCAGGCTAGAGAGAAGATGTAGTCATTTTTCTAGCCTGGTGTTGCACGTGGCTCCTGTTCTCCAGAGTACGGGGACGCCCAGGCAGCAGCCAGGAGGGACACGTACCCCAAGAGAGAGGCTGTTGCGAGGGGAGTTCGTTCAGTTTGGAAGGATTTAAACATCGTGCAACTTGGGAATGGTTTGGGGTTTTTCTTTGTTAAAACTTGGAGCAGCACTTTACCAGGCAGATGGGATGCCCGGGGCTCTGCTCCAACACAGACATGTCTCCCCTCTGCTCTTCCTCAGGTCCACGGGTGACCGAAACGTTGGGCTTCCTCCTGAGCTCTTCCCTGCCATCTCTCACAGCAAGGCATGAAATACAACGGGACGCATTTCAAGAAAAGCGGCTGATTGCCTCGCACCGACGTGGGTGCCCAAGGTGTCTATTATTTATAGACCTCGTTTTCTTGCAGTCATTTGCATAGCTGCGCTGCTGGCGGCTGCCAGGCCAGAGGCCGAGGGGCTCGCGGGCCCGCCGGGCGCGGGCTGAGCTGGCGGCAGGCATCACTTCGCGTTACATTGCCCTGCGAGCTGCCTCGTGCGCTCGCCAGCGCGGCATTGAGGGATCCTGACCACCGAAGTGAGCCTCCAAAAGGGGACAGAGCGGAATTTTGCCGGAAAACTGAATAAAGAAACTGTGCATCTAATTGGGAGATAAAAAAAAAACCCATGCCTGATATATGCTGAGAGACCACTCTGCTCCGCAGGGAATGCTTATTATTCCGCATGTCACTTTGACTATACGGCTGCCTAGCAGGTGCAGCGCAAGGACCCCACGTACCTGCATGTGGCCAGGCCTCCTTGCGGGAGCTCAGAGCCCTCGCAGCAGCCCTCGCTGCCGGGTGGTCACCAGGAGGCACCGGGAGCACGACGTGCCGCGGCCGCGCGAGCGCCGCTGCTCCGCGGACACCGCGCGCGCTGGCGCCGCGGCTGCAACGGGGAGCTGCCGGGTGCCCGCTGGCCGGGTTGCTCCTCTTGTCTCCTTCCCTCCAGGACTGCTCTGCTGGGAGGCAGCGGCAGGGTTTAGGGCACACGCAGGTAGCTGGGCAGGGTGTTGCTTGGTGGTCTGCAGCAATTCCTCCCCAAAGGCTCCTCGAATCACAGACCACTAGTAAGCCAAAATGCAATTAAGGGCCTAAGCAAAGTTAGATCCAATTGCATGAAGTAGGATCATGTATCATAAAAGCAACTTTGCTTAGTTAATCCCTCTGATTTTAAGATCCTGCAGGGACTCAAAGACTATTAAAGATTTGTGACGGCAACATTTTCCAGTGCAGGCAGAGTCTCCACTTTGGTTCTTTTGAGGTTCTTTAAACCTTTCATTTAACTTGTATCAGCTTTCTCCAGCTATTTGTTGAGACTTCACCTGAAGGATTAACACTCTGCTACAATCAAGCCCCAGCACCAGGCCAGGCTGAGCTGCCTCACACTGCAGAACAGCAGAGCCTGGACCGGCCAGGACCCCCTGGGGACCCTCTTTGCTCGGAGCCGTTGCAGGTTCCTTTATTGCAACCACAGCTACTGCCCACAGCAGCCTAACAGGCTCCTTTATCCCCCTGTACCCTGCTTATCATTTCTCGGCTCTCAGTTCAAACCCTCCCCTTGCAGAGTCAGTGCCAGAGCTGCCCGATTCCTGCAGCCCAGCTGGGCAGGAGCCCTGCAGCTCATGTCCAGGTGCTCCCCGTCGCACTTGGGCATCCCCAGTGCTGCACGGATGAGGCGAACGTGCTGAGCACGCAGAGCTCGAGCGCTCGCTCTCGCATCCAGCCGCCGCTGTTCATGTGCCTGCCTGTTTTCTCCAGCACCTGCCTCCTCATGTCCAGATGCAAGCTGCAGATAAGGCAACCTGCTAGCCTTGTGGGCAGGGTTGTGTGTGCTAGGAGAAATGCTGGCCTGGAAAACGGGGTGGGAGTCTGGAGGATTCTTCAGATTGTTTCTGTTGCTGGATTGTCTGGAACAGGCTAAAAGTCTGACCCTCTCAGTTCCAGCTAGGAAGTTCACACCAGGGAATCATGCCCAGTGAACTGTCTAGCAGGCTGGGCTGCTTCTTCTGTTTGCCACTGTCCTGAGCTATTTGTGTCAAACCAAGAGACAGGCAATGCTTCTTTTTCCTGTTGGTTAGGTACCTTCTTTGTTGCACCAGACGGGGAGGAGGAAGCTTTTCAAGGAGCTGTTTTGAAGTGGTAGCCCAAGTTGCTGCTCGAGCCTCCAAGCGTGGCGGGGCTGCCAGGCACCCTGCTGCCCCCAACACCCTGGGGCTGGCAGGAAGGGCCCCTCCACACAGCAAACCTCATAGGCACAAATGGACGGAGGGCACTGCTCTGAGGAGGAGCTGGGCACACTCAGCTGGGCTGGACTAGTCCCGAGCCACGCAGGGAAGCACTCTGCGAGCCCTGTCCAAAGAGAGCCCAAAGATTCCTGCGCTTGAGGCGCTGATTTTGCAGGGGATACGATGCATCTGGAGTCGAGCAAAGCAGGTGATGTAACGCTGCACACCAAATATAATGCTGCACACCAAATATAATGCTGCACATCAAATATAATGCTGCACAATGAAGTTACAGAAAGCAGGTAACGCCGAAGAGCAGTGACTCTGCAGGCCTGGCCGCGGGCTGGCCATGCTCTCACGCAGGGCCCCTGATGGGCACCTGCGTCCCCCAAGGGATGCAGCACCAAGGCAGCACCAGGCTTGAGCCGAGCCTCTGCTCTCCAGCTTCCCTGGGCTCAGGGGGCAGAGACCTGGCCAGCTTCCACCCTCGGAAGCAGCCGTTTCGGGACAGGGAGCTGCCCGGGCTGTGCAAGCTGCCTTTGCCCTGCGCTTGCAAACGGCATGAGAATTTTGAAGCTGCAAGACAGGAATGTGGACAGAGACCTGATGGCTCCGTGTTGCTCAGCCGAGCAAAGCTTTGCTAATAACTCGCAATCCCCAGGGGGAGGGAGGGAAGGACGGATGGCCGGTTCTGTTTCTGCTTAACTAGAGTCTCCTGCCATTATAACATTTTCATACCAAAGAAATATGTGCTGAGAACTAGATACGAAAGCAAGTGCAGGCCCCAAACGACGTGTCAAACCTGGGGATCTCAGTGGGGTTTGCTGCAGAAGCATCAGATTTGAGGCACAGTCTGAAGGAGCGAAGACTCAGGGGACAGGATCAGAGTCACTAATTACTTTCAAGTTAATGGGACTGAACAGCAGGGTGAGGAGAGGGAGGGGCAGGAGACACCAGCATGAGAAGCACTGACCTGGAGCTAAGGAAGGAAAAGTTTAGGCTAGACACAGAGAAAAAGGAAAAAAAAAGAGAAAATAAAAGTGTTATAAAAAACTACTGACGTAGAACCGAGTCCTGCAGGGAGAGACTGAAAACTCGGCTACAGAAATACAAGCAAAGCAGCGGCCGTGCCAGCTGCAAAGGCTGCAGCAGAAGGGCCTGGCTCAGAACCCAGCACCTTGCCCAGGACCTGCCCCCTTGCTGGTACCTGCTGCTGCTTTCTGAAGGACCCTGTGCACTTCATACCTCAACCTGGAAAACGAGTGGACACTGATTTAACAGAGGTATCGCTTTCTGCAAGATCCATTCGACTATTTAGCACATTATTCTTTTAAAACGAGCAAACATGTTATTTAGAGAACACCCTACAGAAGTAAAAAAGCCTTATTTCTAGCATTTCTTTTCCCCAGAAAAAAATCTATTTGCGGAAAGAATCAAGGGCGGTTGTGTTTTAATTTGTGACCCCTGTTCCTATTGCAGTAGTGAATATTCAATGACTCTCACTAAATCACGCTCCGTGCCACATCCCCTCCATCACAGCAAGGCAACGGCCCTCCAGGCCCCCCCGCCACGAGCACATCCAGTTAAATTCCACTCAATTGATCAGATTCACTCAGACTTGCAGTCAGCTGATCACAAACAGGCGGCTGCATCATCGTTCTTCACTCTTCACAGCATTTCCCATTTTCTCTTCCCAAGACCCGTAAAGTGCAAGTAGAAGGTGATTCATGGCTGGAAAGGGTTTCTCCAGAGGAGGTCTCCTCAGCATGGGGGCTTCTCCACCTCCTGTTTTAGTCTTTCATATTTAGACATTCCTACAACGTGGATGCCATCACGGAGAAAACAAATTCACATGATGGAAAACCAAACAGCACAAAATGTACTGAAATTGAGATGTTAATATATAGATTCTCCTGTGGAATCAGAATGGACCTCACTAATATTTTGAATATCGTACAATGAATTGTCTGGCCTATGTCTAAAGAGCCTGAGGGATTGTCTTTAAACACTTCAGAATTAGAACTTGGCTACACTTAGGATAGACGGAGCCAGACAGCAAAAACAAGTAAACCAAATGGTAGTGTAAACTTCAATGAAAACATAATTCTACTGTTAGTTGACTAACGATTTTGGCTGAAAATTTACGTTCGTCAAACTAGCCCTCTGTATTGTAATGAATCACATCCAATTTCCTATCATCAGCTTGTAGAGGGCAGCCAAAAAAATTATACTTAACTAAGCTGAATTACAACAGTGAATGTGCAGCTTTGCGGGATGGGGACTGTCACCGCCGTCCAGGTTTCTCTCTCAGTCTGAGGTTTTAGGCCTGTGTTGCAAGAATTAAGCAAGAGGCACCTCTAGCAAACAGGCACTTTTGAATTCGACTGACCAGAAATCATTTAAATGTATTTGGATTCACAAAAAAATCAGTATGAGGCTGGAGCCCATTACTTCTTTTGAAGTATTATTTGAATACAAAAGTATTCAAAAACGTGGAGGGGCGGTGAATATTCTCATTCCTGCTCTGCCCAGGTTTCACTACACAAGGCTGTGGCCTTACCGTGAAGGACGGGCTCGCAGGGAGATGAGCTGCTGGTTACCACCATGAGCTGGTGGTTACCACCATGAGATGATGGTTACCACCAGAGCAGCTCCCCGCTAGCACTGAACATCTGATCTCTTCACCTGACCTTGTAGGTGGCTGTTTCCCAAATCAGCTGCCAAGGTTCAGCTGCCTAACGCCTTCCCTGGACTCCCGACTCGAGCTTGGAGTGTCCGGAATGGGCCCGTCCCGCAGCTCAGGAGAGTCTGCTGGTTGCTTCTCACCAACACCTTGTTTATTGAAGCCTTGGATGAATCTCTACCACAACTGTGGTTAACCTCTTCCTATGGTTAGGTTCCTTATGATTCACCTATGCTAAATATTTTGCAATTAAACTCCCCCATAGTGCAAAACAAGCCTTTATTATAGCTGCAGAGGGCCTCTTTCTCTGGCTGAACCGGGTCTTCTGCTTTCGTTCCCATGGCTTTTTTTCATAGCAGCTCTGTTCTCATCCTTGGGTTGTATGCTGCTGTGACTATACCTTTCCATGAGATGGTTTTAAAATATATATAGAGAAGGAGTGTGCGTGCGTGCGGGGCGGGGGGTCTTTTGGTCTAGTTCCTATAGACCTCTTTCCCGGAGGCTACCCCTTTGGTCTTTGCCCCAAATTTAATATCTTCATGAGAAAAGTGAATTGGAGATTTCTTTTCCCTCTAGCAAAAGTTGAATCCTCAAGAAAGAGCAACGCGGGTATCTTAGGACACCCCTAAAATCACAGACACGAACAACTGGTAATGAAAGATATCTACCAGACAGAAAAAAAGAAATCTGCACCATATAAACTACCTCAAAAGCAAATGCATAAAAGCAAGGCCTAACAATACACATTCTAATGAAAGGTCACTTGTGAGCAAAAAGCAGCACTGGCAATACCTCTTTATTGGTGAAATCTATTATTTTTTTTATTCTGAAAGGCTACTCACAGCTTGGAAACAATCTTTGAAGACTTCTGTATAAGGATTGGAAAGTGTCTCAATAATTTCAGGGGAAGAAAATAAACGTTTTGTTCCCCAAAACCCCAAACCAAGGTGTGAGCCCAAGTTTGAAAGGAGTAAACCAAGTTGTGGAGTCGACTCTCCCCGCGTTCCCCTCTCACGGTGTCTTCTGCAGCCGAACGGCAGCGCGCCCAGCCTCAACGAGAAGGCTTCATGTTTTATTAATGGGGGCCAACTCGCTCCCTGCTTTCATGATGATAACCGGCTGCGGGAGAGGAAGGGAATTCAGGTGGCAAAAGCTCAGATGCATTTTGCTCGTATCCTTGAACGGCTCGCAAGTGGGGATTTCACTGGCAAAATCGCTACTGCGATTTGTCTTGTGCTGCATTCTCTTAGCGCAGGCTGGCTGGCTTTGCAATGCTAGCACATACCTCCCTGTTCGGAGGGCAACTTCTCCAAACTCCTCCCAAGGTGGCAGCTTTTAGGTTTTGATTCCATCAACACGTAACAGCTCTTTTCATTACTATCCTTCCTAACTTCTTAATTCGCCAGATGGTTATAGTGGCAGAAAGCTCCTTGTCAAACAACAAGCTGTCTACATGCAAACCAAGATTCAACCCAGCTACTGAGTGTCTCTTTGGAAGAACAACTGTCTCGAACACACTCTGAAGAAAAACCTCTCTCTTGCAATATCCTACAAGTCAGAGTTCATGATAGACCTAACTATCATGAAACATCCCTGCAAATAACTTGAGCTGACTCCTTTTCAGAGAGGTAAGAAAACTGAAATTCCTCCTACAATTCTTGTAATGACCAGTGATGTCCCAGTTAACTTTAGCACTTCACATTCCTAGCAAATCTAACAACAATTACTTGCCTCTAGCTGCTTTTTCCTATTGAATCCATTGGCCACTTTCCAAAAAAGAAAAAAAATATATATATTTCTGCATCTTCTGTACAATGTGGCCATGCACCTTTGGCACAGAGTAGGGTTGTGCCACTTGATTCTTGGGGTTTCTTTAAGGACATTTCTCTTTGAAAGATAACCAGAATCCTGATGAGATCAGGAACCTGCTCTGTGCTGGCAGGCAGACATGCATGCCTGGAGGTGCAAGTGCAAGTGTGTGGTCTTGGGTGTGGGGAAGAAAGGAGAAGGGTGATGACCTGAATATTGGAACAGAGTTCACAGTAGACTTTGCCTTTGTCTTCCTTTCTGTCGGGAACTAAAGCTCTAAAAAGCAGATTTTCCCCGTCCCACCTGGCATGTGATGAGAGCACAACAGAGATGCACCATCTTTTGCTTTCTGAACCTCTCCATTGCAGACAGCTGCACTTTCAGGCCTTCCTCTGCAAGCCAGAAATGGTATTATGGTATTACTTTTTATGAATGAAAGTTGAGATTCTCAGCTAAGCAAGGACCACTGGAGTTGCGACATACAGGGTTACCCTAATGGTGTAAAAGTAGTTAAGGAATTATGAGAACTGGCAACTTCACACACACCCCGCTGCTCCCGATACGTTTTATGTGAAAACACAGCACGGCTCTGAGATACCCAGACTCACAGGTCCCGCTGCAGAGCGGGAGGCAGGAGTGTGCTACCCTTAAAATCAGCCTTTGCAGACAGTATTTGTTTGTCCTGCTGTTAATCTCTGGTGATGGCAACCTGCAGCTCCCCCTGCCCACCCCAGCAATCTGTTCTCCCATTGACCTCTCTCTCTCATCAGAAGGATTTCCCTTTCCCCCCGCCCCGAGTCTCTACAGCCCAATTTAAATCATGATAAGAAGGGTACAGAAGAACAGAGTATTCCCTTCCTCTTTGCCAAAATCTTTTACATATCGGATGGCTGCTCTACTGTTTCCCCTTCACTTATTCTAGGCTCAACAAAAAGTGAGAAGTCAGTCCACTCCTCACACGAAGTTTTCTAAGTTTCCAGTTACTCATTCTTACTGTTCACCTCTAGATGCACATCACTTGGAGAAAGTCTCTAACAGATTCTACTTAAAGCCTTGCTAGTGCTCAGCAGAAGGTAAGAATTACTGCATGTCTTCAAATGACACTCATGTCTGCACAAGCCCGTGCACTATTTGTTTCTTTTTTCTTTTTTTCTCCCAATATCTAAATGACAGCCTAGATTGCATTATCAAGCAATGAAGTGTGATGCAATGCTAAGCATTAAAGCAACTGCCATTACTGATGGACTACTTGAACACAAAATAAGGCAAGAACCCATGCTCCCATCTGTAGCTTTGAGTAAAATATATATTGCTAATAAATCATGGCATTGGTGACATTGAGTGATTGATTTCTCTTTCTCTTTTTTTTTTTTTAATTTTATCTAAAGATCACTGTCTCACGGGGATGTATGACGCCTTACCTAAATACACCATAGACCTGAAGCTACTGACACTCAGCATACAATGTCAGCATATTTGCTCGTTCTTTGCTTCAACACCAGAAGATTCACAAGTCCAGTTTGCAGACATCTATTTTTTACTATAAATGCAATAATCTGTGCAGGAAGTTTCCTGACCACAGGAGAAAATGAATGAATTTGAAATGATCAATTCATTTTTTTTTCTTATAGTCCTGGGTCACTCTGAGCCCTAGTTACCGTGATATTGGACTGTAAAGGAAGGGATATTTACCACTGAAACATAAACAGCTGCTGACGTTCAAGGCTTCACCAGGCCCTGTAGACAATATTGTCATAGGGTGGCCTGTTATGCAAGTGCTCCTTAAATGCAAGTTATTCTACATTCCTGGCAGCAGACCACATGAAATTTCCCTTCAGATGTTGATGGGATTAAAATATATATATATATATATATNATATATATATATATATATGAAAATCATCTTATCATTTACAATGCAAATCTTGGGAGGAAAGTTAGTAAATTACGTTAGAGAATTGCCTAAATTAAGCTGGCATTCTTTTCTGGTGCTTCAAACTCTGAAAACATTGCTGGCTGACAAAACAAGCCCTGGAATGATTAGCGAAAACCCTCCTTCAGAGGCAGCAGACGAGCAATCCCTTTGAACCTTTGCAGCACATCATAAACGCTCAGCAGACGTACAGTGTGGCAGTCCCAGAGCTATCAATTATTTACCCTTTTTTCTGTTTACCTTCAGGCTGCAAGTAATTATTTTTAAATATTAATTTAGTTGTGTCATGTACAGTTTGTGGTTTAGCCCTGAGATCTGAGATACAGAAAAGCAAACTGCATCTCAAATCACATTTAGCTAGTGACGCATTGATAGTCGGATCCCCACTTCAGCTACTCAGCATCTACGCTCCTTCCATCATTAGAAACAAAAGTCTCTTCATTGCAGGAAAGTGAAAGCAATTTTCTTAATAAGAAAAGACACATTTTTAGCCTACAAGTCCAATAAATAGCATAATCTAAATAGGGAATAGTGCTGTATTTTTAAAAAAGTTTCAACCTCTGTCAGCTGAAGATTTCCTCCCCTTACGGTTTCGCTCAGGATTTTTCCCTGGGTATTTCATTCTCTTTATCCTCAGCTGATTTAGGCTAAAGGGTAGTTGGCTGTTGTTCTTGCAGCCCTGAGAGAAAGAGACCCTATGGGACAAGAATTGCCTTCCTGCCCTGAAAACAACACTTCTTAGAACCTCAAAGGGGAGGAAGGCTCCTGTCAGCTCACATGAACATCTTCCCACACGAGACCATTTCTTTCTTTTGGAAAGTTCGTACCAGAAAAGCAAATACTAATTCTGATGCACCAAGATATAGATACGTGTTCAAAGAGGGGGTGATGCAGTACCAAGCTCAGGGCAAAGCTGCTGGTTCTAGTGATGATATCTCCCTTTACAAAATTGTTCTTGAATTTTGGAGAATTTTTGTTTTGTTTTGGTTTTGCATTATGGCACTTCATTATTTTCATTTTTTTTTTGGCCCAGGCATGTGCAAGAAGACTTGATATTTTGAAACAGAACAAAGAAGAAAGGGATCTCTGACATAAAATCTGGTCACTTACTGCCGGGATTGTGGTGATGCTTGGGATGGTTCCCACCCTGCTAAGTTCTGCACAGTTCTACAGGCACTAGAAGCACTTCCCACCGAAGAACATGCAAACATAGCTTGAACTGAGATGTTGCACTGGAAAACAAATAAGAAAAATCCTGAAGAGAGCAATACATGAACATACGGTCAAGCTAAGTTGCAGCACCGCTGCAGCGAAGGCATGTTTGTAAAATGACCTAGCTAAGATTTTCTCTTCACAAAAACAACAATGAAATTCAGACAAGTCACAGTCTTCCCCCCTCAGCCTTGCCTCCTTCAATCGTCTCTATTCCCTCTCCTTAAATCCTGTCCCGTCGTTCTTGCTACGTGCACTCGTGTTTGGGAGCTGGCATCTCGTGCATCTTGTTTCATTCTGAAGAGGACACAAAGCTGCAATTCACCTGCCGTTCACCTCTCCTTGCCCGCTCCCACTGCAACCTGAGCTGGCGAGGCTGAGCAGGAAGGCAACGCCACAGCCCAGGTCACTGACACCGGGTGACTGGGGTCCCCGTGCACAAGTGACCTGGACGTTTTGCATTCTGAAAGAAATCCGGCAGCCAACAGAATAGATCCTTGGGAAAACCAGGAACTTGGCCTTAGCTCTCATCTCCAATATAATGAATTAGCTAGGAACATTAACTTTAGTATGTAGTTCTTTATGAAATTCTGTTACAAAGACTTCTTAAAATGAGATAGTCAGAAGCCTGTGTTTCCTGTATCCCATCCTGAACCCCTGCTTGACTCCAGGGTCAGGCACTGGTATGTGAATACACGTTACGCATTATGAAGATGTGAAGTCTCCTTGCTCTGAGTCTCATGAAACACGCTGACCTCCATGGGAAGAAAGAACAAGGGCATCAAAGACCGAGTTTAGCAAAGCAGAAAGGCAATCATAAAAAACAAGCAAACAAAACCTTCCAAAAGTCAAGGAAAGGAGTTGTGGAACAAGAGCGCAAAGCAAAGCTCTGTTATGGTCACAATTGCCTGTGACCATTCACAAGAATGTGAATGTTTTTACTGTTCCATTCACAAGAATGAAAGCACAACCTGCTCCCTTAAAAGACGAGAAGAAAATTTACTTCATGATGAAGGACCTGACAGGTAGCAGGTCCCCACACCGAATCCTCCTTGGCATCACTTTGTTATCAAGCATCCCTGTCTACAAGCCACATGCAAATAGAAGAGTGATATAACAAATCATGAAACCCGCAACAAAAGTGGGAAAAAATATCACAGCTTCATTGATATCTATTTTGATATGGTTGAAACTGTTAGAAGTTTGGCTGTAGAGTTCAGCTCTTCAAACACAAGCAGTATAACAGTGTAGGCTTCTTTTGATCTGTGCATTAGTTTGCTTCTCCATGGATGGAAGGCACTCAACAACACGTCGCTAACTGGAGTAACTGAACATGTCTCTTGCCTGTTATCAAAATTAATGAACTTCTAAAGCATCCAATTCACAGGCAATTGATCAGGTGTTAGCAAACACCTCTGAGGCTAGGAAATAACCATAATTGTGCTGGCTTCGCTCCAATTTATTTTGGTAGCAACGCTGACCAAACACTGCCTGGACTAATGCCAAGTTTCTCTTAACCTCAGTGAGCAGACTGAGGTCACAGGGTTTGGCAAAGGTATTTTGCCCCAAATAAATGTTGATAATGGCTGAAGAGCCATCATAATGTCCCCCCGCAAGGAGCCAGGCCGGTACATCCCATTTCTGAAGCACGCAGGCAGCAAAATCACAGCCACCAAAGGTGACTAAGTTGTTTCAAAAGTCCAGAGGGATACTTAGAGGGACTCTGAGTATAGATGTCTCACCTTACAGTGCAAGTACTTTTCATTTTCCGATCAAATCTGCCTCATCCCGTAACACAGAGCTCTACAATCCCAGACATGTTAGGAGGCAGGCAGACAGGCGCTTTTTGAGAGACCCTCTCCACGCCCTTGTGCTCCTGGAGCCCTCCCTGCCCTTGGTGGGCACGTGGACCTGGGGCAGCAGCGGGACGAGGAGCGCGGCGCTGCCCGTGGTGCTGAACGGGCCGCTCTCGGGGGCCAACGGCCTCGGGGTGCTCCGTTCCCCCCAGCCACGGGCTAGATCCAGCACTACCTGGCTGGCTTTCTGCTTGGAAGGAATCCCGATTCCTACCGACCGTGTTCAGGGACAACAGGGGCAGCCAGGAAAACAGTGACATGCAGGAACGGCTGAGAGAATTGCAGTGAAACGTCTGTTGACATTGATTTTGAGCCTGCGGCCAGAGATGAATGATTGAAGCACTAGGCTTGTTAAAGCTAGAATGCTTTTGATTTCTCTTCTCTGCACCAAGCAAGATTTAGCTGGAGGGAAGTTAACAATCAGCTAATTGACATTGAATTAACCATGAAATGCAATATAACTACTTTCCTTCTGAAGTGCTCTTCAGAAATACTGTAACAAGTCTTTTAATTATTGATTATTGCTTATAACATGCAGTATATCTTCTTTTATTTGTTTTAAAGCCTGGTGTCCTTTGAAGGTGTCAACCCAAGTACTCTCTGCAGTTCACCAATCTGCTAATGGAAACTAAGCAAATAATCACAGAAAACTAGAATCTTCTTTCCTTTCAAAGCACCGCATCATTTTTTTTCCCACTGTTCTGGTTAGGTATTCCATAAGACCAATCTTAGGATGTTCACTATGTCCCTCAAATGAAAGTGGGGAAGTTGTGAGGGAACTATAGCACATTTTCAGATAATCCAATGAAGTTCCTATTGACTCTGGGACAACAGTAACTCCTGAAGAACTATCACTTGCATGAACAGGAATGAAAATGCGTGTTTCAGTGGTGTCCAGCGATAGGACAAGAGGAAACCCAAAGTTCCACAGGAACTTAAGAAAAAAATTCTTGACAGCAAAGGTGACAGAGCCCGGGAAGAGGATGCCAAGAGGGGTGGTGGAATCTCCTTCTCCTGAGACCTTCAAAACCTGCTTGGATGCAGCCTGTGCCCCGTGCTCTAGGTGACCTTGCATGTGCAGTGGGTTGGACTGGATGAGCTCCAAAGGTCCCTTCCAGACAGGAGATGTTTTCCCACATATCCACAAAGAGCTCTACTCTATAATTAATTTTAAGAAAGTGCTTCATCCTCCTGCTTTGGCTTCCTCCAAAAATTCTGCCTTGACCTTGAGGAATCATCCTAAGCAAATGGCCACTGAGAGCTTTCAAGATGATGGGCACATGCTTTCTATGTGTAAGGAGGTGACAGATGCCAGCAGGGCTAAGGTAAACGGGCACCGTGGGATAAATTTCACCCTAAGCACATGAAGGAGTAGTGTGCACACCCACAGCATGAGGTAGAAAGCTTGTGGAAATTTATTGCAATTCACTATAGAAAGCACAAAAAAACGCCTCTTCCAGCAGCTCACAACACATCTAATAGCTGACTCTGACTAGAGACTTAAACTCTTAGAAGAACAGTCTATAATACTGCTTCCCTCCTATTCCCCATGCTGCAGTACCTTCACTCTGCCTTCACCAGAAGCAAGGAACAAGGTAAGTTGTAGGGCTTAAAAAAAAAAAAAGTTGTACAGAACAATTTATCAAGCCATGAACACTGCCCAGAGGGAGTGAAGAGACGAAGAAGGGAGAAAACACAGTATCACTTAAGGCTTTGAGTTCGCAAAAGCATTCCCATTCAGCAGGTGTAGACATCAAACTCGAGAGCCCTCTGGCAATCTTCCAGATGGCCTAAATCTCCCGGCATATTCAGCCTGATTACCTTAGATTTTTTCCAGGCATGCTATCTCTGCAGTTACTTGTTGTGTATCCCTTGCCAGCTCCAGAGAAGCAGCTGTGTCTGGCCTAGGGTGCAAACATCTGGCTAACTGTCATCTCCACCTGGGAGCCCTCCGCAGCACAACTCCATTAGGTACTAGTGTAGACAAGTGCAGAACAAGGCACACTGGAAGAAATGATTTTAAACTCCTCATCCATACGGGAGGGCTGTCTACGGAACCTGCAGCTTCTCAGAAAGGGGTCCAGGTGTAACCAACGAGAGCAGGGAGAGTATCTGGCTGGCACTTTATGCTGCTGAAGCCAGAAGGAGTTGCCTTTGCTGAATGATAGGGTCACTACTACTCCCCAGCAAATGACTGGTTTAATCTTTATTTTGTTTTGGCTTATGTTGCTGGATTTCATTAGGATATGTGTCTTAATGGTACCAATTGCTCTCAATAGTAACAACTGCTGTGTTCTTGAATCATGAGACCCGGTGCAGCCACCTTAACACAAAGCCCAGTCTTCAGCAAACCTGAAAACAGCAAGGAGGGGAGAGCAGAAGGATCAAATTTGTCTCCCATGGCACCAGCAAGCCTGGCAGAGCCAGGCAGGCTGAGCAGGTGAGAACTACTGCAACTGCCCCTGCTAACGGCTGCCACGAGGGACAGCCCCAGGCCCTGCTCTAGAGGAGAGCATTTGCAGAAGGAATGAGAGGGATTTCACACGTGTTGGTGCTGGTGGCATTACCTGTGCTGGCTGCATTCCCCGATCTGTGCCAGCCTGAGTGCAGCCTTTCTGCAGGGAGCTCAGGGAAGAACTGGGAAGAAAGATGGACAGAGAATATTAACAGTTTTCCCTGCATGACTCCGTGTGCACGAAGGGGCACCAGTTTGCAAACATACCTCATTGAATCATGGCTTTTCTTTGTGGCACACAGCCCTTATTCTGCTCCAGGTGAACTTCCAAAATCTCGCTAAGGCAACATAAAACTGGAGCACTCAGGACTATGCCAGGATAAGTTCCCAGAAACTGATCCAGAAATAGAAGGGAAGAAACAAACGCTTACCAAAGCAGCACTGCAAGGAAGACAGAAGCGGATTCTTTTGTGCCGCACATACTAACACAACTGCTAACTACGCAGCAGGATAAAGCTCCCACTTTTCATTAACCTGTGTGACTTCATTACAAGAGCTCAATTTATGCTACACCTTCATTTGCAGAGCCGGTCCCGATGCAAGCAGCAGAGTCTCCTGCTCCCTGGGGCACGCTCGTGGTGGTGGTATAACCAGTACTGGAGATTCACCGAAAGCCAAATCACCCTGGGTTAAACCGGCTGCCACCCACTCCCCTCACATGAACACACGCAGGCATTTGCATCACGCTGAGGGCTTTGTCCCAGTGTTCCCATGCAAGCTGCAGATTTGCAGTATGCTCAGACAGAGCTGGAGGCAGTATTGCTTTTACCTGGTCCTTCCAGCTGCAGCAGTATTTCTTTCCTGGGGGAAAATTATAGGTTCTTCTCAAAGAGGATTAGTTCTTGTTTCCCATACATTTCTTGGCTTGTCATCCAGGCTGCTGGTGTCCCGGGGAAAGTGTTCCCAATGCACCACCCCTCAGCGTTAGGCTTGGCTGGTGGAGCTACAGGTTCCACAGATTCCTCCATCCCCCATGCTCCGATTCTGGACGCATGTACTTGTCAAGACCAGGGAATGTAATTAGAGGGAACAGGTCCCAGGATGCCTCTCCCAAATCTGGCAGCTGACAGAAGGTGTGAGCTCAGTGCTGCTAATTCCACACCTTAGTCACACCCTATGGAAACAGAGCAATACATCAATCACACCAACAGATCACAATACCAAGTGTGGCGACCACCTGCAACACTGGGTCACGGAGCTGAAGAAACAGTTTGACTTTACAGCTCTTATCAAAGATGTGTCTCCTTCACTCCAAATATTGGCAATTCCATTATCCCCTGCCTATCTACCCACCCATACTTTCTGCCTTAGGGCTCTCCTCTTACCTTCCTATGTGTTTTCTTTTGGACGAGTGGTCAGCTGGAGACTTTCCCAGTCCTGGTCTGTTGAATGGTTCTTTTTATTTTTGAAAGGAGCTCCCAGGCCATGCTGAAATAGTCTCCTTCATACACCATTCTTGATGACCCAACGGGTTCCCATTACATTAGCTAATCTCAAAATTAATATATTGTATTATTTTCTCTAGAAAAACTATTACCGACAGATCTGGAAGTCTACTGCATATTTCGGCAGGTGTACAGCGCTGTGTCCTTCCGAACTGCTTTTGCTTTCATGAGTTTTCTGCTAGGTGGGAATTTTCCCTCAAGTAAGTTCCAAAACCCTTCTCAGCCTCTGGAAAACTATTCGTTTGGCACATAGTGAAATTAGAAGCTCACAAAATTTGTCAAGCACATCAAACCAAATCCCCCTCCACTCCTCCTGGCAAAGATCTTGCACAGCAAGTTCCAACCCACACAAACTTCTAGCACTGGCTTGTGAAACCCTGGAAACACAGGCTTACAAAGGCCACTTTGTGTGTAAGCAGGACCTTCGAAGGCTTTGATCCTGCATTAAAGACGAACAAAAGGAGTCCACTAATTTCACCAAATCTGATGCATTTCTTGTACGGTACCTTTTTTTCCTTCTCTGTTTTCTATTTAATCCTAAGTCTTTGGGGCTACGAGTGGCAGTCCAGGTTATAAAGCTGCTTACGAAATACGAATCCAGGCTTGGCTGGAAGCTACTTTACTGCACTTCATCATCACAAACAGCCCCAAGGCTTAGTTGCCTGTCCTTGCTTGGTCCCACCTCTCTGCCATCCACCTCGGGTTCCACACAGAGGTGTGAGCCATCTCTTGGCCCACATCCTTCCAGACATCTGTCTTCATGTCTAGCGTTGGCGTGACAGTCATCTGTGTTGTTTCCTTCAGCCTCTAGTGGGTAGATCTGAATACAGAATGGACAATGCAGATCGAAAAATGGCCAATTTTCCAGAGGATTTTGCTGCAAAATGATTTCTTGCCTCTGTACGATACCACACCAACAAGATTATGATAAGGGTCCTGATAAAATAAATTTCTATAGATGCTACATATAATCCTAAACCTAACAAAATGTGAACATTTTTTCTTTGAAGACAATATTTATGGACAGACTACATTGTCCATAGAATGCAAGACAAATGTCCATTTTTTTCTTTGTAACAAAATAATGTAAACAACAAATTATTCAAAACACAAGTGTATTTTTTTTACGTAGAACGGTGGCCTGCAGACTAGCAGCTCTGTTGTCTTATTTAAGAAACAGGAAGTTTCTGCAAGTGAAAGACAAAGATCTTTCCGAGACGGAGCGCACCGCGTCCCGGCCTTGCTGGTGTTCATGTGCGTCTGTTCTGAATATACCTAATAAAGCTCAATTGACAAAAGGTGACATACTGTATGGGTTTTATCTCATTAATAATTAAGTGTATTTATTTCTTAAATCAGATGTGACTTGCACCACAACACCGGTAATTAAATTAAATATTGATGTGTGATGGTTGTGTGCTGGGGCTGCATGGGTAAGTGGAATTGCCAAATCTAATTAACGTCTTGCAGAAGGAGCCCTGTTAGTTATGGTAACGCTAACAAAAGTGCAACTAGCACTTAACAACCCTAATGAATAGGAACCTTATCGGATCAGACAAACACCTCCATCCGCCTTTTGGGGGCTCCTGACCAGAATTGTGTCGTGCTACCATGAAGCTGTGAGCTATTCAGAACTGGTCACTCTCGTCTCAGCGAGGCAGGACGGGATCTTGCTCGTTTGAAGAACAGATTGCAGCGTCACAGGGCTAAGGGGCAGCAGGAGTGACCCCTACCACCACTTCAGCACGGGCTCTGGTCTCCCTCCCCAGGTGGTTATGAGAGAGACACCGTGTCTGGAGAACCAGCTGATGCCCTACGCTCCAAAATCCACCTTCTGCCTTCCTATATCCAGCGTTTTCTCTTTGGAGAAGAGTGCAAGTTTGGAAATGCTCATTAAATTCCAGGGTCTTGTAAGCAGCTCAGTGGTGCTATCGTAATTCTGATTACTGTTCTACTGTAGGTGGAGCTGAGAATACAAAATTACTTCACTTGGGATTGGACACGGATTCCAGCTAGGATTTTAGGATGAACTGTAACTATTAATACCCTGCGACTACCACTCCTTGTAAAATATAATCCAAACAGTAGCTGTTACACACACCATGTTACATCATTTGAAGAGATTAATGCTCATGTACATTTAAATATTACAGATGCTTTCTCCACTGTGACCGAGTGCACAAACATCAAGCGCATTACAAAGCTATTCCCCAATTTGTGCTTTGGAGCCTGTTTCAAAGCTACCTATCCTTCCTAGGAGTCAGAGAAAATCATTTGCCACCAAAAAGACTTTTTCCGCTATTCTTAAGAACAAAAATGTGAGAATTGGGTCTGACCAGCCTCAGGGCTGCTGCAGTTACATCTTGAGGTTCTGGCTGCAAGAACAGAGACCAAGTCTAATTTTCTGTCCATCTTTCTCATTATAGCTGACCCGGGATGGGTTTAGGATATTTATTCTTAGTAATGAAAGGACACAAATGCTATTTTTTAATTTCACTGTTATCAGGTCAACGCCCTTGCCATTACCACCACTTCCCCCTAGTCCCAGTAATCCTTTTGCACCAGGAGAAAGGTGCCACCACCTTTACGTGCCATTTGCCTCTCATGGGGACATCCTGCCATCATGACTGAATTACCCAAATAATTAAGGCCGGACTGCTTCAGCCCTCTAGCTGCAAGGAGGGTTTGATGGGAACAGAAATGCTAAGCCTTATTTCAGTAGATACTGCTCTGTTCCTAGCACAGTATCTAGCCAGGGGGGAGAGACTTCTTTTGGTCAGACACAAACGCTACCTGTGCCTGTTTAGCAGGTATAAGCAAGCTTAGTTCTCACCATGCAGATCCTAAATGCAAATGTTAACTGCGACAAGTGCAAACATATTTTTTTGTTGTTGTTTAGTCAAACAGCAGAAAAAATCTTATTTTCCTACAGAGCAAAGACATATCTCCTTAACAGGACACGTCTCAGGCTGGTGGCCAGATGGAGAGCTTAAGAGGATCAAACTGCAGTAGAGAAGTCCCATGTGGGCCCACACTCATGGGAGGATGCTGCAAATCCTATGAATATCTGATGTAATAGAACAGAGCTTTTGTTTGTAACACCACTGGTCACACGGTTGTTGGTGCTATTTTTAGAGAGGGTGCTAAAACAATCTGCAAATAAAGAGGTGCAGGGTAACATGTGTCTTCTCCATAAAGGAAGGGATTGCCCGGCAGACAAGAAGAATGGCAGCAGAGGTAAGAGAAATAAGTTGTAGTGCAATCACATTTCCAGATTAGTTTGGAACCTGGAGATGCTCCTAGTCAGAAAATCCCGCCTCTGAAAGCTCAGCATTACTTAGATCTATTAGCTTCCCCTGGTGCTCACCAGGTGCTCTTTGGGCTCACTGTTTTCATGCACACTGTTGCTAATTCCAGTAATGTTGAGCTCCCCATTTCCCTCTCCAAGCCTTAAGAACTTTGATGGCAGTGGAACTATCCAGATTTCATGCTTTTAAACAGCGTATGCTGCATTCAATGAATTTCAAAGACATGCTAAACCCAAATTACTGCTATCCATGGATCTTGAGAAGCTTTTATAAATGGCTGCATTACAGTGTAGTACAAAGCAGTGATTTCCATAATGCTTGTCTAATGTATAGAGCATTTTACATAGAACAGACCCTGTTTCATCTTGAAATGCTTTTTAATTAATTCAATTCATTAATACTGCTTGTCATGGCTAAACTCTTGAGACTTAACAAAAACTTTACTTCAGCAGTTGTCAACACATTTCATTAAAACATATGTTTTTGAATGCTTTCTGATAACATCACTGTTCCTCATATGCAGAGTGCAGTACTTAAATGTATTAAATTGAGACAGAGAGATCTAGCAAAACCTTTACTCTATATTGACAACGCTGCATTTAGAGATTAGAAGGGGGTGTGTCATCGTGGGTGTCATTCTTCATGTGCCCTCTAAATCAACCAAAGCTAAAGCTCACCTGTGTCACCCCTTCTCCAAGCACCATGGAGGGCTCCGAGAGGTCCTCGCTTCCATCTGCCGTGTTCCTGCAAGGAAGGCAGAGACAGAGCTTAGGGAGAGCTCAAGGCTGGACTAGCCTTCTAGGTCTGGCAGTAACCTGGACAGAGGCACAGCGCACACGTCCCCGCCAGGCCACCAACCAAGCCAGGCCAACAGCAGCAAGACAGCGCTCCGGTTTGGGAGCCCGCACAAGAGGTTCCTTTGATTTCATCTCGAAATCTTTGATTTCGGGGTGAAGGCAGAGGCCTGAGCTTGTCTCTCCGGCTTCTACGCTGTCTGCCGCTTCCACAAGTTGGGTGAATTAACAGCGACCTGCCTCATATCCCACTCTTGCTCCAGCTCATCCTCTTGGCTGCAATAAATTACATGAAAGCCAACTGTCCAGGACATGGTAACAGCCATCTGTGTTAACACTGAAGAGCTCTCAACATTTACCTTTAAATAGAGGGTCTGGTCAGAATGATGCCTTCTGCTCTACGTATCATCAACCAGAGCATGGTACCGACCAGGGGAACCGGTGAAAATCTGCCTGCTCTGCAACAGGAATGGAGACGTGAGCTCCTGTGGAACATTTATAAGCAAGGATTATAGAGACCTCCTGCAAACAGATCAAATTGGCAGAAGGGAGAAGAGGGAACGTGATCTGTGTGTCTTCCCAGGGCTCCACCTCTGTGCTGCTCTGCACTGAAACACTGCAGGTGGAAACAAGAGTGAAACTATTGTATGAATAAGTAAACCTTGTATGAAACTAAGGAAAAAGAATAATATGAAAATATTGCAAGAAATAGTCATACAAGTTGACTATTATTTAAAGGCAAAATGCTGTCACAAAAGAGATTTGTTAAAAGACTGAAGAATGTAAAATATTGAATATACTCTTCGTAATATTTCCACTGAATATTTAGTATGTCCTACCTGTGACCCAGGCCATGCTGTCAATCTGTATTTTAAGTCCTTCTTTCTGTCTGGCTATTGGTCTCTAATGTTTTTTAATGTCGTCTCCTGTGTGTGTTTTGCGTAGTGGAATACTTTACAGATCAAAATGTTATCGGGGAATAATCCCACGATTTCCAGGCTAACATTTCCTGGCTCTACTGCACACACATCTATTGTTCAAGATTGAATTGGTCCCAGGAAGCATCAGAGCATGTGAAAGCCGCTATGAATTTTGCAAAGCGGCTTCAGGGCAGTAAAGCACGTCAGAAGAATAAGGTGCAAAATCTGAGAGTCCAAATTTAGGAATCTCAGTCAATACTAAGGACTGAAAAAATAAGTCAATGCCCCTGGTTACAGCTCATGTACTTTTAGCTTGTGACATTCCTAATACAGCTGAAAGCAGCATGCGTAGCCAGGAAACAAAATAAATCTAATTATTAAGTAGCTTCATGTGCAATTAAACTGTTAGCCTTTGCTTAATATTACATGTGGTTCACAAGTCTGATTTCATTAGCCACTTTTGTGTTGCATTCCACTCTTTTCTTCCCCAGTGTTTTTACAATGTGCCTTCTATTTACTCCTCAGGAAATTAGAGTCTTCTGTAAAGTATAACGTATTTCTACTTGAGTTGAAAACACTCACATTCAACTTTGTGCAGCATTTGTTCACGTAGATATTAAAATCAAATCTGCTAAGAAAAGCCACAGAAACAAGAGAGAATCGGTCCCTATGAGGTTTTCTTCAGAAAATCCAAAGGGACATTCAACAAATTCCCACACAGGGGCTTCATAAGAGAATATTCTGATCATTGGGATCCTCTGCTCAATTAGTCTTCAGCAAACAGGCACTAAGACGAGGACACTGCTGCTGTAGATGTTAATGACCTTTGTTACCAACTGGCTTCACTTCATGCTCTTGGCAGCATTTTTAAATATAACTACTTTTTGTTTTCTTGTTTTTTTTTTTTTTTTTCCCCCAAAGCGGCAGTGTCCTATGAGGTGAAATTACAGATTAAAGTGAATTCATTACAGAATTGCAATATTATTGTGAAAAAAAATATAGAGAGAATGATTTATTTAAGCATATCTGTCTTCCTGAAAATAGTTCACGTAAGCAAATCAGCAGTGTTATCCCTATGCCCCTATCTATGGCCTGTGGAAAAGAGTAAATAATGAAACAAGAACTAACAAAAAAGCTTCATTTAAAATTCCCTGAAATTAACTGAACTTTCCATGTTTACTGTGAGACTGAATTCCTACAGGATACGGTTCAGTGAATTACTCTGATAAAAGAGATAGGAATTACAAAAAAGCATATGTGAGGGAAAAAATATTACATGTGTAAATAAGTACAAGAAACTGTAAAAAATAAAAACTGGTAATAAGAAGCTATTTCCAAATTTGCTATGCATATGGTATACAGTCTGCTGTGGAGTTATATGTTGTAGTTACTTAACATCTCTTTCTTCAAAGGTTTTGCTAATAAGTCAATGACTGAACATCTTAGGGGGAAAAAATATTTCTCTTTATAGTTTTAGATAATTGTCCCTGAAAAAAATAACAAATCTTTAATTACAAGTGAGATGAAGAAAGCCTGATTTGTGTGCTGTGCCCAAATGCTGAGGAGTCGGATGTAAAATATTTGTAATATTTAGGGAACTCTGAGTTTTACATAAAAGTAAACAGCATTGCCTGAAGGCACAATTTCCAGCAACACAATAAAATGTGCAGTGAATTTATGGCGGCCATCCATTAGCTCTTACCAAGGCAACGTCGCCCATATCTGTCGTCCATCATTATAATAGAGGGTTAATGCACCGAATTTACATAAAAAAGTCATATTGTCTGCATGAATTATTTACACACTCAGCTGTTTTTACAGCTTGGTTTCAAGCTGGATTCTGGGAGAGATTCTGCCAGTAAATTACTCTGCAGAGACCGGAGTGGAGAACTACAAACGGAACGAGCAAGGCAAAGAAAATGGGAATCCACAAGTCGGGAGCTGGAATGGGAGGAGAGCTGGGGGCTTTCCTTTTCCAGGCGCAGAAGGGGACAGCAAGTGCCAGGGCAGCTCTGCACATGCAGCCACGCATTTAGCAGCCTTCTCTTTCAAATCCGTGCAATTCTGCTGAGCTTAATTCCTGCGTACAGATCAGCACACTGGTGCTTTGCAAGCTGACGCATTGTAGAAAATGAAAAAAAAAGAAAAAAGATAAAAAAGGGAAAGAAAAGGTAGTTCATGCCCATGTTCCATTAATATTATCATGTACAATACACAGCCATCAGGAAAAAACACTACATAATATAAAACATTCCCCTGCATAAAGCACTAGTATGACTTAATTACGTTGTGTACTCCTTTAGTCCAGGGTGTGAAAGCTCCCAGTGAAACATATAGTAATGAATTTAGTAATTCCAGTGAAATTTCATATATTTGCAGATAATTTGACCTAGCAACTTCAAATTCCTTTGGTTTCTTAGCTATTCTGAACAGTCAGGCCCCTGAATGAGCCCTAAGCCGGTGCCTACAGGGATGACACTGCAGCCCGGATTGCAGGCTGGGGTGAAACACGGTGCTGCAAAGCCCCGGGCACGGGAAGCTTTGGCACCGCTGCCCCCAGGACAAGGATGGGGACACCAACGGGTTCCTCAGCGTCCTGCCAGCATGGCATCGGCCTTGCCCCATGTCACCAGTGGTCTATGTCACCTGAGACAGTTACAGCTAAGCAGGCAAGGAGAACTCAACATTCGGGATCCTCCTTTCTCCCCTCAGTCTAACACACAGCTTGGAAATGGAAATTTAGCTACTGAAATCCAGTTATTGTTATTTTTGCATTTAACTAGTTTGCCTGCAGCTACGTCTATGGTTGATCAGAACTGGGACTGTCCAACCCTGCTTCACCAGGAACTTCCACGCGCTTTACCAGCACTGCTGGTACCGCAGCGAGCCCAGTTAACCCAAGGATGCTAAAAACAGCCCCATTCCCACTATCACACCATCCCACTGCTCCCAAAGCCTCCCCAGCCCTTCAAGGGCAGCTCTGCACCCCGGGCTTGTCGTGACGAACCTCACACAGCAACAGCACGTGGCACCACCAAATCACGAATAGCACTGGGGCACCACGAGTAATTCTCCCTTCTGATTGTTTACACCCTTTAAATATTTGCAGACCTATCATGCAGCATCCTCGGCTGCAGGTGAGCTGCGCTATACATATTTATCTCGCTTAATCTGCCCTCATAAATCAATCTCTCAAGTCAGTCTCTCCACTCCCTAATTATTTTTGTCGCTCTTCTCTGAACTCCCTCCAAGGTGTCAATCAATATCTTCCTGGTAATGAAGTGCTCTGCACTGAGCGGGGTATTTCAGAGGCAGCTCTTCCGAGGTGCTGTACAGTGCCCCGGTGCAACCAGTATGGATTTTCAGTCTTTACAGGAAGGATGATCTCATGGTAAGGACACCGGCGGAGGGCTTTGGAGACCTCAGCTCAAGCTCCTGCTCTGACTGACTCTTTGTGCAACCTTGGTCAAGTCATTCAGTTTGTCTGTTCTTCAGGCAACCATCTATAACCAGGTTTGTCTGGTACAAGCATAAGAAGTAAAATATGATGGTATGTGGAGGAGAGCAAGGATCTGGCTGTGTAGGCAGGATAGCACTCATCTTTCAGCAGTTTTCTAGGAGAGTTCCCTGCCTGTCACCACGGTGCTGCTCCCTGTTCTGGGCACACAGCAGCAGACAGCGAGCTACCAGCTCTCAGGACTGCCAACTACTGCCCTTCCAACCCTCAGCATTTGCTGTGCTGCGACCACATCTCCAGTTCACGTCATCACCCACACACATTACTATGTGTTTTACAAACAGGAACTCTCAAAACTCCCTTTTGGAATCTTTCCGGATCATTTTATTTTTCGCCCTTCATCATTTTCTGCAAATACGCTCTTCTCTGGCATGCAGGTAAACTGCAGAAGGTCCCCAGTTCTCATGCCTAGCACCCTGCACAGGTGACTTGTGCAAAACCTGCACAAAACCCCAGCAGATTTATCTGAGAGCCCCTGTATAAAGGCAGGACTTGACGCTTTGAAATGGTTCTACCTTTCATGGTTCCTACTTTTTCATTAACTGCACAAACATTCTGTGCACCATGAAGAATACAGAGATGTGTAATTAATGCTTAGTTAAGGCTTCTCTTAGTTATTATTTGTTTTTATTTTAAGAATGTCTTCATTCTTAAAATGTTCTTTCCCATTCTCTTTTAAAGCAGGGCTAGAATACCAAAATAACTGAAGAAGGCAAAGAAATCTGAGAATTGCAGCTACTATTCATCAGTCTCCCAGAAATGCATTATAATATACTATAGGTTATAAGACTAAAAATTATTCCCCACTGAAATAGTATTCACACAGTTTCTGCTGTACCGAGGCGTACATCGTAATATAATCATAATAACTAAAGTAAGTTTCCCTTGAGGATTATACCTCTGTGTGATTTAATCCTTAAATTTGTTTTGCTTTCATCCCCAGGAGAAGAGAGATTTCAGTTATAAAGTATTCTTCCTAGAAATATCAGACAGTGCACATGCATTCATAATATGCATTTACATTTGCAAAGCCTGGGCCAGGGGGTGAGCAGAATTGGAAGCCTAAGTGTTATCATTTTGTTTGGAGAAATAGTTTGGTTTTCAAGAAAGGCAGAGGGAGGAGTCCTGCTCATCTTGGAAAGTTCCCCCTACAACTCACTTGTCACGTAAGAGATGAATGATTTGCTTTCAACAGAGGGTTGTCACTCACAGTGCCTGAAAAGTAGAGAGTTTTGCCAGTGTTTTGCTTGATACCAAATTAAAAAGAGGAATGAAATGAAAACCCAGCATAAGAACTTCAGAGGCTCCTATATAATTCTAGGTCTGAATTCCTATTTTAAAAGGGCAACGTAGGCACTTTATAGCGGGTAGGTCACAGTAACTTGCAATATGACACAAGTGTTTGAGGCTCAGCTTTTCCAGAGGAATTGGATTCCGAATTCTCATGTGGATTTTCCACAAAAGCTGGAAGCCTCAAATCTTTGAGGACTAAATTAATTTAGAATAACGAAACAAGCGTTCCTAAATCACTCAGGCTTTGTAATAGTGACTAGCATAACAGCTAAATGTCTTTTTAATACCAACCTAGGCTTCTTAATCACATAGATTCTTCTGAAAAAAATATTTTGTAGTAATCTCATTTAAGCTCAATTGACTTGTGCATAATTCGATTGAAAAACCATGCCAGAAATCACCAGTTTCATACACTGTTTCTCAAATGCAAACATATGCTTTCATGTTCTTCTAACACACATGAGAGACTGGGACAGAGAACCAGTTTCTTAGGAGGAGCATCATTTTATGCCCCTGGCAATGGCAAAGGCTGAGCCATGCTGGCCATCTACCGCCTCATCATTTCTCTTGCATGTGTAGAATAACTCAGGACTTTGATAATGCCAGTTAAACTATGATCTGTTTATCCCACTGCTAAGACTGTTATTAAACACAATAGTCCTTAGACTGAGTGATTTTCCTAGCAACAATAATTCTGTTAACAGATTAACTGCTGTTCAATCATCAGCACATTGTGTTTTTCCTCGGTACAAAGGCTGCTCACGGCTTGTTTTCACCTCACTGCAGTGCAATGTATGTTCATTAGCTGTGACACAGAAGGCACTCACCTTTACACGGTCTCATTCACAAGCCAGTTGCATTCAGGAGACAAAACCAGGAAAAAAAAAGTTATAATCAAGAGATTAGAGAATCACACTGATCCTTATATATTGAGAATCATATGAAGATAAATATGAGGATAAATATATATATATATATATATATATATATATTTAAAAAGGCATTGCTGAAGCACTGGCAAACTAGATCACAAACCAAGACTTATTTGGCAAGTTTGCTAATACTGGACCTAGCTGGCTATGTATCTATATTATTCCTATTATTTATGACTAAGACGGTGAGGCACATCCAATATTTTAACGGAGAACTAAACCCCAGGTCTGCTTGCAGCAAAACAGCTGTGAGAATACTAGTATGTTTTCACAGCAGCCTATGACTCCAAGCTGATGTTCAATATGAAAATATCTCATGCCAGCTGTGTTCCTTATTAGTGGCACAGCTGTATTGATCCTCCAAAGCTCTGCGGGATAGGGTGGCTCTAATGAGCAGCGCTCCCCTTGCTGCGCCAGGGGCCATGCAGACACGCTATGAAAAACAGCAGCAGTCGCTGTCCCCAAGTGCTCGCCAAGCTGGTGGGAACAAGATGCAGCAGGTGGAGGAGCCCGACTGCAGGGCAGGGAGGAGGAGGAAGCGGCCGCGCGGGCAGCGCCGTGCACACGAAGCACCAGCGGCTGCTCAGCAAGGGCGGGCGCTGCCAGCTGGCAGCCACTCGCAGGCATCAAAGATGAATCTTCAGAGGGCCTGCGAGAGGGTTAAGGAAGTGGCTGCTCTCTGGGAGTTTCCCTTGTGTGGATATATAAGGAATAGCCCGCGGGAAACGCACGCGGTGCTCCCAGACAGCGCTATCTGCCAAGTGCCTGGTGCCGCCGCGGCACTCGTGGGACCAGGAATTTCACCTTCAACTGCGCCCAGTGTGCTCCCATTTACCCAGATACAGCCCTGGCTCTGCGCTTCTGCCCGGAACATTCCGAAAACAACGAAAGGACCTTTGAAAGAGTTAATGATGTAAGTCTAGAAACGCACAAGAGACATTTCAGCGTTGCAAGACAAATGCCACCCAAATGCAATGCCAATCTGCCACAATCCTCTTCCTCTTTGAAATGAATGGCTTGATGCACTTCAAAGAGGACTTTGTTTCACTCTTTTAGCATTGTATTACTCGTAGTAGTGAATACAACAGCAGGTAGAGCAGAAGAGAAAACACATTTTGTGCTGCGGGGAGCAAAACGTCCAGCCAGTTACTCAAGTGGGCAGGAACTCTGTTTTGGGAGGCACCGTAGGCAGAGGAAGCACCAGCTTTCTTATATCTGCTTCATCCCACTTTTAATTATTATGATAAAAAAAAAAAAAAAAAA
>VZSG01000568.1:183509-262922 GCA_013398315.1 Nothoprocta pentlandii | reverse complement strand
AAATCTGGCCTTGCATGTAGAAAGCCGGTGTGGGGGGAACTGCACATAGAAATGGAGAACGGCCATGACGCAGTCCACTGTTTCACTGCCTAAGCACTCAAATACTTTGTTTTGCTAAAAGTAAATCTAGTGATTTTTGAACAGGTCACACAGCGAACACACAGGAGAGAATCCCCTAACACTTCAGAGTTGGAAGGATCCCCAGATGCTTTTTGGCTTCCCTGCCAAGTTGTGCTGCAGCAGCAGAGGCTACGTTTGGAGGGCAGTGTCTGCCATAAGCCTGGCATGGACAGATCCAATAAAGAAGTCGTCACCATTTTGCTGAAGATACCAGGATGGCTGCAGGTCCTTTATGCCAAACCCCAGGTGAAAATACATCTTCTTCCTTCCCTCCTTCATGTAGGATGCAACTCCTGGGTGGATGCCACTCAAAGCCAAGCAGGTGAGAAGATTATTTGAGCTGGCAGAAGGCAACTAATGCCTCAGAGCTCTACAACTAACTTAAACAGGCTTGCTAAGAAGTACCCCAATCAGCCTGCTCGTTACCAAGCTGCCTGCCCCTCGTCCCTTATTGCCCAGTACCCAACACAGACTTCAGCCTTTACTATGGTACAACTGCAAGTGAGCATTCCCACCGATGCCCATCGGAGCGGGGTCGGATGAGGCGCTACACTCCTCCGAGATGGAAAATGCAGCAAACTCATCCCATAGCAGGATCATACGGGAATTTCTATGGCAGCCACACAGTAGGGACTTTGGAGAAGGAGGCATGACATCTGAACAGCAGTGCATCCGCCTGACACCCAGGAGTCTGCAGCATTTGTGCAGGGCGTTCATTGACAGAGCCAGGCTTTACGGCTGGGTTTTCCCTCAATAGCCAGTTCAGCAGGACATCCAACAAGTGCCTGAAAGGTGCAAGATGCCCTGCATACGTGCAAGAAATTTCACCCCACGATTGCTCCTGCGATGTTTCAGACAGCCTGCTGCTCTAAAGGGTCCCCTCACCTTAAGGCAGGTATCTTAAAGCATTAACTTCCCCGAACTAAGTAAAGCAGCTTGCAGGGCTTCAAAAAGTTCAGCATGGCCCTGTCTGCAGAGACACTGGAGGGGATTGAGGCCTTTCATCTCAAATTTAATAAGGCAGCGGCTAGGGCTGGCACTGCACGAGCTCGCTGTGCTCTCCAGGCATTTCTCTCCACACCTACAATTTACTGGAGTCTTTCCACAGGCTTCGCCTTTCCCAGGCGTGCAGCTGGTACACGCGAGAGGGACTGGAGGAAAGAACTGGGTTTTGCTGGGGAAGCGCTGCCGGTCCAGGGCCCGGTTTGGGTCCCCAGCTGCTCTCTGCACGTGCAGGGCAGCTGGGCTGGAGGCTCTCAGGAGCCCCGCGCTTGGGTTGCTCTCCTCACTCACACGCAGCCTCAGCAATGCCCTAAGTGCAGGAATTTCCCTCCACCTGCTCACGTTTGGCTCCCCTCTCTTTGGCCCTGAAATACGAAAGGGAAGCTACCGTGTATTTCTTCCCAGACACGACCTGGCTCAGCAAAGTGACGACAGAACTGCCTAAACCTCGCTATGAAACATGGAGACATTTCAAATTCCCTCTTCAGCGGTAATTTGTGCATTACAGGTGCTGCAAGTGCTCCGTTTATCATAACGGAGTCTCTTATTTATTCATTTATCCAAAACAAAATAATGAAAATGGATTTCAAGAGCAGGATACGCTTCATGAGCGGAACTGTCTCTGCAGTCCTGCTCCGTGCGGCAGGAACGGTGGAGGACCTGGCATAAAACGGAGCGTGCAGGAGCTGCACTTCAGCGCAGCTGCCACAGAGACACACTGCAGAACAGAACAGACCCGTAACATTAAACGGTATTTCTTCCAGTCAGAAGCTTCCCGTGCATAATTCTGTGTGGCAGGTAAATGCTTCAAGTCAAATTGCTGAACCCGTATCTGGTGGCTTAGAGAGACTCCACCGAAACTTGCATTTCCCACTCCCATCGTCTGCCCAAACGCTCCCTGCCTCAGAGGGTAACTGAGCAAAGCAGGAGCTCAGGCCCACCGAGACCGAGTATCACCTGGCACAGCAAACGGAGCCTTTTGCTCTCTGCTTCTTTTTATCAATTTTTAAGCCACTGTAATGGATGCTGAACGGTGCCAGGCTCCAACATCTCTGGATCCCAAAGTGCCTCTCGGACAGCCCAAGGACAAGGCTGTCCTGTCCTGTCCCACGGCCAAGGAGGCAGCAGGGGCTCCCTGGCCTCTTTCCCTTGGGAGCCTCTGTAGAGGCTGCCAGGCTCTGGCCGTGGTGATGGCAGCAGCTACAGGCTCTCCTCAAGAGCCTTATTCAGCGCCACTGAAATTACAAGCTAACTGAAAATAAACCTATTACTGACAAACTAAAAATGCTATTCTGTCAGGAATAGTAGATATCTGGATGATTTGCCCGCCTGTTCTGCTTTACTACTTGATATAGTTTCCATATCTATTTCATATGGATATTGAGCTAAAGACCATAGGCTTGGCCGTAACTTATGGTTACTTGATCTGCATTTCTTGAATGAATAAGGTTGTGGCCTGGATCACTGCAAATAAAAGGGGAATTTCCTAGCAGAAGATATTTTGAAAGACAGCATGACCTTGGAGACAATTTATTTCAAGGGAAAAGCAGCACGTAGAGCTGCTTTTGTGGAGCGTTTGGAGAAGCAAATTCTGCTCCTTCCCTAAATATATTCAGAACGGAGGCAAACAGTTCTCACTGCAATTCAAGGCTGTCTGAGCTTTCACCTGTAGATACACAGATAAACTTATATCATCGGCTTCCAGGTTTCTGTGGCTTGGTATGTCAGCAGCAGCTACGGTGATTTAGTGCCATAGTTCCAAATGGATTAAATCACAGAGTCATTTGAATTTTACCCAGCCTTGTCGCACAAATCTCACAAACCGCTGCGTCTTGCGTGAAAACTTCCTTTTGATACATTGCATGACTCACGACATAACCCCCAAATTAGGCAAATATGGGAAACAAACACTTTCAGCATGGAATGCAGAGGCAGCACAAACAGCACACGGGACTGCAAAACCTTACCTGCATTTTGGCAGGAACTTATTAAGTACATTTTGCTCATTTTTGACACATTAGCACACATCTTACATTAGAGTTTTCAAAATTATATCAGTTTTGTTTTCCTATGAGGCATAAAATATGAAAACATCCTTTGTGGAATTTAACTTTTGCAATATTTTCATGACCACAGTACCACTACACCAATGACATTTGTACTTAACATCCTCCACAAAGACTGGGATATTGAACAGAAATTTGCCACTGACCTCTCTGAGGCTGCATTTCACTTTCTATCTCTATACATAATTTGAGATTTTAGGGAACAAAAAGTTTAATTGTGCCTTGCATTACACACACAATGCACGGTACAATTAAATGCACATCAATGCTGCATTTATTTCAACCCTGCCTTTGTAAGGACATTCGATTCAACTCAACAGAGGGGCAATTATCATTTCTTTAAGAGTTGACTAAAACATGGAACGCAAATTTGTTTTACTCAAGAGCTCCTGCTCACAGAAATCTTGCAAAGACTTTTCAAAAAAGTCAAGCATTTCTTAAACTATTTCTTGTTCCACATCTTATTTTCAGTCAACTCTTCATTTCCCTGAGAAATCTCCAAAAAGCAATCTGTTGTGTGAGTTGTGTAAGTTTAGGTACACAACAAATCCATCCCTTATTCAAGTGCTATCCAGCAACAGAACCTCTTCAACCCGATTTCTGCCCCGTGACAACCAGGCTATCTGCCTGCGCAGGAGACAAGGAATAAAGCTCGGTTAAACACAATTAGTTAAGAGGCTATTACAACCACTCTGCAACATGCACGCAAGCTAGCTCCGCTCAAATACCTTTGTATCCCAGGCTTTTCTCTTGATTCCTATCACGGAGCCCAAAAGGACCAAGACACATTAACCACAGCACCCAGAACCATTCAGCCTCCTACACGACAGAAATCAAGAGGTGGGAAACGTGGTGGTTTGCACTGAAGTGAGCCCAACTGGTGAAAGAAATCAGGTGCGGACAACTGCATTTATTTCACAGTGAAGGCAAATCCGCCAAGACAAGACACCCAGGTGTTACCTATTGTCACACCTTTCGAGAGGTCCCTCAAAGGCTCTTTGCACTTCCAGTGACTTTAGAACATCAGCAGCACACCAGGGATTTGCCTATAGTGCGTGTGCACTGGAATAGTGATATAATCTCTTTTCTTTGGTTTCTGAAGCTGATATACTTGTACCTGGAAGAGATACTGATCTGCCTAAATCAGAACCCCCTTATAAAATATGTCTCAAATGAATAAATTGTGAAGGCAAGAAGGAAAAACATAAATATCTTCACTTACCTCATTACCATCCTCAAATATCCTCATAAACACATACACAAAACTTTACATAACCTACACAGAGGTTGGAAAGATGCCTGCAGACGTAATTACATTTCTGTGTGAAGGGAATTTACACTCTCTCATCTCTGCTTTCCCCATTCATTTTAGTAATTACATGGAGAGAAACAGCTAACGCTTGTAATTAAACCAGCAGCAAAGGATTTCGAGGTGTCCTGGTACTGGAGAACTGGCAGGGAAAGCAATGTGAGCCAGCACGGGGGCAATTAACACTAGAGCAGTACTAAATAAGCCGGACCGAGCAAAAGCCTGTGCCAGGCAGCCCTCTTGGGAACGCTTATGGATGAAGGCAGCGGGGATGGAAGTCCGGATGAGAAAGTCTATCCAGATACAGCGTCTGCTGAAAAATCTTGCTTCCCAAGACCTAGGCTCGCTGACATATGACTTCTGTCTGCTTAAACTCACGGGAATCAGCTGCATGGCACATTGCTTCATTTTCTATCCATTTCGTGTGGCATTTTATTGGCAAAGGCTGTCACAGGCTAGTGGGTGGAGCTGCTATGCAATTGCAGGCTCATTTTAATGATGAATATTCATGACCCAATCTGTACCAGGCAAACTTTGTTGCCCTATCTTTCTCTTCCCCAATATCCAAGTAACAGGAGCTGTGCAGAATTTTATTTTATCAAATTTTACTTGATGTACAAATACTTTTCTGCTTCATTTTAAAATTTAAACTGATCAATGCGTCTCAGCTGGAAGATCTGCAAGGACGGATCTCTTTACCCAAGTCTTTCTGGGGACTGAGAACAAGAACATTTTAAAGGATTTCTTTTAGTTGCCATCTACAACCTGTGAACCTCTACTCTGTTGTTCTACCCAGTAGATCCCAGCCTCCTCACTGACCGTGGGATGATGCACGCTGACCTGCCTCTTCCTCAGAGCTCTGCGCTGGCGGAGGCATTAGCAAAGCACCAAATTGCTCTAAGAAAAGAGTCCCCAACGTGTTTTTATTTCTACTAAAAGTCACCTTCGACAATCACTCTTACATTCGTTTGTTGCCTTGCAAAAAGTTTGAGTAATTGCCACAGCAGACAGAGGTAATTAAAACAGCTAATGATCCATTTGCCTATGTTTTTAAACATGAGCTCTCAGAAACAGATTTCTATGGATACAGAGCTGTATCGTGGTGGTGAAGTACGAGATTTCGCTCTGCCCAAGCTAAAAATAGTTCCCCATAATAATAATAATAATCACAGCACAGGGGGGAGAGACGTCCCCGTGGCCTCAGCACGAGCAACACCCTGAGAAGATGCCCGAGTGAGGGGGCATCCTGCTGAACAGCAGCGGGCAACACGGACCAGCTCGTACCTCCGCGGAAATGCATTCGGCATGCATCCTAGGCAGGCTGCACAAATCAGTAATAATTAAGCAGACAGCATTTATTTGAGCTGGAGACGCAGCTCCTGCATGGTCTCTGACGGACTCGGCAAAAAGTCAGGTGAAAAATGAAATACGCCAGTGTTTTGATATCATTCCATCACCGCGGAGCTTTTTGATAGCAGACAGGCTGGTTATCACTGTCCTGTCTCCAGCATCAGCCTTCCCACAGTGGCTCAGAGCTGCCTCAAGGGTCACACACGAAAAGCCTGCATTTAAGAGGAAGGATCCAGCCCTTTTCGGAGTTTCTTGCCCAAATTCCTCATCCAATTCAACCTCAGCTCATGTTTTTTGCTCTCCTCTGTCTGCCTTTTTACCTCTTCTTGCAAAACTAAGTTTCCCTTGATGGGAATCACCAGTTGGACCAACTGAAGATGTACACCAGCAGGCCTAGGCAGAAGACAGGAACAAACTGAAAGCAGGACACGAAGGAGGGCATTCCTACAGGCCCGGGAAACCAACAGAAAGGTCTGTGTACACCAGAGAGATAGCAACGGGGAGATAACACACGTGCTAGCAAATGCTTCACAGGCACTAACTGCTTCCTTTACTGGCTCTGTGGCCTGCTTGTTCCTCTAGTTCTTTCACCAAAATACATAATTAGCAGTTCATTTAAAAGGACAAGAAAAGTATATAATACAGCCCAACCTCGGGGTATTCTAGCCTGTGCATTAACAAGGGCAGGAGCATATATACCCAATACAAAAATATAGAGGGAAAACAGTCACCCAGCACCTCCCATACACTGAGCAGTGCCTCCCTGCACACAGGCTTGCTTGGATGCCACTGCCCCAGCAGCTGCTGGTCATTGGGGATCTATTTATTTACCTACTCACAAAGTCATGAATGTGTGTGTATAAGAACCCATTCATATACTGTCACCAAGTCTGGAAGTGAGTTATTTGGGAAAGATTTGGCATTTCTACGACATGTTATGTTACTGACTTGTATATCTCTGTCCAATATCGGAAGAAAAACACTCTACAACAGTTAGTAATTAACGCAGAGTAAATTTCAAAAGTTCACATAAAAATTCACCAATAAGCATGCACAAACTGTTTTCCCAATGCAGAAATATCAAGTGGGAATCTCATGAATAAATCTAAATAATGAAGGCATTTGAAATCTTGCATTTACTTGGCAATGTTCTTCAAGAGAAAGGGAAGGAAACTTTGGCAAAGCGTGAGGGACGGAGACGACCCGTTTTGGTGCAGGGAAAGCTCAAGCCCTCCGCTGCAGCCCTGCCCACGCGGCGGCCGCCCGCCCATCAGCGGCTGCTCTGCGCGCTCACTCATACACGCAGGGGCAAGCACAAACGTTTGATGAAAACTCGTTAGTTCTCCGTCGTCGGCATCCTGCTTTTCAGCAGATTCCCCGATAGCGGCGGTGGAAAAGGCGAGCCGGGATTTGCCGCCAGCCCCTGGCCTGGCCGCGCCAGCCGCGTGCCCGCGGTCTGCAGCTCGCTGCTGGGCGAGCGCGCGGGGCAGAGCGGGGCCCTTGGAGCTGCCCCGGGAGAGCAGGAGGCCAGCGAGCGGGGAGAGGGAAGGGGCCGGCACGAGCACACAGCCAGGCTGCATGGAGCAGCCCAGGGCCAGGCCTTAGTGCACAGGGCTGCACGGTGCAGCCCAGGGCCAGGCTTTACCGCACGGGGCTGCACGGTGCAGCCCAGGGCCAGGCTTTACCGCACGGGGCTGCACGGTGCAGCCCAGGACAAGGTCTTAGTGCACAGGGTTGCACGGTGCAGCCCAGGGCCAGGCCTTAGTGCACAGGGCTGCACGGTGCAGCCCAGGGCCAGGCTTTACCGCACGGGGCTGCACGGTGCAGCCCAGGGCCGGGCCTTAGCACACAGTGCTGCACGGTGCAGCTCAGGGCCGGGCTTTAGCGCACAGGGCTGCACGGTGCAGCCCAAGGCCGGGCCTTAGCACGCAGAGCTGCACGGTGCAGCTCAGGGCCGGGCTTTAGCACACAGGGCTGCACGGTGCAGCTCAAGGCCGGGCCTTAGCGCATCCCTGCGGACAGCAGCAGACATCCCTGGAACAAGAGGAGACTTCTCCCAGCAGGGCACACGTTGGGGTGGCCCGAGGAGCACAGTGGAGCAAGGCAGAGCAAGGCCCTCGCGCAGGGACACGGCAGAGCAGCGTGAGCGCTCAAGGCACGGATGAGGGTGCTAAGCCTCTGCAAAGGCCAGGCCTTGTGCTTCCAATCCCTGATGCTTCCTTGGGCAGCAGGCGCTCTGCCTCCACTGACCAATGCTGGAACACAGCACCGAACGGGCTCCAAGCTTCCCCCAGCTCACAAGACTTGCACGTTTCTGCTGTGTTATGACAAGGGAGTTGCTGTTGAAAAAGAAATAGTGTGAGGGGCGAGGAGAGAGAAGAGCTCTGTGCAAAGCAACAGGGGAGGAGGCGCAGGTCTCCTTGAGGAGCTTCTCCCTCCGGCAGCACATCGAAGGAGCCGGGAAGCCCGGCCAGAGCCGCTTGCTCTGTGGAGAAGGTGAAATAGGGAGCGCCTACCCTGATATTACACAGCACCTTGTCAGAACAAGACCAACCAAGCAAAAAGATCATTCAAGGGAAATTAATTATATTTTTGGGGAGAGTATATTAATAAATATCGCTTATTAATATTGTTATTCTAAACGCCAAACATCACAGGGTTGGGAACAGTGGGACCCACATCAGGAGGAAATGCAGCATTGGATGAACACTCTCAAAACACGGGATTTGCGGGGATTCAGGTGCTATGGTAAGAAGTCCTCTAGAAGCGCTCATAAACTTACTAAATTAAAGATGCAAAGGCATCAGTCAAGAGGCATCACTGCTCTACTATTTTTCCTTGCGCATAACTCAAAAAGGAGATGAGACATCTGAGCCCAGTTGGGGACTAATAATTTCTAAATAAAAGCTAAATATGTCAAAGTCTCATAAACAGGAAGGAGAACACAGAACTATAAATAAGCTTTAATATTTGCTTTATTCCAAAGTTTATCTGGTGAGCTCCTGCCTTTTGCAGAGTGCTCCTGCTACTATTATACATTAGGGTGCATTAAAAAATGCACTCTGGAAATCCTTTGGAAAAGGGACTTGCTTTATGGCCCAAAGAACTCCTGAGCTGCTGTTTATGGAGCATCTTCTGCAATCCCAGGGCCCAGTTCCACGGAGGTGACCCCCCCTGCACATGGAGCCAACAGCCACTGAATTGCACCTGGGTTCCTGGACATCTGTTGGACGACACGGCACGGACATGAGCTGGGCATGTTCTTTTTAATTTTGGTTCTTTTTTTTTCCTGCTCAGGGATAATACTCGAATTTGTACAGCACAGCAAGTCTGAAGAGCTCCCATGGTACCTTCTAATCTTCTGGTAGATGTGTGAACACGATATACCCAGAGCTGGCTGGACTCCCAGGCCCGAAAACGCAGAGCCCAACAGACTGCTCCACTTGTGCTACGCTTTCTAGGGGCAGAGCTGAGACTATCGGGCCACTATCTGCCCAGCCGTTAACCAGAGCAATGCTTGCCTCATCTGCAGTGCACAAGGTGCACGCTTCTCTTTGTTCAAGTCAAATAGACTCATATATCAGCAACAGACATTAATAACTGATAAATGCACTGGATATTTTATGAGCTAATAGTATCAACCTAATTAGATGTTGGTTTGCCAGGAATAAAGGTGAGGTTTAAAAATCCAAGATGACACGATTACCACTGAGTAAGACGTTCTTGCTCATCCTGAACACAGGCTAAAAGCATAGGTGACTGAGACAAGTCACCAGGCTGGAAGCCAAACTTATTTCATCCTCTAAAGTTGCAATGAAAATTCTAATGAAGACATCCTGACAAGCTAAAGCACTGCTATGCTGGCCAGAGGTCCCTAGCCAATTGATTCGGAGGTAAATCTGGAAGTATTAACTTGCTGAAGGGTCACCCAGGGCACAGAGCACACGGGATTGCTAAAAGTATCATTGCAAAACTGGCTGCAAAAACTTGGGATGCAAAAAATCCCACTCGTCCGCCTTACCATAACAGCACTGAAGAGCGTGCTTAAAAAAACACATGCACTTGCCCCATTCAGGCAGAGAAAGACTTGCTGAGCTTTCCTGTGCGCCCCAGATGCTCTACGTATTAATCTTTCCCCTGTGTGAGTGGGCTGGTGTTAAACAGGGTCAGAACTGTGCTTGCTCTGGGGAGAAGACTCCCTTTGAAGCCAGCCTGGCTACCCTGTTTTTCTCCCCACACCACAGCCTTCAGATTGCAGCTAGAACTTGAAGGGAGTTGTTCCCACAAGCTCTTCAGCCCAAAGCCTCCACCCGAAAGGCTTGGGTAAACAGCAGGAGCTCTGGATATGAATCAGATGGAGAAGATTCCACCCTCTGTGCTAGGTCTGAGTTCAAAGGCACCCTTGGCTCAACAGCTATATTAAGATCACTATCTGCATGTGAGGGAGAAGGGAGCATTCAGTAATGAACTGCTCACCCTTGCAGCCTCCCCTCCAGAGGCAGGGAAGCAGGTCGCAGGTGGAGTCCACACTAATAAGGCCCTGTGCACACTGCTGTACATGACATTACTGCATATGGCACCGAGGCAGGTGGGGAACTCTGGCTGCTTTAAGAGACTCTCTGCTTCCTTTCTTCTCCACTCTTCACCTGTAGGCTTGGACCTTCCAAAATCTTCCAACATCTTTCAAAAATCATGCTCGGCTTCCCTACTCGGGGAAAATCACAGATGCACCAGCCCGTACCACAAAGCTCAGCCTAAAGTGCTCAGCTTCACGACAGACCTGTTCCTCCTTGCATACACTAAAACCAGGAGGAGTCTGTCCTTACGATCACTGCGTGATCCATTCCCCAGACGGCCGGGTCAGGGTGAGTTTTGCTATATGTGCACCAAGACACTGGTTCCACCCACCCAGCTGCTGGCACCGGGGCAGCTACGCTCAAGTAAATTCACCTCTACCTGCGTGTGCTGCAGCCACATCCAGCCTCGCTACCCACCTGCAGAAACCCTGAGGAGCTCCCATCCACGTGGGCAGTCAGCGGGGATAAAGAAGAGGCAAAAGGAGGGGATGAGGGAAGCAGCCCAGAGCTGGGCTGAGGATGGACGTGCCCCACAGTGGCGTCGCTCCGTGACACCCGTGGCGGCCAGGACACCTCCTGCGCGCGGGGCTGGAGCGCGGCCCGAGCCCCCAGCCAGGGCGGGCCGCCCCATCCCGCTGGGAAGCTGCTGCATTATCATCTCCAGAGCAGCGCACCTGGGAAGATGAGCCAAGGAGGAGATAAAATCAGATACTTTCTGTCTTCAGCTGCCACCCATGAGCACACCTTCCCTAGGAGCTGTGGAGTGAACCTGCTAACGATTCTATTAATAACAGGCAGCGCAAGTGGGTGAACTGGATGAACTTGTGTGAAAGCAAAACCCCAGAGGTACATCAGTTGCTCTGTTCAAAGCACACAGATAACTATCCCAGGCTACAGGCAACTCTCCCTCTCACCCTTTCCCACCTCCGTCTTTGGGACATCTCTGGACACGTCCAGGGTGGTGCAACCTGGCAAAGAGACTTTCAGTCAGTGATACAGAAAAAAAGAAAGAAAGAACACAGACACCAATGACCCCAGGTAGCAGAACCCCTCCGAGCACCCTCCTTTCTGTTCATCCTCCCAGTACATCATCCTGTATACGCACACCAGTGCATTCTTCAGGGGCTGGGGGTCCCCTTGCTTCTCAGCTGCCCTCTAAAGCCCCAGCCTACCTGAGTATGAGACCCGACCAGGACAGCAGCAGAGGTGGTATCACACCCAGGGGACCGGCTCCAGGGAAGCAGAGAGCTGGTGACCGGTCTCCAAGCCCTATTCAGCCTACTTGCTGTATGCGGCCGCAAGAGAAGGATGCGGCACAACCTGCAGGAGCTCCCCGGTTCTCGCGGGCCCTGCCCTTGCCAGCACAGCCTCATGTCCGTGTGGGTGCAGCGAGGAGCAGGGCATGGGCTCCAGGGGTGGATTTGCTAGTGGTGACTGCGCCCGTCTCGGGCAGCTCTCGTGGAGATGAACCGCTCGCAGCCACATGGGCAGTCGGGGCAGGAGCTCATGAGAAGCTCTCAGGCAGACTGGGGATTTTTATGGATGACAAAAATTCAAATACGCTGCACCAGGTCTTGCAAGAGCCAGGAGCCACAGGCTTAGCATTGCTGCCATCAGGAGGGCACTGCCAGAGAGGCAGAGGTGCCAAGGCACCATGAGGGCTGGGAAAGGAGCGTGCTCAGCAGCACTGCAGGCACTTTGATCCTCTGCTGTGTTTCTGAAACGCACACCCTTGTCCTGGCTTCCCTGCATCTCCTGACAGGACAGAAAGTGGGGAACTGAAGAAAAGAAAGTAAAATACCTCAATGCCAAAGAGTAGGCTGAGCTACCAGGGATATTAATGCCACAGCAGAGAAGCGGGTTTGAGGGCCCCAGACCAACATTTCTACAAAACAGACTCCTCCTCAACTCGTCCCTTTGTGGCACTGTGAGCAGCTGATACAAAAACATGCCCAGTTCGTGTCCAAGGCACAGGGAAGGGGCAGAGAGCAACCCAAAAGCTGGCGGCAAAGGCAGGGCTGCCTGAAGGAGACGCTGCGACCTGAGAGCAGTCTCTTACGCACGGACAGCTTCAAGCGTTTGAAACGTAGTAGAAACAACAGGATTCCTTTTTATTCTGTGTTTGTTAAAAAGCCTTTTATGCATCTTGGGTGACATGTCACAAATCCAACCCAGTGCAAAGCTGTGTAACATCCCAGAATTTAACTGCAAGAGACTGACACAACCTGGTCCCACGTAATAGGTGCAACATGCCAGAAAATGAAAAAGCGTTTCAGAACCAGCTGACATTATCAAGTGCTCATTGCACATAAACGAGCACTCTTATTCCTCTTCCATCTCCTCTAGCAGAGATTAGAGGTTTCTTAGAGATATCCCCCGAAGTCCTCTTGAAATGCAGATGCTCCATCAGTGTCTCTGAGATTCTTACGTCAAGCAGGTTTAAAAGAACAAACGCTATACGTGGTGTATATGCAGTAATTTCATAACACAGGTCTATTAACAACATCCACGTGAGTAATTTTTTCAAAATCATGAAAATGTTTTTCTTCTCAAGTAAGAAAAGACAAAAACTGCCACACTACCGGATACCGAGGCCTTGAAATGGTAAGGACAAATAGTACATTGCCAGACAGTCTGTTCTATTAAAAGGTATTTTCATTCTCAGAATGGAGTTTCATGTTAAAAAAAACAAAATTACTTGATAATAAATGATGTCGTTTCAAGACAAATATGCAAAGTGTGGAGGGAAGGAAGGCTGGACAGGCAGACCTCTCCTGAGTGCTTCTCTGGCCCGGTGCCATTCCCTGACTGACAGCTGATACTTACCTTTGATTTAATGTCACTTAAGGTTCTCCTTTCCCCTCATCCATCCTGTCAGGAAATCCTGCTGGGGTATCAGAGTGAAGGTATTATTTTGGATAATTCTCTATAAGGAAGTTTTTATTTCAGCTTACTGTTCAAATGGCAAACAACCTTAGATTCTGGAGCTTTCTATCTTTCCTTTTGGGTACCCATGTCCACAGCTTTTATAGCAGCCAACAGCCCAAAGCCCGTTTCCAAAGGGGTCTTGCAGGCCACAGGAAGAATTTTTGAAAGCACCTGTTCAAGGTAAAGATGAAATTTTTACTGCATTTCAGTGGGTCTTGGAGCACTTGGTCACTTAGTAGGCTTCCTAAAGACTATTCCAAAGTCACTGATCAGTAATAACGACACCTTAAAACAAAACAATAAATACTGTTATTATTGCTATTTAGACCAAAACAAATTTTGCCTCATGCAGAAGGCAAAATTTATAGCGATGCATCTTAAAAATAAATTTAGGCACTCTCTGAGGACACCAAGCAAATGAACCAGAGCTGTGCTCCCACAGTGAACGAGGACAAATGAAAGCACCAGAAGCCATATACTATGAACTGTGCCGAGAAAGGAAGGCACTGGTGGCTGTGGCATCCATTGTGTTCTCGCCACCTATGTCAAATTCTTTGAAATACTTGTTTTTCTTTCAGCACAGTGTCTAGCATTCTCCCTAGATTTGCTTAGTAAGAAACCAGAGCTTGTCTTCTTTTCCAGAGAGGTAAATGGCTCATTTGCCTCTCATGTTACTGTTAAAAGTGTCTAGAAAATAGTAGTTTTGTGGCAGCGCACCAAAAAAATGTAAAGCTTCATTTTTTGCATGAGGCTGCGCATACACTTATGTCAAGTTTTATAAGCACATCATGTATTCCACCTAAAGGTGCTATGTGCTCAGGAAGAGCCAAATATATTAGCATTCTTCAACCATAACTTTTGAAGCCGGCATTTGACTATTTTTGCATTTCTTCCAGGCTGCAGCCAGACAGCTCCTAACTCTATGGGGAAAGCAAAGACTGTAAAATGCCCGAACTTCACTCTGCTGAAATAACATTAGAGAAATATCAAGTCCTTTATGATGTCATGAGGGATTCCTTAATGCGACTACAGCCTCCTAATGACATCATAAAAACCAACTGCCACATCAGGAAACAGCCAAGGGTCATCAATCAGCTCAATCTCTCCCCTACTCACCCGGGGAAGCAGAGAGACTTGCTCCTATCTGCTTTTTATGAGCAATGCCGGTCGCTGAACAGCACAGGGACGAGAATAATAATCCCAGGAATACCAGGGAGAGCGTGTCAATCACCACCTGAAGTGTTCAGCACACCTGAGGGAAACGTGGGTGCTGCAGCCTCCACAGTCTGCAAGTTCAGCACACAGAGGGACAGCATTACCCCTTCGAGGTGTTCTGCACCAGCTGGCACTTGTCATTTGCTTTCAATGGGGGGAGAATGGAGCTGGAAATGAATTCTTTGCTTGCTCTCTTTGTCCTCTGACCTTTCCTACAAGCTTTTTCCCTGTTGTCCAGGCACCCAATGATACATCCCGTGAAAGGCGGCTTTGTGTTCTCAAACTGCAAGGGGTGGCAGTCCCACTGGGCACAGTGACTGCCAAATCCTCTGGCGCGAAGGGAAACAGCCCTTTCTGTGTTTGGAAATGAAACGCCCCAAAGCTAAAGGCTCAGGGTATTCTGTTGGGAACACTTAGAAGTGATCCAGAGTTATGGGACATCTTGAGGAGCCACAAAGATTCCCCAAAAAAAACATGCAAAGAAATTAATAAAGAAACCAAACAAACTGACAGCTACCAAAGCTTGTAGACATCCCACAGTCACTCTTGGGAGGTGTTTAAAGGGGAGCTCCTGTCAGCATGGTGTTGACCAAAGAAAAGGGTCGTTTTTTGCCAAGAGGGAAGGAAAAGGTCCCGTTCCCTACACAGATCCTCACATCACTCCAGATGTGTTTGCAGTGGGCTCCTGAACAGGCAGGGTTGAGTCAACACTCTTTGCAGTGGACTGTAATAAATCCTGTTTAGGCATTCTCAGCATCACCACTGTTAATAAATTGTAATGTTGACATGGAAGGAACCAAAGAGGTGACCAAGAAGAGGGTCACACTGTGCTAGGCACTGAATACACCAAGCAACAGAGAGCTTTGCCTTGTTATGTTTAAGAACTTCTCCTTGGGAGAAGGGGGAGGACAGGCCAGCAGAATGGAGAAGCTCATGGCTTAACATTGCCCCGAAACGGTGACCCTGGAGCTTGCTGTGACTCAGAAGCCTGTCGGAGGCACTGAGTGTAGAGCCACCGTGGGCTTTGAGACACATTTGCAGTGCCTCAAACCAGTTTATGGAGAAGCAAACCAGTCTATGGTTTTAAATCAGTTTAAGGTTGGACTAGATGAGCTCTAGAGGTCCCTTCCAACCTTTAAGATTCTGTGATTCTATGGACAGTCCATGGCCAGGGCCCGTAACACTTCATTTCGTGCAACTGCTAACTCAGTCTAATGTCTAATGCTCTCAGCTCTGATGCCACATGAATTCCCTCAGAGTTTCTTCCGATTTCTCTTTGTTGCAAACAGCAACAGTGCTCTCAGACACGGTGATAATTTAAGGATTCCAGAGCCTCCAGTTTGTGCAGATCCTTTACAAGTGGACGTGAAGTGCTGAAAAAAGAAGGAAGCAATGCTGCTGGCACTGTGGGTGAACAAGAGATTAAATAATTTCTCTCTCAATACAACTCTACTAGCTCCAGATTACGTAACTCCACTCAAAAAACGGGTTATCTGAGCAGATTGTCACATTAAATAAGTGTATTTGCTGCATATGTTAACTGCAGTAGAAAGCTGTTAAGCAGATAAGCTTGTTGCACCAAAATGTTATTCTTTTAGCAGGTGTGTTGCTTTCATGGATGTCCAGTTCACAGGGCATGCTCTTTCCAAACACACACTTCAGTTTAAGGCACACAAATGCAATCACTGAACTCATCAATTATGTTATCATGTTGACTTTTGGTTGATCTTCAAGGACTGCAGGGCCCTGTGAGTCAATTCTTTTAAATACGCTTATTTCTATAGCAAGATTTCAGTGGAAAGATTTGAAACTGTAAGTGGAAAAGCCGAATCTGATAAAAAAAGAAGTTCTTAATTGGCATTAGAATTAATTAATCATGAGCTGTACTGATGGACACACCTCACTAAAATGATCTACTTGCTAAGTTCTTTTCATCACTTGCTTCAGGGTCCATATTACATAGAAAAGCACCTGCACTGTAACATCTACAACCTAAGCATCAGTAATATTTGTTGTTACTACTTACTCTGCAATAATCTTCCCTTAGTTGCATGTTATTCTCTGTAAACTTGAGTAAGGACACACACATGGCTGTTAAATTAATTATAACCTCATAAGAAAACAGGGGGGGAAAATCTCACATTTTGATCTCTATTTCACTGTATTTCAGTTTGGGATTCTGTATTTCTCAATCAGTGAAAAGAAGAGGATGTTTTATATGTTATGCATATCAGGATGCTGCTGGATTCACATATTTGAGTTTCTTTAGGTGAGGGCATGAGGCTGTAATGAAGGAGGATCCCAAGCAAATCTGCATACATGCAATTTTCTGCCTTGGTCACTGGGTCTGCTGCTTTATTTGTAATTCCGCTTACATGGAAGACACAGCACCAGTGCTGGAAACAGAGAGCAGAACGGAGGTGGACTGGCTTTAAAGGATTACTGAAATTTCTTCCTCCAGAGACGTGGAAAATATCAGCTTTGCATGTGCAAAACTAGACAGTTGTTAACAGTTTAAGTCATCCACGTCCTAGGCATTTTGGAGTAACTCAGAGCTGAGACCCATGGAAAACACCGAGTTCCTTTAGTCACCTCCGATTTTTTTTCAGAATGCAAAGCTTATCTTTTGTGGCTAAATTGAAACATTCACACTTAACACTTAAAGATTAAAAATATAGTAGAAATGTGACCAAAGAGGCAAGATGCATCCAAAAAGGTAAGAAATTAGCTGGTGTTAATAACTGCCATTTTTTTCCAATTCGCATTCACAAAGGTTTTGTTCCAGCAAAATTCCACATATGGATCCATATTGTTTTGCTTGCTTAGACTCTCCCCCATGCTTCTGCAGTGCAGGCAACTATATCTGAATGCTGAGGAGGGCTTGAGGTATTCCTGTAACTAGAATTCAGACTGAAAAAAGAAATCAACTGATGATTTATAGACTTGCAGAGTTAATTCAGCCTCTCAGAGACTCACCAAGAGGACCATTCTGAGGAAAACCACTGCTGTGCTCATGTTAGCAGCTTCTCCTGATTCTCAGGGGGATGATGAGGAAAGGGAGGCGAGCTTGAACTCATACTTTGTGTATTATTCTGGATATTCTGGAAATATTCTGGGAAGCATAGGTTAGCAGTGAATTTCTCTTTTTGACCAGTGCATGCTATCTTCTCACTTCCACGCATTATTGAAGTATAGCTGCTCTTTGCTTTGGAATTGAGATAAGCACAATAGAAAACTCCCCAAAGGAACCTCCTTCATAGACCTTCTTCAAGAAGATGATGTTTAAACGGCTTCTAAATGAACCAGGTCCAGGGGAAGACCTGCACAAAGCCACGTGCTTGCACGCAGGGCTTGAGCACAGCACGCGTAACAGGGAAGCACTGGCAGCGGGGAGAGAATGGGAGGAAAACAGCTGTAGGGAACGCTGCACTCGTGACACAGTGAACTAAAAGGGACTAAAGATGCAAGAAAGAAAAGGAGGGAGTCAGGAAGCCGTATGAAAGGTTCAGCAAGGCCCCTTAGCAGAGAGGCAGTGTGCAGGCAACCTCTGCGTTGCATTACCAGCCAGAACACGACAGGAACCAAGCCTCCATTGTGCCAAGTGAGGCTCTGCAGCTGATCTTATCTTAGCTAGAAGTCTTCCACTTACACAAAACTTGGCAAACTAGGTAGCTAAACCTACTAATACACCATGAGAAAAGACTGAGAGATTCTTATCCAGGATGAGCACCATCTACCTGAGGCTACAGAGCTTCATTTATCTTCTCAACTGAAAGTCTGGCCTTTGCATCAAAACCAATGGCCAGCTCTGCTCCCCTGGCATCTGCCAGCATATCCTTGAGCAACCCGATCAGACTTCAAACGTGCTGCTGCTTCGAGTGGGAGGTTAAACCAAACCCTTCCTTGAGGTCTCTTCCATCTTCAATTCATCCCCATTTACATGATTTCGAAGTGGCCGAATGGAGATGCTCCACCAAAAGGGACAGACCACTGCAAGATTCTTAGTTGCTCTCTTCTTGAGGAGAAGTTTTTTTCATGAACCAAGCTACAAAAGAGAATTTACTGTTAATATAATAATTTAGCCGGTGAAATGCCAGGTGCAATTATTGTACGATATTTCAAAGATGGTTTGTGCTCCAGTAACGTATTATCTTCTCTACGCAGTCCAACAGTTCTGCTCATATTTGCCATCAGACAACTCCCATTTGCTTTATCTCATACAACATGCTTAGACATGTGCTAAAGTCATGTCCTGCACCGTCAGCTATTGCACTAGCAAGGTACTGTCTTCATACGTAACGTCAATGCCTGTTTATGAACCAAAAAGAGTCAAAATCCCTTATATGCCACTAACCAGGTATCTAGTAAGTTGAGTAAAATATGGGGAGCAATTTCCTTGAAAACAAGATGACTCTTGTTCCATTTCTGAAAATGCTTCCACGGCTAACACTACTATAATGCCACGGGTTCTGCAGAACATGCAACTGCAAACTCAAGGCAAGCAGCCTGCTACCTGCAGCCTTCTCGTGGCACATCGTCTGTCTTCCTGCTTAGGCAAAATATGAACTGCAGGTTGAAAACATCTTATTGCAACTTGTTAACTGGCAAAAACAAAGATCAGTCTTCACACAATTCAAGACACTAAAATCCTCTTTACACTAATACTGTTTACTAAAATTCTTAAGAGAAAGTGTTATCTGGGAAAAGCTAAAAGGGAAAAAGCTAAAAGAACAGGAACAGGAAGGGGTAGTGCACACCCAGAAGAAAAAAACTGCATTAAAATACAAAAAAAAAAAAAAAAAAAAGAATATTAATGTCTAGTAAGAATTATATTTTTAAATAGGAATAGTACATTGCAAAATCTTCCTTTTCTTGAGAGTTTGTTTCCAGAGCAGCACATGTGAAAGGGAGGATCATTAAAAGCTTCTGCCTGCAATGGGGCATCCCCCGTTGAGGTGCAAAATATAAATTGGTCTTTGACAGTCGGAGAGGCAGCAGGAAGTGCAACACACGCTGCTGGGTGCCTGAATTCCCACGAGTCTTGCAGCCCCCATCTGTCTTTGCCTTGTACCAGCTTTTTAGGGCTTTTCCTCTGACTTCTCATTAGATTCAGCTGCTATTGGTCTTCAGAATCAAAGCAGGGAAACCAAATGGTAAGAACACAGGAGATTTTATGCTTATGTGGATATGTGGAAGAGTGGAAGATGTCAAGTCCTTTCAAGCATCAGGGAAGTGAGACTTTCCCTCGGACAGCCTATGTGCAAAGCCCTGCCTGCTGCTTCTCCGAGCCTGCAAACAGAGAGCACTGCACTCTGCTCTCATTCTCTTACACTCACTGCAGGGATAATTCTGCAGTGCTGCAATCGTGGGACCAAACCTAATCCACTACAACTGAGACCACAGAAGCATGGCTCTAGGTAGTTCAAGAAGATTTAAAGTCTACGAGTGTATGTTAGGCACATACCTTTTCCAGAGATTTCTCATTTCTACTTCCACACTAAGTGATTACTGACAGTTGTTGATAAGAAAGTACAGTGTGTGTAACAATCCTTGAGACATCACATGAAATTGCATTATTGCAAAATTACATTACGTATAAAAAAAACCTTTTTCTTTTTTTGATGGACCAAAATCCTATTATGCAAGACTTCAAATCACTTAAAAAAGTCAACGTTAGATATTTATTTGGCTTGAACTGGCAAAAAAACCTGGCCAAACTAAAGGAACTAAGATGACAACTTCAATGCCCATGAAAGCCTGTTCTCAAAGGGAAAGCTCCATGTTCTTGTAATGCCTATTTCTGTGCCCCAAAATCTTAGTTCTGTTTCTAGGCTAAGTGAAGGGAATGGGATTTGTGATCAGTTCAGATTTCCTTCGCTTTTCTTCAGTCAGAGCCTCATCTGAATTTTTGACACAACTGAAAGACGCAATCAGGAGGTAACACTCACTATGGCTCATTTGGGAATGTCTCATTATTAGGAAAATATACTACATTGGAATGAAAAGTTGGCATTGCGACTCCAGGGATGGACTCTTATTTAGACAATCAGAGCTTGGCTTCCAGCTCACGTACACATTTTCTATATGATTTGGGGTGAGTCATTGAGTCCCCATGTGTTTCAGTTTCCAGTTCTCTGTTCATGTTGTCAGATTCCCACCTTGGGCAACCACAGCGCCCACTGGCCCCTGCCTCAGGGCATTACCAACAACACAAAACCAACAACGATCAGAGCGCGGACAAAGCTAATTTAGTCATAGACTGTCTCCAGCTTGCATGGGCACGAGCTTTGAGAATGTGGCCACAGAAAAAAAGGCCACAGTCCTGTAAAACTGTCATAACCAACATACATTTATTGACAACACAAAATCAGGCAGCAGCAATGGCAGAACTTTTCTGGAACTAGTCATTATCATCCCAGCTTTGCAAGGGGATTTTTCTTCATGTACTTTGTATGATTATTTAAAAAAAAAAAAAAAAAAGAGAAAAAGAAAAAAAGGCAAACATGCAAACAATATGCTATAAAAACTAATGGGAATGTCTCTGTCAATGCATTAGTTTACATCAAACGAAAATACCAAGTCAAATGTCTTAACGGATATATTCACAGTTGTGAATAAAAGCAAAATCCAATGCCCATTTTGTACTGTAGCAGCATCAGGATTCTCCATATGCAGACGGAAGAACCCAATAAGTCTTTACTTGATCACTAGTGAATTTGCAGAAAATATAAGCATGTTATTCAAAGGAGTATATGAAATTATTGATGTTGTCCACCCTTTTCTCCCCATATACATTTGTTAAACCACTCTCCACCTGCTATTCTGTGTGCACACGCCCAGGCTAATGCTAGCTGAGGCTGCAATACAGCTATGTTAAATAATTTTATCTGATTTGTTGGATGATGGTATTTCTGATGGAAAACAACATGGTAATTTCAGAATGCTACTGATTAGATGAAAACGATACTGCATCAAAGTTACTTCCTTAATTTATTCTGAGAAAAAAAAAAAAAAAAAAAAAAAGAAAAAGAATTCTCTATTAAGATGCTTAATTAAAATATCTCCCTCCATACAAAATCTATATTTCAGGTCCTGTATGTCATGTCTGAAAAGAACAAAGGCTGATTAGCATCTTTTACACTCTGCTTTTCTGTCACTTATACATTCATTACAGCAATTGCAGCCAGGGTGAAGAGGTCTCAGAGCAGGAGCTCTGTTACACGGACTGGCTGGACACAGGCAGAAGAGCAGAAGATGGTAGGGGGGCTGTTTAGGTTTGCAAAGAAGAGGGGGAGTGCCCAGAGTCCAGAGGGGAATGGGAAGAGTTCCACTTGAACATGGAAAACAGGCTTGGAGGAGGGAGATTTAAGGGCAGTCCAAGAGAAGCAGGAGTAACGTGCCAGCAGCTGATGCCAACCTCAGTTTGCTCCATCATGCTCCCTGAATTTCAGGATTCCCTCATAAACTTAGGAGTAAAACAGGAAAAAAAAGCAAGGCAATCCTCACCATATACGTGCACAGAGGAGCACACATAGACACACGCACAGGCTGATAAAAGTCATAAGGGGAAAAAAGAAATTACAGCTCTGTTTCAAAGGAGCAGTGAATCACATTACTGGGTTGCATAACAACCTTTCTAACCTGCAGTGATTCTTTCTTTGAGATGCTACCTGTCACTGTAAGAACTCCCTGTTTCTCAAAGAAAAATGACCCACAGTTCACCCCCTGCTCTAGACGCTACAGTCCAAGCACTGGTGTGCACTATAAAACCCTTAAATATTCTTTCATACTGTGTCCTAAACAAGAAAGTCGTAGCAACGTTATATACTTGAATTTGCATGAATGCAAAGGAAAACAATGAGCAAATTAGCTCCTCGTTAGATAGAGCATCTGCTGGAAACCTGATGTTCGTGCCTAGAGGAAGTCTAATTCTAATCTTGCTTACAAGTGGCTATGCTGGGAAAAGCCGCCGTGCAATGAGGGACACCTGCAGTGTGATACAACAAGACTGTGATCAGCTCATCTCGATGGCTGCACCTCAGCTCGCTGCAAGACAGAACTGAGGGGTGGCTCTGGGAGCAGCGTAAGCAAAGCCGGTTCTCTCGTAATAATAACTAGCAAATTGTCTGACACGAAGCTGCCTCTTACTAACCCCAGGACATTGTGAGCACATTAGAGCACCACAGACTACATCTGAGAAGCATCTCTGCCAATTCTCCCGCAGGAAAAGCTAAGTGAATTCAGGGGATGTTCTGGTATGTGGAGGAAAGTTAGATAAATATGTGCTTTGCTCACCTGTTTGGAGTTGCTGGCTTTTCCTCCTCAAGTCTGACTCCAGCAATTGTCGGTTCCTGCAGAGCAGCTGGGAGGACTTAAGAGTATTGCAGATGAGCACCAACACAGTGTTGAGACACAGCAGGGCCCATAGTGCTTATTCCATTCTGCTGGGAGGGAACGGGTGACTTCTTTTCCTCTCTGCCTACATAAACCCTCCTCCATGTCTAAATCAATTATTTTTCTTGGCCTTCTGAGACCGCCAAGCGCCAACAAAGCATCTTCCCACCCTGCACTCTCCATTCGCAGAGACTGACTGCTGTTAATGTGTCCTAGTGGAGCAGGGGGCAAGCACAGTGCTGGATCCCACTCACACAGGCACTGAGACAGGCAGAGAAGATCATGGGTCTGTCCAAAGGCAAGAGAGCCAAAGAATGGGAGATTAACATTTGCCCAGTTGTGTCAATGCCTTTTTGACCCAGCGCTGTGATTTGTGGCCAAGCTATTCAAAAACACAGGCAAATTCCTGTCAGTAACTTCCCAGAGGAGCTGAAAAGTCCCCGGTATCTCAGTCTGTTGGCCAACTGTCCCACGTTCTAACAATGCATTTATTAAGCAACAGCATCAGACTTCAGCTCCTTTTTTTAGATGAAAGTAAAATGTATACACAAGACACTTCATTTCAAAGTGTTATCTCATGTTCTTCTCACTTAGCACTTGGGAGATGTGTGAAGAACAGCTGAGCAGGCTGCAGAGCTTCTCCCAGGTCCAAAGCTGTGAAGGGCACAGCAAGCTTCTCATTCTGCCCATACCATGGAGAGGCCACGAGTGCAAGGCGCTGCACGAGACAGACAAGTGACACGGAGCAGCAGACCCAACAAGCTGCAAAACAGGGGAGGACAGGACACAGATGAGGAGAGATGTCCCAGAGAGATGAGAGCAAAACAGCTGAAGAAAGTACAGAGATGTTTTTCTGAGGACCACCCCACAGCAGGGCTATTTTAAGAAAATAATAATAATTGAGAAAGTTCCATACACACACCTGTTTGTGCAGAACCACCCGTTGTCAGCCTTGGAAACACTTTTTCTCCAAAGCCGTCTATCCTTAAAACATGAGCAAATAAAAGAATCAACAATTGCATGCCAAAGTCGCAACCCAGTCTGTGGCATGAGGTACATCTGCTCATGTCTCCTGTTTGTCTTTCTGTAGAACAAGCTTTTCCCGACAATAAAACGAATTATCACCCAGTACTGAAAACAGCTTCAGATACAGACACGCTGAAGAAAGAGAATTCCCTGTTCTCAGAAACTACAAATTAATCAGGAGCTAAACCAATGCGGGGGGACTGCTCAGCTGCCCTTCTTGAGCATCTGCCTTCATGCATTTAAGCACTGTAACTTATTCCTGTGGAATTATCTCCATTTCACATGCACACCACACATTATCTGCTCTTGGGCAAGCACTGCCATGCAGACAGATTCTCTCATGCTCCACTGCAATAATTTTTTTTCCCTACAATTTCAAGCATCCTTTGCATTCCCAGGCCACAGAATAGAGGAAAAAAACAAAACAAAACAAAAACCCATAAAATAAAAAAACAACTGCAGAACTATCTGGATAGCAGTGAGGAAATAGTGAACTGGAATTTGAAATAAACCTCCAGATTCCTCCACCATCCAATTCTGCTCCTCTGTTTGGTTCAGGTGTGTATACTGCTCCTTTCAAAGAAAAAGACAGTTACCATGAAAACATGGAATTATCTACTGCCCACAACATGTTGAGGTTAATGCCCACATGTACGTTACCCAAGAGATCCGTGAGACCGGACAAAGCTCGACACACAACACACTGTGAGGAGTCATCCCCAACCAGCCCCTGGGGAACAAACAGAATGACTTAACAGAGCTCGTTTGTATCCTAGCTTAGATGATGAGGCTTTCGGTTAGCGTTTGAGCTAAGTGCAATAACTATCTAAACTTTCCTCTGACAAATATGTTCTCTAAAATTCAAGAAATTCACACAGGAGTGTAAATATTACACAACGTCTGGGCTTTAGAAAGGCAAACTGAAAACAAAAGAACAGCAAATGACTTTAAACTGAAACAAACGAAACACTGGATCTATGTTAATACACAGCCCCCTGCACACAATAATTTATTGTAGTGAGCTTATTGCTAACATTGCTGTACCATTTTTTAAGCTCATATTTTAGGGATCAGAAAATCTATTGTCTGGTACTCCTTGTTCAATTAACTGGTCCATGTTTAGCCAAATGGCTATTCTTAAGTGGGATCTTACTACACACAAGCTATGAACTTTAAAGTAAAAGCCATTACCAGTTGAAAGCAAAGAAACTATTCGTAGGGTCTCTTAAAGAACGCAAATTGATGAATGCATAAATAGAAAGCTATGCCCTGAAATCACCTATGATCCAGGAACAAGTGCCGTTAAAGTCACAGATATCTCTAAAAATAGGTCTGTAAATTAGACATGCTTCCTTAGTTGTAATAGAGCAAATATCACAGTTTTTACCCAGACCAAAAAAAAAAAAAAAAAAAAAAAAAAAAAAAAAAAAAAAAAAAAAAAAAAAAAAAAAAAAAAAAAAAAAAGGAAAGAAAAAGATAGAATGGATGACATTAAAACAGGAGTCAAATTCTTCTTGCACAGAGAGGAAAAAGGTGTAAAAACCCTCGCTTCTCTCCCACCTCTGCAGCAGTAACAGTGTACAGAATACAGCAGACTCCTGCATAGTTTTTTCTCTCATCAGCAAGACGGATGCCCTGCTGGGTGCAATCAGGGTCTGTAAACCTGGGTGTTAGTCAGAGGGCAGGCTGAGCTCACACTGCTGCCTTGCCCAGGGAGGCTCCACTCAGACCCGTCCCCGTGCCAGGCCTTGCGTGCTGCTCTGGGCTGGTGGGTCACACTTCCAGGATCATTTTTCAGTTTCATTTAATTCACATCAGTATGAAGTACTGAAGCACTCTGGTTAACTTCACATTCATATTGCATTTCCATTACATTAAAGTTCAGTTAATACAGAGGGGATGATTTAAAACTGTAAGGCCAAGGCATTGCACATGCAAGCACTGAGAACAGCACCCTCACACCGCACAGCTCTCCTCTGATCCTTACCCTTCGATAAAACTTCCTAACATCTCTAAAACTCTTCTCTCTTACAAGCAATCAAGCTGAAACTTTCAGGCTATTCAACAATATTTAAATGACATTGCAATGTATATTTTATATGACATTGCAATGTTATCTTTGCTGAGAATTCAGCTCTCCCCATTTGCCACACATACATCACCACTCTCCTCTATACTCCCCTCTATACTGATATCCTCTCCTATATACTGATGGTTTCCTGTTTCTCCTTTTATATTTTTGGAATCTATAGGCTACAATACATACCCTCTTTAGATGTACTAAGGCTACTGACTCTTATTGACTTTATCAGGATTTATGTTGAGTGTTCTATGGTTTATCTGCTCATTTGTTAAAGACTGAGACCCTGGAAAAATAGGTATACTTAAAAATAATATTAATTTTTGGAAAGTGGATACTGCACAAGTTAATTCTGTTTTGCTACTCAGCTGCAGATGAAATCTAGAATTCTAGGTACGTGACATGAAGTTTCTATGCCCACATAAGTCTTTCACAATGCTCATTTATATGAGTTTGTAGTTTGTGATGTTGTGTTTATAATAAAACAAAGCCTAAAAGATCCGCCACTGGGACCTCTTCAAGTAGCTCAGCCTGATTCCTTTCCTATGCTTTCAGATCATAACTCTTAGGCTTTTGATTCCCTTAGTCCTGAAACTATAAAAATCTTATTTCTGTAAGGACTTTTATTGCTATTCGGATAGTCAATAGTGTCATTTTCATTCATATCATTCTGCAGGGAAGTGAGAGGAAATGAACCAGACAGCACAGAGCTATAAATAAGATTCAGCCACTCTGTTCCCAGTACAGATTCAACAAGATTCTTTCAAAACCACAAAAATACAACTCGGAATTATGGGGAGTTTTCCTCTTACTGGAGTTCTGAGATTAGCTTTCCTGCAGTGGCTAGTTTTATTACTGACCTATATGGGAAAAAAAAAGATGCAGTAGCTTCAAACTAGCTCTGTGGCTATGAACACCGGAGCACGCACACATTGCACGTAGACGTTAGCTTGGACATACAAGGAGAAGAACCCAAGAAACAGAGAATTTTTATACACAAACGACTCCCCTTTGATTGAATATACTAATGAAAAGAATCTTTGCTGTGAGACTTTGTTCTTTGGTCTAGATAGATGAACTCTTGCTTTCTTATGGGCTTGCTATGCAATACAGCAAAATAAGGATGTTTTGGAATCACTGTGGAATTGTTGTGGAATTCTGGGGAAAAAAAAAATGAGAATTCACAGGCAGTTTAGCTGTGCTGTCAAATTGTAAAAAGTGGCTTTATGTAAGTCCTTAGGAACAAAAGGGGTCGACACTAGCACCCCAGCGTGGCCAAGCCACTAGAGCAAGCGGAGCAGGAGGGTCTGTTAGAGAACATGACAACTGGGCAGGAAAAAGAGTCATGCACGCATGGAAATAGCACATAGAGACACGGACTTAGCTCAGACAGGGCCCTCTTCCTGGGGGATTCCACTTTGGCCTTCAATCCTGCCTGCCTTTCACATTGGAAATAATTTCCAGGGGCTAATGATCTTCCTTTCCACTTTTGGAATTTGGCTGCTGAATGAGCACTCACCCACCGCTACAATTTCTCCAGCTTTAGCACAACACGAAAGCAGCGTGCCCAAACTGTACCAAGCAGGAAGCCCAATGAGGCCCCAACAGTCATAGAGAGAAAACAAAACGGGACAGAGCCACTTGGATTCCCTGCACTGGAGCTCGGCAGCACCCCGGGCACGGGCCGGCCCCTGCTGCAGCTTCGGGCACCTCAGATCAAGACCATCCCTTCACACAACCCCCCAGGACCTCTCCGCTGAGGAATGCCAGGATTCTGCAGCAAAAACGTTGGCACATTGGGCTCATATAAACAACTTTCCTTCTCCATCCCCCTTTTTTTTTGGTCTCTAAAACCATTAGAGATGATGCTATGACTGAGAATCTCAACGCATACAGTATTCGAGGGTTCTGAATTTGAGCATTTCTCCTCTACCTCTTTTATGAGCACTATTAACTGTAATTTAAGCCCAAAATGTTAAAAGCAGTACACAGATTTAAGGATTCTTTCATACCAATTAGAAATAATTTCTAGCTGCACATCAACGCACAGGCTTTTATCTTTTGTTATACTGGAAAATCACTTATCCACTGTAGCATCTGGGCATCTGCATAGATTTGTTTCTTATTATTTTTAATGGCATCAGCAAATACAGAGTTAACACATTTTTGCTAAATATACTTGAAGCTGTCGCAATACCAGCTTCTAAGAAAATTACCAGTTTAAGTATTCCGTTAAACCAAAGGTACAGTTTAATTAACGTATTAGTAGAATATTCAAAGATGACATCACCTCATTTATCACACTGGAACTCACAAGGAACCTAGAAATACCATGTTTGCAAGCTCTAACTTCCTGCAAAATGCTGGCGTATGAAAGGCCTATGAGTGTCTTTCAATGGTTTTTGCTTTCTACCTACCTTTGAAGCTCTGTTTTCACTCTTTTCTGAATAAGCGGTTGTGCACTATCAATAAAAGAGGCTCAAGCATTTAATGGCAAAATTTTAACTTCTTGTATAGCAATCACCATGAACAATGGAAAATATTCTCTGTTGGACTATTTCCTTGACGATCTTTCTCAGATGTTTTGCTTAACCTAAAACGGATTCTTTTTCCTCCTGTGATTTCTCTGCTCTGTCTCCCGAATTGCCCAGTCAATTGGTTTGTGTGGTCTGTGACCCCTTAGCTTTTGGAAGGCCACCAGATCATGACCCTGTGACAATTGTTTTTCTTCTTTCTGCCACTGTGAATCATGTCTTAAGGTTAATGGAGAAGAAATTTTAAAGAGAATGTTCCCCATTTTTAGAAAAACTATTCAACTATCAGATCATACAAAGGGCAATTTGTCTAAAATTAGCTTATATGTATATATTTGTAAAGATCTTTCTCTGCTCTAAAGAGCAAACTCAAAGGAGAGGCTAGATCCTGGTTTGCTTTTAACCAGCAGTTCTGTAAGTCATCTCAAGTGGTAAGTGACCACTGCGAAAGACAGCACTAACCACGGGTGGCAGCATCCAAAGCCACCTGTCAGCGTCAAAAGCCACGGAAAACTAAGTTGCTGAGAAAGCACGTGCAGAAATCTAACTTAAATCTCTTAATTATGCAAGTCTCACAGAGTTCCTTTTGTCTAAGATTTACCCCCCAGTCTCACAGACATCTTCCAGCTCCATTCCTCAATTGCAATTAGTGACCAGCTGTAAAGGTGGCACCTAGATCCATTCCTAGGCAAGACAAGGTCTTACCATTGTAAAAGCAACAGGTATAAAACAGCAATAAGCAGGAAACTTACGGGTGTAAAGAAAAAATCATAAAAGCTATTCATAATTTGTGCCATTCTCAAGCTGTCGGGCAACATAAGCAATAAAATCAATGTTTTATACCTCAAGATTCCTTGATATAAACCGAGACTCCCTATTAATATTAACGCAGTTACAGTAGCGGGATTTACCCCAAAAGCCTGGGCCATATTCTAAAGGGAAAGCTTGTATTCCAGTAGCTCTGCTCTGGTTTTTGGTTTGTTTTTAGCAACTCTTCAGTGACTACACATAATCACAAAAAAATTACTTTACATTCAGCCTTTGTGTTGCTCTCTGGCCGTTCCTCCGGGCTGCCTGCAGGATCCTCCCACTTGCTGTTACAGAATTTATTATAAAAGCAATTTTGGTCAATTGTTCCCGCAAGAGTGGGCTCTTGTCAATGCACTGCATTGACCGAGCTGAAGGAAAGAAAGTGCCTCTGCATTTCCCTTGTGCCTGCTGGAGGATGTCACCTCAAAGAAACTACTGCCACGTCCTGTCCTTCGACTATGGGGACACGACTTCTGTTTTTCCACTTTCATTTTCCCTAAAAGTTATGCAGATCACAATTAGAACACAAAAAAACAAATGAGAAAGACCTAAATGGACCAAGAAAGGGCCCTCAAATGATCTCCTTCCAACCTTTAGTAGCTGTAACATCATTAGTTAAAGAGTAATTATCAAAACTATTATTAGTTGAAAACTAATAATTAAAATTGATTAGTAAAAATATATTTTAAAAAAGCCAACAACAAAAAAATTGTACCTGCATTTGGTGATGATGGTTCTTGGTTATCCGATACTCTTCCATAAAGGTAGTTGATAATGCACAAAGAAAACCAGAATGTCAGAACAACACAAGTGTATTGCAGAAGATGCATTCAGTTTTCTAAACACTAGTGAGGGCTCTTTCACTGGTTTGGTTGAAAATCACTGGGAAACATCATTTATTTCTGTTCTGTGTCTGCACGCTCAGTACATGCATAGCCACACGTGGACAGGGGATCATCCTGTATTTCTCAGACATTTCCATTTAAGAAAGCACAGTCTCTTTGCACTGTTATTTGTATTTCTGATGGTGATGGGGTTAGGATAGGCGGACACGGACAATCCTATGATCACTTTCTCTAAATATTTTCTGGATCCTTAAGTAAATGAATCTAAGATGGTCATGTTTCCTTCAGTACTTGTGCATGTCCTTTTAATATCTACATTTACTAAACAATACAAGGACTAATTTAAATGGAAATGCTATAATCAATACATACATTGGATCTTGCACACTGCCATCTCGTGGTAATTTAGCCCCACATTCCAGAACTATATGAGCAGCAGATACCAACCATCCTATTACAATTTGAACATGGAAAAAAAAAAAGACAACATTTCTTGGCATCACGTCCTGGAAATATCAGTGAGCCAAGAGGAAAGCAAGTGCACTACACAAACCCTCATGTTGCTTCCTATGCTAAAGAAAATGCTCTTGTTGCATCATGTACTGGCTGTCTCAAAAAAAAAATTACAAAAATTTCAGGCTTTTTCATAAGCAGAAACTACCAGTTACAATGCAGGTGTATGAATCCCTTCAGTAATACTTTATTCGGGCAGAATGCAGCACAGGATTGTGTTCTGAAAGGCAGGTCGTTATTAAAATGCCATCCTAGTGGAAGCAAGAGAGTCCAATGACTTCCAAACTGGATGGATCGAACTGGATCTAGCACCCACAGGAGTTGCCTGTGGCCAAATTTACACTAAACCAAATCTGTTATTAACTACAGTGAATTTGAAATCTTCACATTGGTTTAAAGACATGGTGTAAAAATATATGGTATAAAGACAGGTATAAAGACACTATGCAGGTCTGAGAGTTGCTCAAATGGTAAAGGAGACGGAACTACTACTGCTCATTCCATTTGGTATTTTGAAAATATAGCGTGTGGTGAAGCCCAACATTCATTCCCATGTGTTTTCCAACAGTTCGGGGGGAATGCAAATTCCTACTTGCACACAGCCATAATCACATTACTGTAAATTAGCCTTGCCGGGACCCTGGGTAATTGTCAGCACAAGGCAAGCCCCTGCAACACAACATCTGATGCTGGGCCACCAAACCGCGCGGCCACGGAGCTGGCAACTCACTACCCAGGAGCTGACAGACCACATTGCAAATTGGAGGAGAAAAAAAAAAAAACAGAGAGAGAGAAATACATTTTTAAAGATAACCTGGAGGCAAATATAATATTTATACTTATTTATCCTCACAGCACAATCATAAGCCCCAAAACATGTCTAATGAGGTGGAATTGCAAAATGGCTGGGAGTCCTCCTTCCTTTGGCTTCGCAGTGGTCTCTTAGCAGTCACATGGATCTGTATTTTTCAACTATGTGACCGCTGCAGGCAAAACTCCTGTAAGGAAGAGTGAGAGTCACAGCAAGTCCTCGACTCCCAGTGGTATTCATGCACAAAAATGCCAACCCAGGAAAAACGAGGAGAGAGATTAAAAATAAAGTTGCAGGGGCAATTAGACACAGCAAAAAAAACGGTATTTAATGCACAGCTCACCTATGCAGATAGTAATTTGCTCAAATGCACCTTCACCCATACCTTTGCAGGCTGAAGGGTCTCAGCCTTTTGAGCATTCAGAATCAGAAAAAGAAAGAAAGGATGTGGAATATCACAAAGGGATTAGCTCCAGCTAGGTCAATAATAAATCTTTCACATGTCATTTAGCAGCTTCCAGCTTTTTTTTTTTTTTTCATAGAATCATACTGGTTGGGAAAGATCTTCAAGATCATTGAGTCCAACCACAAACCAGTCCTGCTAACCCACGTCCCCGAGCGCCTCCTCTACGCAGTTCTTGGGCAAAAGTAGGGGACATGAGGTGAATACAACTAATTTTTCAGACTTGTTTTAGCTCCCAATCACATGCTCTATGCATAGCACTGCCTGTCTCATCAGAGGAGGCTCTGTGGATATCTATGTACCCTTCCCAAGTGAGCTCGTGGATCAGGAGGTAGAGCCAGAGGAAGCACAAGGGAACAATTCAAAGCTTCATCTAAAGAAATTACTTCAGTTTTTGGTTCATTTGCTTGTTTTTGCTTGAGTATCTGCAGAAATGATGAGAATTACCCCACCACACCATCTGAGAAGTCCCAAGAACCTTCAGTTCTCACGAGCTGTGGAAGCCATAAACACTCTCCATTTCTGCTGAGGACCATTGCATACAAGACTGACATTCCTCCCAGAATCATCTTCTTGGAGAGTTTGCGTGTCTTATATTTACAATCTTTGCTGTAAGTTCAGACATACAAGAAAATAGAAATTAGTATTACAGGGCTACAGAAGACAGTGTGAAGACACTTAATCTATTATGGGAATGAGTCATTCACATTCACTTGGGATGGACAGCCTGCGATAATGACACAGAGATCCCCAGGAGGCATCATGTCACCGTGCTGTGCAGGGAACAAGCTGCACGCGATGCTATGCTGTCGATTCACACTTAGCCTCACAATAATCAGGGCTTTTTTTCTCTCTTTCCCAGCCAAATTATGAGCCGTTCTTATGAGTCAGCAAGAAAAAACCTCACCTTTATCTTTTCTCTTTGAAAGTGGCAAAAATGTTTTTTTTCCCTTTTAAGACATTTACATGAATAAATAAAGAAGGCAGAGAACTTACGTTATTCTGATGGTGAAGTACAAGACGATCTGTTGTCTTATAAGTCAGTCTAGAATTAGACTGACATTAAAGAACTATCTATTGCATAGTATATGAGAAGCTAGTCTTTTACATTTATATGCGACCCATAGAAAACATAGTACTGCAAATGCAGAGCCATTAATTTAGCTTATCTGTTTCATTCACTCACTGCCTTTCATTTCGAAGACATAATATCAAGGCCAAGCCGGGCTGAAGTGACAGAAAATCTTTGTGATCTAAGTCACTGGAAAGGTCACAGGTAAAAGCAGCTCCTCAGCGTTAGCCTCATTTGAACCACAGCAGCCCAAACTGCGGCGGTAGCAGCAGCAGAGCCGCAGCACCTACACACACGATCCCACCTCTTGGTCTCCTCGAGCACCCTGTGCAACGCAACGTTACTCACTGGAATAAAGAAAAGCCCTGAAGGAGGCAAGGACGGGTCGCCCTGCTGCAGAAACCAGCCTCCCCGCTCTCCAGCGGCCTCTCCTCCCGCAGGCCTCCCGACGACGGGCCAGTTCAGGGGCGTTCGGTGCTGACTGCCCATTCATCAGCTGCTGCCCAGGCCCTTTGGTGTATTTAACTGGTGACATTAGCACCTGTGCCTGGGGAGCTGCCCTTTTCAAGGCAGCCAGGCTGGCAGCTGGGACACAGGTGACATCTCCTCAGTGCGAAGGCTGACAGTCACTTGACCCTCCTTAGCACCGAGTGCGCTGTTTGCCAACAGAAAGGGGGAAACGAAGTCTCTTTGCTTTATGGCTTCCTCACCCTATACACAGCGAGCCATTTATCTTCGCTCCTGCGCCCCGCGCACAGTCATATTTATGTACCTGTGGGAGCTGTAAGGAGCTTGTTTATTATTTGTTTTCATTTAATGATCTCTGCCATCCTCCCCTAGGAATAGCCATATGCACTATGCAAATCATATTAAGCCCTTGGCAACAGTGAGAACGCCTTGAGCAGGAATACCTCGTGCATTAGCTCTTTTAATGCAAGCAACCTGCTTACTGAGCTAAGTCCTTCGCTGCACTTCCCCCAGCCACCCTGGCTGGGAAATACTGTCATTCCCCTCCCTGATCTCGGCTTTTCTGGGAGCTGCTCGGGGCTCCTTTTTCCCTAACTGTAGCATTGAGCCCAGTGCTTCCCAACCTGTGTCCTGTGGACCCGGCTCCCTCCCACTGTCTCCAGGCAGAAGCCTGTTTTGCACAGAGTGGAGAAACGGGAGCAGAAAGACCAACACTTGTCTAACAATTGGTTGGGAAGTGACTTTGGCTGCCCAAGGTTTATTACCAGAGGTAAGAGACAAGATGGTAGAGAGGTCAATAAATCACAACTAACCCTGGATATAAAAAAGGAACATCCATGCTCTGAAACGGAGGGTGAGAATTGATAAGAATTCTGATTTTTTAAAAGCAGCACAAACTTGGGAATGACCTTGAGACCGGATATATGTGTTTCCTGCCAGTGACTCCTCCTATAACCTTTGCCAATTCACTTGTCTTTCTAGCCCTCATTTTCATATCTGTGATAGAGGGATAATGATCATGAGTCACCACTGCGCAGATCTGGGAGGTCTAAATGGTGAACAGAAACAGGAGCACAGTAAGAATCAGTGCTTCTGCTAAAGGAAAACATTCGGGATTTAGCATAACCCCTTGTAAGCAGCTTCACAGGCCCCACATTCCAAGGGACTTGCTAAAAAAGCCAGATCTAACCAAAGAGAGCTTTCAAACAGTTTACTTGAAAAATATAAACTACATTTTAACTTATCCTTCCTCATCCTTATCCCCGGCTCCTTCTACCTCTCCCCACTGCAGCTTTGCTATTCTAGTCTAGATGATCTGCACTTTGATTAATTAATTTATTCTGATTATTTAACTGCTTTTTCATTTTTTCATATTCTTCCTCCTTGATTTTTCTTTGCTTATCTTCCCGTCAGTCTTGTCTTTGTATATCTATTTCTGACTCATTTTGCTCTCAAGTAATTGTTCCTCTTCTCATTTCTGCTTCTTCCATTTACTATCTTCATACATGGAAAAACATACACTAATACCTCCAGGGAAAATAATCCATAACACAGACAGAGGGGATCCAAAGGAGCTGCAACGCTGAAAAAGACCTAGCAGAGACAGCAAACAGCAGATTAGATATGGTTCTGCAAAATATGGCTACAGAAAAGGCTAATGAAATCTTGTCAACATATGCAGAGGCATCACCTTGAATTATTGACCAGACAGACTTAAATCCCTTTTTATGGGGCTTTCATATTACCTCATATGGAATACTGCATTAGGTTTTCTGTTAAGTGATGCCTCAGTAATACACACTGGTTCCCATTCAGGTAGTTATATAGGCCTTCTCACCAATAATCACTGCAGAATTGACAGCAACCTCAAGGGGATTCAAAGAGGCTCAACAAAACCCAACAAGACTAAAGCATAACCACAAAACGTAACGAGAAGTGCTGAAGAGCACTTTCAGCTTGGTCAGAAAGTGGTTAAGGAGCTCACAAAAAAAGATGGCAAATACAGAACTTACTGATTATCAAGGAGATGGAAACACATCTTTATTCTATGCTCAACGAGATAAAATGAAAACAGGTTAAATAAGGCTAAATTCAATGAAAAAAATGAAGCTGCAGAGCAGTTTCTCATGTGAGAGGTTTGTCAGATCCACTACTTGGGTATTTAATGGCAAACCAAACATTATTTTGTCCCGCATCAGATGCTGGGGTGCTATATGCATGAAATCTTGCTGCCTGCACAAACTGCAGATAGAGAGGCTGAGGTTCTCGGTGCCAATGAAGCGAGGATGGGCTGAATCTGATTGTCACATACTCCTATTAGAAACCATAATGTTTAGCTTGAGATGCAGTCAGATGTTAGACTCCATTTCTAAAAGAGCCAGCTTAACAGATGTGCCTCATTCTTACAAGTTTCTTGCAGCTTTTCTCTTACGGAAATCAATATAGGATGCAAGCCCTGAAGATCCAACATTATCTTGCATTAGGAAGCACTAATGTTGTGTGAAATACATGTTCAAACTTGTGCATAATGAGCTTTATCTGCCACTTGGCCAGGCTGTAGTCAGTGTTAATAAAAATATACTATAAATAATTAACCATAATTTAAATATTCATATGTTGTTGGGGGCAAGGCCTTTTATCAGGCATTTGAGGATACATTAGTGAACCATGATATATTTCAGCAGGGCTGACTTTATCCTAAAAGTGCAGCCCCAATGCATAGAATAATAAGATACCAAAATGGCCAGCAGAAAATTTGCTAATATATAACTCCAATATTTTTACTTGATAAACTACAATTTCATAAAGAGATGATGCATACAAAAAAGCTGAAAGAATATTAGAAACATTAATTTCATTTGACTAATGCTTATATATGTTTTATACCTTTATATATTTTTTAAAAAGCATTCTTTTTTTTATGCAGGAAAGCGATTTTTCTTCCACAACATTGGAGATGTCACCTCAAATTGTCACTTGAAGGTAGAATTACTCCTGAGCCAAATGATATTGTATATAACCGCCACCACAGTTTCCCCCAGGTGAACTTAAGATCTATGGTTTCCTTTTTTGTAAGTGTTTTGCCTCTGGAGCTGGACAGAAACCCAGCACTGGGGGTATGTTCTTCTATCCATATGTACATGCAACTTGATATTAACATGATATATACCCGCACAATGACAAAACTCAAACAAACAAAGAAAAAAAAACCTCACATTCTAAATATAGAAGTGATGCTGGAAAAACCTTTCTGAATCTTCCTCTGCATGCAGACTTATTCTCCCTGGGTTTGTAGGCAATACTAACAATGAATTGGCGTCAGAAATGCTATTAAACCCCTACTAGAGTGTAAATAAGAACACATGTCAAAACCCTTTGCAAAAACACAGGAGGGTAATTGTTAAATCGAAAAAAAATCACAAATACAAAATTAAAATGCTATAGATATGAAAAGGCAATGTTCTGACAGTATTGTTCACTCATTTGCATTTCTCATCCGTAATATTGACTACTTAAGCTTTCTTGTTAAACAAATGGTTTACTACCTTTCAATTTATGTTAAGCTTATTTAGTATTACATACTTGATGCATTTATTAGCTAAAAGAAAAGCAGGCATGTTTTACCTGTGATCTGATTTGCTTTCAAAAAAAGAAAATAAACCCCCCACAAATGCAAACAAAAAGAAAACAAGCAAGCCAAAAAAAAAAAAAAAAAAAAAGAAAAGAAAAGAAAAACAGGAAAACCAAACTCCAGAGCATCGCTAATTGATTTGGCCTCTGTGGTCTAGTTTGGCAGCACTGCTGTGCCCCTTTAGATTCGATGGCTATGAATTTTTAAGCATATTGGGCAAAACGGGACCTACAGCCAAAAGAGCAAGTCTGTGGTCCTCTCTTCAGTTGACGAGGACCTTTATGCACCTCTGTGCGTTCTGTTCATTTTAATAAAAAGTTACATAACTGACCTTGATGCAAATGTCGCCCAGGGCTCAAGAGGAAGAAAACTGCATGTATTGCAAAAGGAGGGACCCATGCTAACCATCATATGGAATGTGGATTTGATTTCGCAGTTTGCTACTCTAGGAGGCAAAGTGCCATCTATCTCCAATGGAACATCCCTATAAAAGGAATAACTAAGCTAGCAACAGGCAATGGTGAATTTATAAGCTGCTTTGAGATGCCTGAAAGACCAACACCTGGGAAAAACAAAGCATGCTCTGTTACACGGTATAATATCACAGATGTATAAGCACAGGAACGCCACTCTTGTATTTAAAACAGAAGCAAGAACGGAGGCTTATGCTACTTCTCTTAAAAGATTATCAGCTATCCGTTTACACGACCCTGTGCAGGTCAGGGGCTTCCATTACACTGACCTCCTCCTACTTTTTCAAAAGGAGGCTGCTCCAAGAATCACTTTTTAAAATCGGGTACATAATATTTCCAAGTTCATCTCCTGGACCTGTGACACACCCTTTAAGTCCCCTTTCTCATATAGAAGATGTCTGTTAAGTTTGCCCTGTTGTAATTACTGGGCAGTCGCTGCCTCTGGATAAATCTAATAGACTTTTTGGCAGTGTCAGATTAAAACTTACCTATCAGCTCACTGCAGTGCTTCAGCTCTCCCTAAATCTGTACTTCGGAGAGAATTTATGACCCAGAATTGCATCTTGCAAAATGATTAAAGTTACCAAGCATCCATAAAAAGTTGCAGTAGTAGATATCATTTTTTGAAAGTATGCTCAATTTATGGGAGGTGGAAGGTTTATTGTCATTTAGAGTCCACAGTGATGCAGCAATTTAGCATTCTGCTGAAGATACACACTACTGCTGTCTCATTTATGATTTTTACATGTTTTTAAATTGCCATGTTGGTAACTGGGAGTGTCTGTATACTGGGGAGGGAAGGAAGAAAGACTCTCCTGCTTGCTGGGTAACAACTGAGGTTCTCACAGAGAGCTGCACTCTGAGGTGCTTATTGAAATGGGACCACTGAGATTTCCAAGGCCACAACAGTGCAGTGCACAGGTCTCCAAGCTGAGAGGTGTGCAATGGAGTACAGGGCTGCCTGAACAACTTCCCTATTGTACTGTTATCAATAATTCCTTTGTTTCATGTTAGTTTATTTTTACAAGGCTAGCCTTGTATTTACATCTGAAAACTAATTAAAGATATTCTGACTTATCTCTGTAACAAATCCAGTTTCTCCCCCTTGAGCATTACAATATTCCAGTTTGAATTCTTCATTGCCTTTCTGATATAACTTTAAGAATCCCTTAAAAACAAACTTAAAAGGTTCTGTTCATTAATTCTGAATTTCTTTTGCAACAAGCAGCATTTTATCTACAGAGCAGGCTGGAGTTCCTGTCAATTGCAATAAAATCCAATTGCTTCTTAATAACTGGAGTGAAGTCAAAAGGAGCCACAACAATGAAGAACTAGGGATTAGCAGGCAGTAATCATGGACTAATTGAAACAATAACCTATTAACTGGTATCTCTGTGATACTCACAGACCCAGGAAACTATTTATACCTCAAGCTGGCATTACTAAGCTTAGGAACTGTTTGATGAAATCCTTGCTTTACCAGGATTTACCAAGATACCTCACACTTTCCCTTTGATCGAGAACATTGAAGATGTTCTTCAAGAACTTTTTAAATGGATATGAAAATATTAAATGCTAATCACTGGCAGGTAGATAAATTTCACAATCTGGAACACATTTCATGTTAAAGAGACACAAAATCACCTTAGTCTTGTTTGACAGTTTAGTTCCACAAGCTTCACCATTGGCAGCCACAGAGATGCAACCTCTTGCTTTGTAAACAAATTATTTTGTCATCTGGAGCGTTTTTTTTTCCCCCAAAGTAGGTAGGTAGGTATGTTAAAGTACCCAACACAATGTTAATAGAGTGAAGAGTGTTTGGAGTGTTTGGAGAGGCCCCTTCTTTCCTAGCAGGCCCAACAGTATCAGTCACTTCCAGCTTATTGCACAGGACAAGAATTTATTGCATGATGGAAGCTGCTGCCATTATGGAGTGTGCACCACAATGCGGGGAACATTTATGTCACTCCACAGAAACTGAGTATCTGCCCTTCTTATGCTGCCCAAGAAACGGATCCAGAAGCAGGGCATGGATTCAGAGGATATGGATGGGGAGCACCCTTAGTCCTGTCAGTAATCTGCAGGCAAATAACTGACTGCAAAATTCTATCTAAATGTTAAAAATATAAACAATATAAGCTAAATACGGCAAGTGTTGGCTAATGCAACTCATATTGGAAAAGCAAGAACTGGCAGAATTCAACCCTTCAAGAATAAATAATCCCTGGAAACAAAAAAGAAAAAAAAAATTAAGCATTTCTTTCTGTACAGACTAGAAAGGGACAAGCAGTCACGCAGAGTATCTGTGCCAGAACCGACAGGCTAGCAACCCAAACGCTGTAGACCAGGGTAGCATCCGATATAAACGTTGTCCATCATAAAAATCAATGGTTCTTTTGCTAAGTGGTCAATATTTATTTAGCTTTAGCATTGTTTAATTCAATGCATCAATTAAAGATAGTGTACTATTTGATTTGGTCCCAAGCTGCTGTTTCTGTTTGTCGTTACCTCATTTGTTTGCTATCACTCATGTCTTTAAGTCTCTGCTCTTTTGTCCCTTCGCATAACTCAAGGACAGGAGTAATTGATGGGAAACTTTTAAAAATTAATTTCACCGCATACGCCACTAACAGAGAGTGCAAGTCCCCCGAATCATTTATAACTTCACGGTGATTGGCCCTGACAAAACAATACCTTAAAAACTCACCCAAGTAAATTATGGTGCAGGCGAAGGGCTGAGCGCTGGCCGGGCCCAGGCCTGGAACGCGGCCAGGCCCCAACAAAGTAATGCGCTTTTGATATTAATAACAGAGATGATATTGATCCGCGAGCCAGTGTCACTTCCATGCGCGGGCAAGGAGATTGCTTCAGACATTCAGCCCACTGAAAGCCACTTTCCATGCAGGCCATTTAATTCGGAGAGTCTTTAATTATATGAAATGGAACCCAGTTAAAGGGCCAGATACCTATTTATCCATCTTAGCTATGGGCTGTGAGTCAGGAAGCTGTCAAAAAGGCCTATGATTCATTTCTTAGATTGCAGAACACAGTCATCTTCTAAAATGTTTCTTTCAGCTGTGTGTTTCTTTGGCTCCAAGCCCACTATGCAGCTGTAGGTACATGAACTCAAATTACAGAACGATATTTTTCAAAAGACATGAAACTAACCCTCCTATTTTTACAAAACGAGAGAAAGTTTCTCTTACTAAAACACAAGACGCAGTAGAAACAAGAGAGTACAGATCTACAGTTTGAAGCTATCCTCCCCAACACACGCATGTGTCTGAAAACGAGATCATTATCCTCAACCAAAAATGAGCATATTTGTGTGCTGTCACGTTGATAAATACATTACCTTATGCAGGACCCTTTAAATGGCAAAAATAACTAAACCTTATGCTGCTAAGATTTGTTAAATGTTTTGTGATTGATACTGAAGTATCCTTAAGGGCCAAGCCCAAACCAGGTAAGTCCTGGGTGAGATGTTCTGCAGCTTTTGAAAGGCTGCATAAAATCCATCTTTGGTTCTCCCAGTAGAGCTAATGGTGAGGGACAGAGCTAACTAGGAGCTAACTCACTTAGAGCTAACTAGGGACAGTTCTTGGAAAGCCACTCTTGGCTTTAGATGGCAGCTTGAAGAACTACTGAGGAAGCTGTGCCTCTAGCCCCAAGGAAGCTGGAGTAGCAACAGTCTGCAGTGATGCTCTCACTGGTTGCTAGTGCCTGCTGCTATGGGGATGAGACGGAGGGGTTTGGTTATGCAGGTTTGGGATGCTGCAACACTCACCTGGCTGCCTGCTGACTTGCATATTCCTTGGACTCTTACATGAGCTCTGCCATCTTCACTTTGTGACTACAAGCTGATCTCCAATTACACCTGTTTTTAGTCATGTTTGTGTTATTTTGATTTGAGAGCACAGATACTTTCATTTATCTACAAGGAAAAAAAATTTAACTCTTGTTAATCTTTCTTTTATGATTACAAGATTATAAATTATTAAACAAAATGTAAAAAGTGTGCTGAGATTTATCCTGAAACAGATGCAAAACACACTTCCTTTCAGCATCAGTGTTAATTAGCAAATGTTGTTTTGCATACCCAGTTGTCAGAGAGATAACAGAGTTGGCAGACAGTCAACTGAGAAGTGCTGTCTAAAGCCAAATGATCTTGCAGTAGACATAATTTGTGTCTTTAAAGAGTATATTATCCTTTGATAAAAAATAAGGGAGTGCTGGCATACGTACTCTTCAGTATCAGCAATGTTACTGGTACCATCCATGAAGCTTGAATGAGAAGCGAATTTCAGATCATCTTGTATAAAATAACTTGACGTCCTATAGCACCAACAAAAAATAGCAGCATCCAACGTTGAGATTTGCTGGTTTCTCGCCTTCACATCCTGTGAAAATTATTACTGCACAGAGTGCATCTGAATTCTGCCCCCATCAAAATTAATAGAAAACTTCCCATTAATTCAACAGACCTAACAATTTAGCTCTGCTTATAAAGCAGAGACTGATCAGAATAAGGGGAAGAATTACACACCTAAAATCACAGAACTCATTAACAGCTCAAACTTCCTTTCTGTTCCAAATGACAAGAGTTTGGAAAAGAAATGTTGGCTTTTTATTACAAAACATATTTCTCTTTCGCAGTGCTACCAACAACTGCTATATCTGATATGGAGGAATATTGTGTTGTACCTGGAATATCCGATGCAGGTGTCGACTGCTGCTGAGCAGAAAGCCGCCTGTTCCCCATGCAGGGCGGAGGGCGGCTCAGCTTCTAGGGATGGAGAACGGAGGCCCCAACAACTGACTCGGGAAAAATCTTACTCTAAAAACTTGCTGTTTGGTGATTGTCATAATATAATACATACTTTGTGTCAGAAAGAAGGGCTGAGAAGACGGAAGTAATAAAGATATAGGATTACCAAGAAATGATTTAACTGTCTTTGCTAGCAAATTCCTATTATCACAAGAGGGAGTCTTCTGCTCCCACTGTAAGGCCCCAGTGCCACACTTCTCAAGTAGATAAACTGCTACAAAGTGAGCAAAAAATAAAACACGAAAGGGGCCTCAAAAAAAAAAAAAAGCAAAAGACTGTGTTCCAAATCTCACCAGCAAAGCTTCCACAAATAACCTACCTGCAGTCAACATCCATTCAATTTAATAAGACTAGCTTAGAGTGAGAAAGATGAAAAGGATCTGCTGCCACATCAGCATACATTTATTTTCTATCTAATCTATCATGTTTCTTTTTAATTTCTGTAAACAAACAAAACTGCCCACCTGCCTATTTTGGGTGAGGTGCTCTTGCGCCATCGAACATTCTCATTTGTTTTTTAACTGGAAACCTCCCAAATGAAAGAGTTAACTCACTTTCTATATTAAATATTTACATAAAAATGCTCAAGGAAGGTGTGCGTAAATTATAAATAATGCAAAGCAGGACTGGTCTCGGTTAGAGCTAAGAGACCCAAATTGTATCATCATAATACATTATTCACATATAATGCATTTATTCTCCTCCATTAGTGTTACTAGAAAAAGCCCCTGAGTGCTCATCTTGAATTTGGAAGAGTGTAATAAATGCGAGATAAACAAATAGCAGTGGGGATGCACCTGTGGTTAAACAAGTGTAAATTAGAGTTCAGTCTAATTCCTCCAAACTGCACCTAGGACAAACATGATATGTTTTCCAGAAACAGAAATGAGACATCAGTTACAAACTGCANAAAAAAAAAAAAAAAAAAGGAATAGTTACCTGCTATAATTGCCCTAAAAGAAAGCTTTCCATGGAGCAGAGCATTCTGTGGAACATTCTCAGGCAAAGCTGCACTTAAATAGCCCTTATTTTGTGACAGAAAGTGCAAAGTTAAAGTATGGTCAGCACTGGTGCACAAAAAAACAGAAATACACTCTAAGTCCTTTTCCTATTATTGACCTATGGTATACATCTCATATATATATATTTTTAAATGATGACTTATAAAAACTGCTGTTGGTCCACCCTTTTAATATAAGTTACAAATGAAAAGGTAAAAATACCATAAATGGACTAGGATACGTACCTGGTACTATGCAGATTCATGTCCAGTTTATACACATTTATCTTTGCACCTCTGTCCTGTGAGCTTCAATAGTTCTTATATCCTATTCCTCCTATCACCCTCAAGATTTATACGCTCTCCTACATAAATGAGCTCAGATGGGTGGGAATAGCATCAGATAGATATTTGACGAAATGGTCTCATTTTTGTTAGACATCTTTGTTACCACACCAATTTAATCTGCAACTATTCCCAAATCACACAACTTTTAAAATATACTCTGGTCCAGTTCTCTTATTCCACTGCAAGGAACAGTTAATTAAGAAATAGTAAGCATGTTTACAGACATAAACTGTGTATTCCTTAGCACAGGAGAAGCATCATGAAAAATTATGCATGTAAAACCTCTCTTTTTCAACAGCCCCATCAATGACTGAGATTCACTGCAGTAGTGGCTGAAGGTACCTGTCATGACTGCTGTCCTCAGATAAAAAACAAGGTCTTTCAATCAGGTCGCCAATACTAGAAAGTTTAAATACTGTCCATGACAGACTTGGGGCTTCCAACACTAAAAATGTTCCCCATCTGATCAATAGGTAAACCCCACGGCTGCAATCTATGAACATTCCCAGATACAACAGACAGGCAAAACCAAAGCCAAGGTGTTTATACTTGCTGAAAGCAAAGAAAGAAAGCAGACTGAATAAATTCCAGCACTGTTCTTTACAGAAGGGCTTCTCTACAGCAATTTCTCTGTCGATATGCTTCAAGTCAGCGGCAAAGTAAGAAAAACTATCCCTATTCCTGTCCCACATTTTCTCTTCAAGTGAAGAGCTGCTTCTCCTCAGGCTCAGAAAAATATCATCAGCTGCTGATGACTGAGGGCTTGAGAAGTGATTTATTAATTTCCCACTTACTTGCAAGAAACATGACTGTTTTCAGTAACAGTCACTTGACTCCTTGGGCTAGTTTTGCCAGGTGTCTGCTGGTGCCGCGAGGCTTTTGCTGTTTCATATGGTTTTATATTACCACACTGCACAGAGGAGCTTCAGTATTTCTTGGGGAAAAAAAATCCTATTTTAATATGTTTTCCTGGGAGTAAAATAAGTAAACAGACGAGAAAAGAGCCAAGCAGGACAGAAAGGAGTTGCACGGGAAGATGGTAGTCATGGATATGGGAGCCTTAGGAAGTTCCAGAGTGGAAGTCAGAAAAGTTTCCACTTGCAAAACAGAGCAAGACTTGACTGTGTAGGGAAATACCTAAGAAATAATGATGATTAATGATGATTACAAGTGCAGATCCCAGAACAAAGGTTACAAATTGATAAGGGTGCCAAGACAAAGAAAGTCAAACCCAGAACTTCAAGAAACTGCCACACAATTCTGACTGGCAGAAGAGAAAACAGGTCAAAGATCATGACAGCAAACTGGAAATGGAAGTTTATACTTGATTTTAAGCACGATTGAAAGCTATCCCATATCTCTGAAGCAGAGGAGGAGAGCCTTTTGGATAATATATATAGTTTATATTATATACACACACACACACACACATATATATATATACACACACACACACACAAGCACTATATATATAGTGTATTATATAGCAGGTGACTAAAGCATTAGCTAGAAGTGCTAAGCTTATCTGAGCAGACAAGGATGCTCAAAAAGCTTCCCTAAAGCTACTGCAGAACTACGTGAAGGCTTCATAGCAAGTTGTTCCCAATTGTTTTGTTAAATAGTATTATTCTGCATGCTACTTAGCTCAGTTTAAAACAGTTTAAAAAGCTAATAAATTAAGCAGTATTTTTTCTAACAGTGAGATTCATTAACTAACATTTTCACATGACAAATAGGTTACTATACTATTTATCTGTATCATGAGATCTCAGCTTTTCTCTCTGTGTAATGATTTCATAAATAACTGGGAATACTGATAAACCACCTGCATTACCAACAGCAGACATGATGACTATCAGAATAGTTTTACCACCTCATTTGAATTAGTTAAATATAACCAATGGCAATTCTATAAATTTATGAAGTTTTATAAAATAAACAGGAAAGGAGGACTGAATAGATTTGAGGAAATCACATTTTAGTAGCACTTTTGCCAAAAGAGACTAGAAGTTTGATTTTGTTTATGCGCTTCAAATTCTCACAAAATGCATTATTAGTACATACGCTTTTATGGCTTATAAGCAAGTAACTAAAACAAAATTGTCTGTTTTAAGCTTGAATGCTCCCTTCAAAATTTGCATCCCAGTGTCCCACTGGGGCTGCACAGAATACGCAGATCCTGAACGCGGACTGGAACAAAAGGTAAAATAACTGACCTGTTTTCCTAGCTTTTCAAAAGTGGCATGTAAAGAACAGCATGAAGTGTGAAAAATGACATGACTTCCCCAATTACTGCATAGCAAGCAGATGAGGGTGTTAACTAATGCCACCATAAAAGCTTGTGTCTTTCCAAAGTTTTGTAAGGAAAAATATTATTTGTGGGTAGATTTATACAATTATTTAGTGTGATAGTGTCCCTTTAAGTAAACTTGTCACAGAAGATTTATTTTTTTTATTGTCTAAAAAGAATAATCTTAACAATATGAAAGGTCCACTGTCCAGGATACAAACCCTAGAGGCTGAGGCTAACAAAGCGAGCGGCAAGACGACACCGGGTGACACAACCGATGAGGGTAGAAACATAAAAATAACCAATATTTGATCCAAAGGAATTGGGAATAATGGTAGCATCAAAAAAAATGTTCAATAACTGGAAAACATCAATTTTTTAATTACTACCAGATAATTTATCATATATCTAAGTGTAATAACTCTATTTTATGCCACTTACGTCCATTGAAATCTATTTCATTCTTTTCTTACATTTTTTGTTTTCCCCTCATTCTGCTCCATTTAATGAACAAAAGGATTTTGAATATTAGGTGGATAGTCCTTGCAACTGAACACAAAAGGAGAACGATGCAGGCAGCATTATGGCCCTGCTTCTCCTCCTCGCATTAGGTTCCAAATGATATGCAGTAGGGATTATGCTTTGTTTAAAGCTGAGCCTCTGCTGCTAAAAGAATACGTTTTACAAATCTCCTAATGTTGCTGAAATTCCTCAAAACTTGATTGTGTCAGACCTAATGTGCCAAGGAGGTTCTTAGCCCTGCCTTATGCAGAATAAATATCGAATATCAGAGAATATAACCTTGGAAAAGCATGCCCCAGGGAACAGCCCCCCGTCAATAATTCACCGTGCTGTTGGTGGGGAGGCAGCGAGCTCGCCGCCAGCATCAGCCAGAATACATTAATGCCCACACAGCCCAGCTCGGAGCCACGGAGCTGGGGGAAGGGGAAAACAGTCCGGGAGACTTATTTCCTCGCAGGCCCGTTTAGGAACTCGGAGCGTTTCAAAGGAGCCCTCCGAAAAGGCAAGCAAACAGGACTCCCTGCAACTCCGTAATCAGGGAGGGAGCTGACGGGCGATTCCCTGATCGAGGACACTGGAATTCCAGTGGTAGGAAATGGGAGTCATGCCCTGATGAATGAAGTCCCTGCAAGTCCATGTATTCATTCTACTAATGTTAACCCAAAAAATCAATATATTCAGGCTCAGTGCGGTTTCTGTATGCAGAAATACTGATGCCACCCAAAAAGGTTCAAACACTTTTTTGATACTAGGCATCTGCCTTAAACATTAATTAAACTAAAGATACAGAATGGGAGTGTTTTTAATAAAGTTTGGGGTCTTTTTCATTCTCATTGCTCTTTAAACGCTATAGTTTTAATGATTTAGGAACCCAAAACATAACTAAGAAACCCAACAGTCATTATCTCAAATAATAAGACTTTAATGCAAAAATCAATGCTTGTTATAGTGAAAATGGATTCTCAAGTTCCTGCAGGGTGATATGATTTTTTATTTATTTATTTTTTTGCTTTTAAATAAAATGTGATTGCTTATTTTTACCAGCATGATGAACATTTTTACTCTGGAGTAAAAATAAGATGTCAGAGATTATTTACTGTTATTAAGCACATATATTTAATCAGAAGCTTCCACCATAAAAGTGAAGCTGAGGAAATTGGAAATCATCTTGTGTAAACTTTCAGAAGGAGGAACAAAATGCAAAATTTCTGACAAGCCATGAAAAAACTTGCTTTGGGATAAATTTCCTACATTGTATTACAGTTTTTATATAAGATAGCCAATATCTTTCTTTTTTTAATATATATTCCAAAGTGAGTATAGATGTTGTAAATAAAAGTACCAGGTTCAAATATAACAAAGAGGTAAATGAATCAAATTTAATAGCTAATGAAAAAACTAAGTAGACTGAAGTAAAATCTGGCTCTAAGAAGAGCCCAGTTGATTGAAAATAATGCTTAAATGTTCCTAGGCGTTTGCCACAGGCAATTCTGCAGCAGGATTTTGAAGGATGCAGCTGGCAGGTGTACACGGAGAGCTCACTGCAGTTTGCCTCATCTGACTTCTCAGATTAGATTTTAGAAGGATATCTCAGCCACCTGGAAACATGCTCCTGAAGGACACCCAGCTAACCAGTAATCAGGCATCAAATTAAATAAAAATATTATGATTTGGGTATGATTTTTATGTGTATTCTTCAAGGAGGGAATACCCTGTCTCTACTATACCTGTTTGAGAGAGAAACACCAATGAAGTCTCCAGAAGATTAGACAGTGCAAGAAAGGATGACTTTACCTTTGATTGCTTCGTCATGAGGAATATTAAAATGATGGATGAACTTCCTTGGCCATGATTTCATCTCTAGAGTATCGACCAAGCTGCCTTTCAGGAACCCAACTAAGATGACAAGATAGACTGCAAAGGAGTAAAGGGAAAGAGATCATGCACTTAGTTGCAAACAATACAAACATGTAAATGTTTCCTATCTGTTATGCTTCTTTGTTGTTGAAATTATTCTGTTCATTGCAATCCCCAAGAACAATGGTATTTGAAAAGGCCCTTTGACGCAGGAAGTTTCATGGCTGGAGAAAACTTTAAATTCACAATATCACTGGAAAAACATAAGAATCCTGTGTCAAGATTAAACACCAGATGAGAGCAACTTTCCTTAACAGTCAGCTAACTCGACATGTAAAACATCTTAGGAGAAACTATTTCTAACAAAGATGAACAGTATTTAAGAAAAAAAAAAAAAAGATTACGAGGGGGCTACTTTCAAAGGGTATTGGTGATAAGACTTGTTTCTGTTGCTGAAAGAACACACTACAATAAGAAATCAGACAGATGCAGATTTATAACCAGGAGTCCTCTCTGCAATACAGCTTTTGGCACGTGAATATATTCCCTTCGGAGGTAACACCAAGGCAATCTCGCCTTTCAAAAGTATTTGGAAAAAACACAGATATGAAAAACAGAGATCTGGCCTTTCTTGTAATCTTCATTGTTTGGGGGCAGTGGAAAGGTTGCTTCTCTCTTTCTCCCTTCTCCTTAGCAGGGATGAGTTTGGAAATCTGTACTGCATTTTTTGCCACTCGCAGGTGTATTCCCTTGGAGCTAAACTGAAGCCCAATCAGCATACATAAACTCTACCCCTAAGCAGTCGGTACTGGTTTACACGGGGATTAGGATTGCTTTGAATTACACATGCAATCAGGGCATTTCACACAGCAAATTGTGGTCATTTTGTCAGCTATACAGTAAGCTTAATTTCAGGTCCAATATATCCAGTATTCAGAGATACAATGAGGTAATTTAACATTTAAAAGGAGAGGATGCAGTATAAGATAGTAGAAAAATCATGACACTTACAAATCTGCTCTAAAAATGCATTGTTCGTTTTCCTTCAGAAAAAGAAAAGCAGCTTCTAATAATGAATTAACCCTAAAGAACTCCATTGATATCCAATTCATACTTAAAATCTATTTTTACAAAAAGAAATACATACATATTTTGAGAAGAAAAAAAAAAGGAGGGATTTATATTTACATTTAAATAAAAATACTTACAAAGATGCCTGCAGAAATAGTCACTTTGAGAATGTGGGCTTGCAGAACAGTGGCACACACGGCTGAAAACCAGTCTCCTCACAGGATATCAGGTATTCTTTTATCTGTTGTTTTATTCAGAATAAGCAGACAATGCCCACCGTAAGAAAAGAAAAACTATGATTCGAAAAGGCTGTTTTTTTCTGAGGTCCTGGGACCCTGTGCATGGAGATGATCTCGCACGGGTGCTTGTGCCTGTGACAGAAACTGCATTAAGAAACTTGCAGAAACAAACAGAATATTGACCAGGTCTATCTACGGAGCTAGCTGTTGCCTACGCCTTTTATCCTACCCATCTCACTGTATGAAGCGAATGTCTAACACACATTTGAACCCTGATCTCTTTGAAACAACTTTTTCTCTTTGTAAACTTTGAAGCAGAACCTCAGCTCCCTTTTTTACAAGTTTTACCATCTTAAGAATAAATACATTTCCTGTTCAGCAGTAAAACACTTGAAATAAGAGTGTATGTTTGCATATGCGCGCACTCAACAAGGCCAGAATATTCACTATAAGGACTTACCATGGTCTTTAGCAGATATAATGCTGCTATGAGTAACACATTAGAAGCAACGCTGTTTTCTCCCTAATGTTTAGCACAATCTTTAATGTATCATCTCTTTTCAATCAAACAAAAAATGGTGTGAGAAGGCATAAAAAGCAAGATGATTCTATATTACCTGAGTTATTTGGGGATATGGAGTTTTGCTTACATTACAACTGATAAAAACACTGCTCTTTTAGCCAAATTCCTATGAATTTATCATTTACCATTCTGTACTCCAACCAAGAGAGTTAAGCTATTTCAGAACTCCAAGTATCTGACCTTTCCGTAGCTAAATTTGTTACTCTAACAGAAATTTTAGATTTCCGTATTCTCTAAAATGTACCGTGACAGTAACTGGAATCATCTTATTTGTTCGAACTGAATCTTCCAAATTCTGATTTAATAAAGAGATGCATAGATAAGCTCTTCATTCTCTGATAAGAGAGGAAATTGCCTTTTTAGAGTGCCTCTGCTTTTTAAAGTAGATAGAAATAATAAGGTTGACAAAAGAAAAAAGGAAAATTGCACATTATGAGGGTAATAACTTAGAAAGTGTCAGATTCGGAATAATTGAATTCAATGACATTTAATGCTATGGAAAACAATAGCAGCAGCCAGGCCGCCCATCTGATTCATGTCTAGTTCATGTTTAACAAAACAAGGCCAGGGGTCAGGCAGTCCTGAGGCCCATAAATAACCTATTAATGGGATTTCCAAACAAGCTGTCCTCAAAATGGGTTTTCGTCTCTCAGAAAGAATATTAAAATGCAAATAGATTCGGGCTGTGTCCTCATAACCAGCCATGTTCATTTAACCTCTGACTCCAACGTTTAGCTGCCCATTGCAGCAATTTGTAGGGCGCTGGGCGCAGCACGTCTCTCCGAAGCGCTAACGGGGGGAAGGCAGCACGAAATGAACGGCTTGCTCGCTGCAATGCTCGGTTCATCACGGCAGCGTGATTTTATAGACATAAACCACTATCCTCTGCAAGCCTCCTGTTCTTTAACTGGTTCTTTTCGGAGGGAAGAGAAGGGAGAGGGGATGAACAAGTGCCCAAGCCATTATGTGCTGGGTGCCAGCTCCATTAAGCAGCAGCCCCAGCGTTTTGCACGATGTGCCCTGCTCTCGCGCTGCCGTCGCTGACCCTCGCCCCAGCGTGGCCCCGGGAGCCGCACACAGCCTGTACAAAGCACTCAGCATCACAGCCCTGCTCCGCTCATTCCCACGTCGCTGCCCCTTCTCCGAGCACAGGATTCCGAAAGACAATATCCCAGGTTTTACCTGCAGCGGTTTCAGTCACATCTCTAAAAAGACAGTGGCTCTTTTTATAAAATCGTTATAAAGACACTAGGCGCCCACCAAAGAGAATGTAAACCTTTGCTGGTCAAGTCTTCGTGCAAATTCAACTTCATCTCTCTGCAACTCTTGGCCCCTTCCAGTTCTCCCGGGAGAGTCCTGCAAAGAGGAGCAGAGGAGTTTGCCTGTTCATCACCACAGTCTGACCAGGTTTCATGCAAAATTAAAAGAGCAACCAACAAATTGTTTAGTAATCACTTTCTTGATGTCAGCATCACGAAAATCACAGCAAATTCTCAAACCAATTTAAAGCGTGAAGGTTGCTTTTAACAAATTAATTTTAAGGGAATTCAGAGGGAATTACAGCTTCTTAAGGATTTTTAACTTCTGAAGAAAACTACCACAGTTGAGACCAAACATCTTTTAGAAATGAAGGGAGCAAAGAAGTGGTTGGTTCTGAAAGCAAAACACAAATCCACCAAGGCAAGATATTTACAACTAAGGAAGCCTTAATTTGCCTTTTTTAAAAATAGATCTTCTGGAGTTTGTTATGCAACCCAAGCAGCAGGAGGAAACAACCTGAACTCACAGTCCTGAGAAAGTATTTTCACGGCTTCTACCTTTCAATCAGGTCTGTTGATTATTCAAATGTGCTGATTTTTCACGTCAGTTCTGGATTTACACTTATCAGCATGTAAATTCCTTCCTGTAAGAGCTCTTTGTAAGCAAGATTTCAGGTACTGTTACTGCAGATAACTGATTTGTCTCATTTTGCTCACACTGATTGCTAGCAAAGTCTCTGAATTTTTAAGTCTCCAGAGTTTCGTTTTTCTGAAATTTGTGTCCTAAGTGAACTTCTTTGTTCAAAAAAGTCTCCAAGGGATGACTGCCCTTCTCGGAGGGCTCGTAACAGGTCTGACTTCTGCCTCTGCTGACAAACCATTTTCTGGCTCATTCAAAAACTATTTTATGTATCCAGCAGAAAATAAAAATTCCACAGAATGGGCAGCACAAGGAAAAGACAGACGTCTAAGCTAGCACGTCTAAACTAGCACGAAAAGCTAATGCATCCAAAACCAACAGAACATAACCCTTATGCTAGACCCTGTGCAAAGCAGGTTTGCCCCAAAAGTTGACCTGAAAATATTTTCTGAAAATTAAATTGGTCACACAAGTCTTTAGAGAACCCCGGACAGCTCAGGGACTCTAATGACAAAGTATTTAAGGCTTATGTTTATTTAGCTGCACTGGTTTATACAAGTCCACTCCTTAAAAGTTAGATCTAAGCCCAGAAAAGTTGGAGCTGGAAACTTTTTCCCCTAACAGGCAGAAAGCAGAGTCATTAATGCCGCGATCGGTCTAATCCAGAGCATTTGTCGCTGCTAATTATTACAGACAAGCCTCTTTATTGAACCACATCCTCTTATCGACATTAGGATGCATGAGCCAGGGCTGTTGTTTTAAACGCACTCATTAACCACACAAATCAGCACTGTTGACAGAGCGCTTTTGAATTAAGCTTCAGACTGCAGTCATTGGACAAGGAGCAATTTATAATGCCATTAGCAACACTCGCGAAGGTTACAGGCATCAAAAATTGTTCAGCCGTAATTATTCTTAATGGATACAAGGAATAAACTGACGCAGGACAGCTTTTTCATTAGCTTTCAATCAAAGCTGATGGCTTTGAGAAATGTACAGTAAGTGTGTTTTGGGGAGAAATAATGATGTTGCAGCACCTTTCACTGGAAAATGCTCTCAGTTCAGAACTTAACTTTTAATAACCTTAATCTGATATAATTAAAAAACCTGATTTGCTTTGAAGATCTTGAAATTAATTGTTTTGGCTGCCTTTTAACCCTTTCTCAAGTGTTCATCCTAAAGATGCTAAAAAGTCTTCAGATACTTGGAATTCTCATGGAAAAAATACATACCTTTTCATTTCCTACATTCCTAATAATTAGTGCAGTATTTACAATGGGCTCGGGGCATTTAGAGAACAAGGGGAATTTTGCCAGTACACCTACACTCAAGGAAGTATCTGCACTCCCACAGCATGCACCATAGACTACAGGATTGTGATATATGGACCTTTGGGCTGATGTAGTATCTGTTCTTATATTCTATTACTAGCGACCCCTTATTATATTGCAAGCCTGTATATGAGATGATGTAATTTATAGAATTCAGAGCAACTACAAGTAGAGCAAAGAACACAGTAACACTGTCACTCCTCTCTGAGATGCAGACCATCACCTGGGCAGTTCTCTCCTTCTGGCACAGCATGGTACAGCTTTTATTTTAAACATTTTTAAACTCTGCCTGTCTCACTTGGGTGTTTTATGGGTTGTTATCCAAGTTGTCTCATTTGGTCATACACCATTGCTGCACATTTTAATTTGGAAAGAAGAACCAGACATATTAATTAGGTAGAGGAACCAATTTTGGAATCTTACCACAGAAAGCACAAGTAATGTTGCACTCAGGCTTGCTAACCCAAGATGGTTAGATCTAACACTTTGCCAACATCACACATGCACAAGCACATACATGATACACACAAGATCATACATTCACTCTTTATTCCCTTATGCACAGGTAAAATGATAAAGAAAAAAACACTTCAGGACTGAAATCTGAAGATACTAACGCAAAAAGATCACATCAGCTTATTTCTGAAAAGCAAAATCTGCATGATTTGGTCCTCATTGTCCTACCCCTAGAGCACAGCTGCTTGTGCCAGCCCTTGTCTCTAGCAGACACCTTTTCTTTGTGGGACAGGGATCTTTCCAGACAGACTGGAGCTCCTGTTGGCAGATAACATCTGCCCTGCAAGTTACATGTGGCTCAAGTCTTAGGAGAGTCACAAGTTCTTCTGTTCTTCAGCACTACAAGAGATTTTAGCTCATATATTTCCTTTTTTTTTTTTTTTAGTGAGGAAATCTCTTCATTATTTCTTTTTTACACTTACGCAGGATAATGAAATAGTCTTTGAAAAGGCAAAACTTGGGTTAACTTTCCGCAGTCCTTCCAGGCTGTCTCTCTGCTGTGGTTATCAGATCACAGCTCAGAAAAGAAATCCAGTAGGCAGCTTTGCTTCCTAAACAGTCTTCACTTAGAATGGCTGCTCTACTCTGCATGGGTGTAAATCACACAGAATTAGGAAAAAAAAAAAAAAGATGCTTTTAGAATATGCTGTGCAGAGAGCTGGTGAGAGGACAGAAAGCCTGACACAAAGCTAACGAGGAGAAATAGCATCACGCCAACCAGTAACTTTTAGTTGCTCTCAGAAACCAACAGATGCCACTGGGGCCCTGGAGCTGAATTTGGAATAGGTGGATGCAAATGCAAGTAAAGAAAACTCTTGGGCTGGCAGAGATGCTTTGCACCAGAGATATCTATCTACGGAAACTTTAAACCCAAGTGACTGATTTGTAAGACTTTACCATGAGGACTGTGATATTTTGTGCTTTGTTTAAGTATAGATACTGGGTTCAGGTGATCACATAGAAACCTTAACTACCCATTTAAAGATAAAGAAGTCAAGTCTGGACATTAGAGCATTAAACCTTAAGCAACAGGACGGCTATAAGGTATTACCCTTGTTGAATACATCAGATACAGGTGCAGATGTACAAACTCTGAAACCAGTGAGAAAAACAACATCATGTCTGATTCTATGCTATTCAGTCTATTAGAAGAATGTAGCAATGGTTAAAAGGCAAGCAGAGATTTCTATCATTTAGTCGTTCATCTCCATTGTTCCAGTCTCCACAGCAGAGAAGCAGCAAATATCTTTTAAGTAAAATGTTGCTAGGAACTCATTGCTTCAGCAATTACCTCTGAACCACATTGTTTTCTCAAATGCATTAACATGTCAGATCATGGCAGTGCTTGACATCCAAACACGCCTTGGAGGGCTGCAATTCAATTTAAGGATCACCTCCTCTGCACAGGCCAACCTGCAAATTTCAGAAAATCAGAGAGAAACTCTCAGGGCACACTTTGATCATGCTGCTTCTTAAATTAAAAACAAAACTGTAAGTGTTAAATATCTTTAACAAGTCATTAAACCTCAGCCATAATCCAGGAAGAGTCCCTTAATGAGTAATGACATATGTTGTGAAGGCAGTTATTTCCTAATGTTCAATGCTGAAATAGTACGATGGCATAGCACACTGTTCAAAGGGGATGTATCATCACTAATGAGAGGATAATATGAAGCTGTTCTTCTGAGAACCCCAGAGAAGAGTTTCTATTGCTGTATCATGATAAGGGATACAATTCTCCATCTCATCAGGCACCTTGAAGAATGGGAAGAGACACCATTTATTTAAGAGACGGAACAAAAGCCGAGCTAGAGACACAAAATGGGTTAAGTCCTTTGGAGAGTCCCTAAAAACACTACCCCTCTTTGGTTCCCCAAGGTAGATCTTGGTGCAAAACAGTCAACTTCGGGGAAAATATTTATTCTGTGCTCTTTTCCCCCTTGTAATCTGTGACTGAATGTTAGTAATAACTTCTGCAAGTGCTAGAAATATTCAAAGATAATGATTCTATAGTACGCTATAGATTATACTTTTATTTGTCTTTACCAACCAACCAAAAAGAAAAAATCCAACTTTATTTCCCCTCAGGAGATGACGCTATTTGTTTGTTCTTTACTTTTGACATGGGGAAATTCCACTCCCAAGGTCTGAGCATAAATCTATATCTGTTTTCAAAAACTGAAAAGAATCTGTTTGGACTTTTTAAGTCCCTCAAACAACATATCTCAAGAAGGAAAAAGGGAGAAAAAATAAAAATAAAAATAAAATAAAACTCACTAGAAATGCCCCAGCCCTGCTTGGATTCCGTCCTGATACCACAATGCTGAGGATTATCAGCCAAGGCCATGTTACGTCCCCATTTCCACTGTTACGAACTGTTGGGAACCTTGCAAGCAACTGCAATGCTAACCATACCCATAGCAGTGCAAGAGAGAAGAAAAAGCAAGCTGTAACTATCACAGAATCTTCTAATTTGTACTAATTTAAGGCAAAACCAGTCAGGTTGTGAGAAGGATGTACCACTACGAAAACACAGACCCAGGAACAATGAATAAAGCATCTGATTTCACATTTCCTGACTCCTATCGGTTTGATACAACCTTAAGCCTGTAGGCACAAAGTCAGAGTTTATTCTAGCTGTCAATAGCTCATGCTGAAGAGGCTAAGAACAGACAAAGCCAACACTCCTCTCCAACATTTCCTTTGATGTCCTCCAGATCTTTAATTGAAAGAAATCAAAAGATCATACTATCAATCTTCTGTAGCCATAATTCATGATTATGAAGATGGAGAATCTATTGGGTAATCCAAAATACGGAAATAAATGAGATGAAAACAGTTTAAATGAAGATATTCTCCTATTCCGGACTAAGTCCACATTTCAATTCTCGTCCTGTTATCTGGCCTGGTGTAAAAGCCAAACTCTTGGTTTCTGATGCATCACTTCTTCCCTAGTTAAAACTGAGAGAGGGTAAAAAAAAATAAACACGACATTTCGTTAGCCAGAGATGTCCTTCTCTCCTCTAAGGACCAATGTGCATTAAAACACCACTGAGTTGCATTAATTCAGCTAATATTTTTCTAAGCTGACACAAAATTAGTTGGAGGAGAAAAATATGTCTGAATTCAAAATCAGTATGCGGGGTTTGCAACAATAATGCAAAATTCACAAATGCCAAACTCAAATTATTGACCAAAAGGCCTGCTCCCCTCCTCCCTGTCCCCCTCCATCCGACTCCCCCATTTCCTAGTTGAATGCCCCGCTTTCGCAAAGGGAGAGCCCTCCTTTCTTCCTTGCTTGGGCTACAACTTTCACACCCACAAACACCCACAAACACCCACAGAGCAATGGCAGGGGGGCTTAAACACTCACAGGGGCAGAAAGAAAGGGACAAGAAAACAGGCTTTGTTCCAGGCAGGCAGCACAAGGCCGCGTTACTATGGCAGCCTCAACCATTTCCCCTCATTCCAGCTCGCGGTTCAACTTTGCCCATAGTTCGATCCCCTGGGAAGCCTAATCCGGAGTCGGGGTTTGTGTATGGGGGGTGAGAGGTCAACAGGAATGCAACAAAGGCCCAGTCAAAAGCAAAGCGAGCTGGGATGGAGGCAAACCAAAGCGCCCGTTGAGAGCGGCCGCGGGCGCCGTCAGCCAGCGCCCTCTGAATTCACCCTGCCGCTTGGGCCAAAGGGCCTGGATTTGGCTGTTTTGTTTGCGGGACACAGAAGGCCTCCTAGGGAATAATGGGGCTGACACTGGAGCAAAGTGGAAGGGATGGGAAGCGCTGGGAGCGAAGCTGTGCGTCGGGCGGCCATTTACCCTGGTAAATGCGCTGTATTTACCAGCTAAACCACCTCTCCATCCACCTGCATCTTAAGCTAATTTTCCTGCATCACACTTTACAAATGTGAGTAATTTCTTCACAGGATAGAACTTCATGTAAAGGCTGCTAAAAGAGAAACAGAGCTTGAGTGAACCCATGAGCACAAGAACGCACAAACATGCATAGAAACATCAACCTTGTGCACTGAAAAGGGACAAATGTTATCTCCAAAAGATTTTCAAAGGTGAAAAATATGGATGTGAGTCAAATAATTCACTTCACAAACCTTCAAGGAGAATAAAGAATAAAGAATAATATGCTAGGGCTTTACACAGGTATCCTAGCATTTACATAAATACCTAATTCAAATATATTAATTGTGAAAATTGGTAAGCAACATATTCTAGAGAAAGATGAGTGTATAAATGTGTACCAACAGCTCCAAATAGAAGCATGCTACAGATTTCTCAGGCTCTAGAAGACACCATTTCCATCTAGAAGATTAAAAAAATAAAAGGAATATTAACTCATTAAAGCTGTTTTGCCCAATTATTAGTTACTAAATGCGTAACAAGAGTTAAATTGACTGAAACGCTGTCTAAACAGAGCTTAAATCTCTTTTTAGTTAAGCAATAAAACAAAGGCAGTCTATGGAGATCTTTGACCAAATTCTCTTCAGAAGGATCTGCTGTATTTACCGAACATGCGAGCTGTGCAAGTCAGCAGGAAGCGGTTATTGATTAGGCATTGAAAGCAGCGCGTCACCCACGTGCGGCGCACTATTGATCAGCTAAGCTCAGCTTGCTTGTCAGTGGTCAATGGGCATTTGGGAGCTTTTGTCTGCTGGAAGGGAATAGCTGAGTTCCAGAAAGGTTTGGGCAAAATTAAAGAGGCCTCTTTCCCTTTGACACCAGAGGGCAGAGGTGTGGAATTGGCCAAGATCAGTTCCTTTCTTTAGAATTGTTCTGTTCTATTGGAGGAAGAGTCTGCTGCATTATATTCTTAAATGAAAGGGATATACTTTTGATTTCTCCCTAGAAATTTAGAGCAATGAAGTAATTTATCACTCTAAGAACCTACATTGAGCCTTTTATTGCTAGTTTTGAATTAGTTTTGCTACCTTACATATTTAAAGCAAATCATAGCCAACAGACCCATTTTTAAGGATGGGCAGGGGAAGAACTTTAGCTGTTGCCATAAGTCCAATACAATTTATGAACAATTTATGATACAATTTATGAACGTGAATTTTGTTTCTTTTTTGTGCTTCAGTCCCACTATGACGGAATTAATTACAAAATAGTATTCATTGCTTCCCTTCAAAATCCACCTTGCTACTCTTGCACGACTGCACTGGAATGCAAGCCAAGTCTGAACGAGCACCATGAGCACACATACTTATTGCATTTCTTAGCAAGATTCTTACTTCTCTCCAACTCTGAATGTGAATATAAGAGTTCATTACAAATATATTTTCCAAGGCAGTCATTATTGCCATATAAATTGTCCACAGGGAGTTAGAAAGCAGCCTGGGTATCCAAAGTACCATATTACATATGCTACAGCTTTGCCAATAATATCATTTGCAACTATATTAAACTGAAGAAATTATCCTTCCCCTATAGAAATGCAGGCACAGTTCAAGATTCTGGCCTCTCCATTCAGTTAAATCATTCACAAAGAGCAGCTGCAATTCTCTGAGCTACAATGCTCCAGGTCTCCTCTCTAGGTACTCTATGCTGGGAGCTCTGTCAATTCACTGATTTGAAGAGAGCTCCTCTCTGGGATGATTAATAAGGTAGCAAACTAATCAATCAGATTCCAGCATGAAACCTCACGATAGCCTGGGAAAGTTTCGGTCATTCTAAAGAAAAATACAAATTGAAAAGTTACAGCAACAATACAGCAATTCCCTTTTGGAAATGAAGCAGAAAGTGCTACTACACTACACTTCTTCCAGGTGTTTCATACCGTCCTACAGGTTGACACTGTCAGAAAACTCACCCACTCCTACCCATAACAGTCACTGGCCTCTGTCCTCTTATATTCTGAGGTCATTACCCACATTACTCAGGTAATGTCGGCCTGACTCATTAACCAGGTGTAATAGCTGCATGTAGGTGTATTCTATTTAATGAATTAGCACCAAATAAGCAGTGGGAAAGCTCAAAGGCCTATAAAAATTTTATTAGCAGCAGGATTCTTTTCCTGGAGAAATAGCTGTTTCTCCTTTTTTCCTTCCTTTTTTTAAGGGGTGTAACCCACACTTTTCTCACCTGCCCTGGCAACTGACCAGGAGCCTGAGGGCCCTACTTAATTTGCACAAATCAGACATGATTGCAGTTATTCTCCTCATTAAAACTGTGAGTCCTGATTAGTAATCAGTAATACAGAATGTACTGATGTATTTGTATCATACTGAGCACATTTTGATGCCAACAATGTGTATAAAAGAAGAACTGCTCCAAAGGCCTCCATCCCAACACAGAGCAGATGAAGCACAAGTCGACACCGCAGCGGTCTTGGTTCCAAAGCCAAGGGACAGAGATGTCCGTGGGCTCTGGTAGCTCTTGCAGGACACGTCCACCTTAAATCCCAGAAGCACATGAACTTCCATGATCAATCTGCACTTCCCAAGAGATGACTGCCATAACCTCTCTGGTAACTCTTCCTACTATGTCCTGTGACTGGGACACGAAGCACCAATAACTGAGTTGCCTTCAGTAGGAAAACAAGTATAAGACAAGTATAAAGTTCTCTTCTTGCCCGTAGTGGTCGGATGCAGGAAGCTTATCCAACACAACACATCTCTTATTTCAAAACGACAGTATGTATTATCTACCAGCATATTCACTGCCTATATAGATGTGAGTTATTTCCATGGAAAATCGATTTATCTATCAGATAATTAGTAAACTTCAATAACTGCAAAAACCTCTCAGCAATTAGTTGACATTTAATTAACATACAATAACTCTCTTATTAAATATCCATTAAACACCTATTAGAGTTAATTTAAACCCATATGTAGGATGCAATGATTCCTGGGGAAATCTCATTACAATTCAATACTTAAAAGCCTGGAATTAAGTCGCTTGCTTGTTTTTATTGCACTGAGTTCCTCCAGTTTAAGACAAGGACAGCAGAATTTTTCATACCCTAACACTTCATGATTACTTTTAAATAGGGAAAGAAAAAAAAAAAAAAAGACAGGAAGAGTCTTATTATGAGGAAATAATATTATTATAGTTATATAGTTATATATATTACATATATAATAATATATTACATATATATTAACATCTCTTAGTTTAGAACTCTCTTTCAAAACATGAAATAAGCTGTCTTAGCAAAAGGAAATACTATAGAAACAGAAATAGTATCCTGGTTGATCCCAGGGGCAAACCAAGTCATATTTACCTCTGACATGACAAGCAAAGGATTAAAAATAAAAAGGCAGTGTAAATAATATGCTCATAAGACAAGAATCCTGCTAGAATTACAAGAAAATCACATCCAGTTTTAGCTGCCGATTTTTGCATAACCATTCAAAACCCATTATTTGAATAATGGGTTAATTTATGTTGTTACAGTGACTGCAGGACCGTCTACAATTAGCGAGCTGCCTGAAACCCTAATTTCTGCCCCCTCTGTCTTTATCAAGGGAGCTATGGGCCCCCGATGTTGCTGCAGCCCCAAGAAGAGCAAGCCAGCAAAGAACCCGCTGTGTGAGGCACCGTGCAAACCCTCAGAGCATCCAGGGAACACAGATCTTATTAAATATTCTTGGAAGGTCCAAGGAATCCACAACATTTTCTTACACACCAGCAATCTTTACAAATAGTTCTTAGTAGCACCAGTAAGAATAATCACAGCAGTGAACAGGCTAAAAATATATATTCCAATTGTGCAGTACACAGAGAAGAGCTATGCACTTGGGGAAAGAAAAGAAGGAACTGGCAGGAGAAATGCTTTAAAGTGCTTGTGCAAATAGACAGGGACGAAATTTACCTTTCTGTTCTGCTACTTCAACATGAATTATGTAGTGCAAATAAATAAGCAACACCTGTAAGTCATCACTGTAAAATCCTTGCCACAATTATCTTGAGTTTCAGCGGGCACGAAGCTGGAGAGTTACAGGGATAGCGTCCACAGATCACACATACGGAGCATCTTCTCCAGCGGCCCCTTCCCTGACACCGACACGTTGGACTATTCATGACACTAAACTTCCCTATATTTTGACATTTTATTCAAGTTCTGCAGTAACTTCTTATAGGCCATTATGTCAACTAAGAAATGTCAGACCAGCTTCCTTACTTTGAAATGAATGTGCTGAAATCTGGGGAATTTTTCAGCCAGTAGCACTAGCAGGTCCAGCCCCAATGCTGCAGGAGCCTAGAAATACCAAGGAATTCTTGGTTCCTGTCTAACAGAGGCCTTAAAGGATGTCCAAGTTCTGCAGTGACCACGACGTGCACATTCTGCTTTATACTACACGTGTATCCTTTTACAAATTAACAAACCAAAAGCTAACAAAATTCTGTCTCTTGTTTGCTCTTCAATTACAACATGCCCAATTAGACTCGAGGCATAGCAAAAAGTAGCCTGAAGTCTCTCCAACCGTTTTGGATTGACAAAAATGGTGAGCAACAGGACACCAAGACTACAATGTGCTTCAAGCATCTGCAGATACTTAACAGCTACCACGGAGTGGGAAGAAGTGGAAAAAAACCCTTCTGAAATCTATTAATTTAAAAATAAACTCAGGTTTATGCATATGCACACAGATGGAAAGCTTGCTATGGTGTGAATGTCCAAAATAAAGCACACAAAGAATATAATCTAAGTACAAAGACGATGGTTTATGTGGAGTATTGGATGTCAAAACCTGTGCTGCATTAGATAAGAAATCCCATGTAGACTTTGTTAACGATTCATAATCGGCTAATAAGCTCATCTCTAGGAGAATAATGATCCATGGACCTGTTAGCTCATTTATCACTATGTTTTACAACAACAGCAAAGAAACTAATTAAATCTCAGCATCATTATACAGAATTCATTTTAATAGAGATACAATGATGCACCAGAGGCTACAGATTACACTGCAAATTTTACCAAGAGATTCTGGACAGCAGGTTTTAATTAACGTGTTAGTGAGAAGCTGCTTACTTAAATAACAGCTAAGTAGGAAACATCTGCACACTCAAAAACAACTGGAAGAAGAAAACAAGTATATACCTGAGGTATCACTGCTGGGGAAGCTTTCTAACGATGGTTAAACCCGCGGTTCGCTCGCTGCATTTGTTATCCAACACAAGCCAGAAGGGCCAACTCTGGTTTTCTATCAGCATTCAAGATGCTAACAGGGGCAAGTACATCATAGTATTGCAGAAAATGAAAAATTAGGAAAAATTAGAAAGGCTGAGAGCACTGCCGCCAGGACGGTGCAGCGAGAGCATCTCCCTGCACAGCACTAAGGCTCATGAAGCAGAGCAGAGTAAGCGAGTTCATTTTTCTCATTTTAAGAGGCGAGACAGATGGGTCACCCAGAACCGTTCCCTCATATTCAAGCAAGAGAAAAGACTGCTTTTCCGGCAAAAAAAAATAATAATAAAGGAAGAACTTCCAAGCATAGACACAAGAAACAAGAGGCACATATAAACGGTGCAGGGAATCCAAGCTAAGAAACACTGTTTGCAACTATCTTTTGAATGAGAGTTTAAGGGCATACGCAGCCCCAGTCGCGGGGCAGGGCAGCAGACACTACCATTACAGAAGACATAATATAGATATCTAAGAAAACACCCAGCGTCTTTGTTTTTACCTCATTTTCTCTGAGAACAGTGATTAATTAGGAGCATGAAGATATCACATCTGAGACTACTTAATAGGTCATGCAAGGCAAGCAATGTTGTGAAACAGTTTGCAACGAGCAATAATGAATCACGGAAAATAAACCTCTCAGGCTGAAATAATGATGAGAGAAGGAAAGCAAGACAGATGAGAAAGAACATGTCTCATTTTAGTGGCTGTGCCAGTCACCCAATAGGCCACAGCACATGTGTGCCAGGAGGCCAGTGCGGCAGAGAGTCCACATTCTCTCCTGAAGAAGCAAAAAATGAACTTCTAATCCCACGGGACGAGCCCTGGGGTGTCCCGTGTTCCAGCGCGCTTCCAGAGGGGATGTGACGTGGTACAACCACGTACAACGATAATTTATTTCATTAGAAAAATTGCTGAAAAGTACTAACAAACTTTTCTTGCTTAATAGCTTAGTCAAACCGATTTAAATAAATCTCCCAAAATCGCACTTCAAAGTTACATGTGCTCATAAAGAAATGGTCTCCATAGAGTGGTGAGTCTCATCAGTATCTCCAATCAACACAAATGTCAAGAAATCCTTTTCACAAAACCACAGAAATGAATATTTTACCTGAGGTTTCAATTAATAGAAACAAAGAGGAAACAGGAAAAAAAATATACATTTTTTAGTGAGTCTGTTTTAAAGTTAGTTCTCAAAGGACTTTTAAAGGAATTTATTATCTTGATTGTGGCATTCAAAGAAGGCATCTAGGAGAACAATTGGCCACTCCGGACAGGATTGCCAATTTCCCCTTATTGATTTCTCTGAGGTTTTTATGGTCTGCTGAAATGTAATTAAAGACTCCTCAGATGGTGCCAATTAAAGGCTTGAAGGGACTGAAACTGGTGTTCACATTATCACATGGTGCAACCCAGCAATGCTGTAAACATCCATTAGCCATTACAGTTCTCATTAGTCCCTGAATACAACTCATTAGTGTCCTTAGAAATGACAAATAAGTACAACAACTGGGTGAGTCTATCAAAATATTCAATGTGTGCAAAAATCTGAGTTTCTGTCATTGTGTTTTATACAGTGACTACAGTGACCATCAGGACATTAAATATTCCACATATAAATATAAAAGGAAGAGAGAGGGAGAAAAAAAAAGAAAAGAAAAAAGGAAGCTGCAGAGGATTTAGTCAGACAGACTGTGAGGACAGGAAGGAAAGAACTAATGGAGATATCAGGCAATTTACTTGTACGTTGACTAGCTTCATCTGAAGCTCGATTGCTACAAACTGCCACACTTGCTTAGCCAACCTAATTCTAGAAAACATTGGTTTGTTTTAGCTTAAACTGCTGTAAATTGACAAAGCTATTTAAACATTAAGTTATTCCAGAAATCACATCTCTGCCAATCTGTGGAATTTGAGGCAGGCTTCTGTTTACTTACATAAAAAATTCCCAGGAGATCAATGAGGAGCTAGATGCATCCCGATGTGCTTGGACCTCACTGCTCTCACCACGGAAACGCTGCGCTGTTAAAGTTGACTTTGTTTGACGAAGTGTCACCTCCCAAACCGAGACACTGAAGCTCTAATAACTCCTGATCACATTCAGAGAACAGACACGTACCCTTTTGCATGAAAGTCTTTGCAGAACAGCTGGTTTTCATTCTTCCTTCGTCCGGCTTCTCCGGACATTTGCTAGGTTTATGCACTCTTTTGACAACAGCCTATATTTAGATGCTTTGCATTTCTGCTTCTTACTGCCCATCTCTTTCTTTTTAACCTACCATATTCACCCTTTGATAGTGACCTTTCTAGATGTGGACCTCAGGGCGACAACTTTGCACATCACTGTGGAAAGCTCTACAAAGTCTCCTGCTGCAGCACAGCATAATCAGGAAAGCAAATTAACTGCTGATGGAAAAATGGGAAACAACAGTACCAATATTATGCCACTATTTAAATCAACAGTACTGCTTTATGCAGAAAGCAGATGCATTTTTCTTCACTTTTTCTCAGCAAGGACACTGGAGGAGGATAAGGAATTCAAAGACTGGTCACAAAAACAGTTCTAAGCCAGCAAGAATTTAACTATGAGGAATAGTAAAAAAATGGGTCTAGCTGACCCACTGACACATCAGTTCTGTTTACTCCATCACAGCTGAAGCAACTAGTTTTTCATTCACAGTATTTCTAATTTTAAAAAACGGAAGAATTATCTTTCAGGTAGAAGTCTATTGCTTACAAAAGTGAAGATTTCTTTCTACAGCAGAGAGCTAGCCTTAGTCTATCTATCTTTGTCCATCATAAACAACGAAATTCTGAACTACAATTCAAAATATCCATTCATTAAGGTATTCTGAGGAAGATATAATTTTAGGAACGAGCAATTACAGGTTACTTTTCATTTTCACTGGGAAATATGGAACCATCTTCTTGCTACAAATTTTCCTCGCTTTCCATAAATAAAGTTTTTCCTTGTCAAAGCTCATATTCTTCCCATTCCCTGCTCTGTCTCATGGAACTTGCCTATACTCATTACATGCAGAAAACTGTGCCAATTATCCCACAAGGAAGAATTTCCCAACTAAAATAAAGCACGAACAACTTTTCCTATAGTCTTTTATCAAAACACACTGGGCAGACGTCACAGCCTCTTTGCTGGATTTTAAAGGGGATCCTGGATAAAGAATAAAGCTTAGCTTTTGAGCTAAGGCAATTTCTGAAGGTGGAATCACAGCTTAAGAAACTCTCTGGAGAGTTTTCTTGATACAAAGCTAACAAGATTTTGTGATAATTTCTCAGGAACTGGCCTCATTCCAAGTTGGATTTTAAATACAGATTATAAAGCAAACAGCATCCCCACAAGTATTAGGAAAGAAGAAAATAACCGAACGGGGGCTGCAGAAATGGTCTCTATTGTGGGACCAGGAGCTGTCAATCAAGCAGGTTGACAGGCATCAGAGATTGACAGACAGGCCCTCTCTCTTGACTTCAGTTATCTGGGGGAATAGGAAAAGTGTCTGCAAGAACATGTTAAATTGCCAAAGTCATTACCAGCCACCAATTACCAAAGAAAAGATAACAAGGTGTATTTTAGAAAAATCGATGCAACAACATGCATTTCAATAAAGTGAGTTTTTCATAACTTTGGAAAACAAAATGAACTATTTAGGGAATACACAATGGTTTCCTTAGAATACCAAGCACTCTACTATACCAGCTGACTTTGGAGATTCATCACTATTCTCCTTCTATTTTAGATGGGGGCCAGGGGTCAACCAACAAGTATTTCCCTTTTGTCTCTTCTTAAGCTTAACCTAAACAAGAAAAGTGATCTCTGTATCCCAGTGATTACATCTAGGCTCCATGATGGGAAAAACAGAGTCCCCAAAACATTTCAGTCCTCAGATGCATTTATTCTAGCTGCAAGAATGAATTCTACCTTATGTAAAGAAAGTTGCCCCTCCTCTCCAAAAATGAACGAACTTTGGTGATAATTGCTTAATTTACTTGTTTTGTTCACGGAGGCTGAAGTGACCCCTTTCAAATCGAGTCAGATGCACTGAAAGCTCTCGCGAAGGCTGCCGAACCCTGGATTTCCATTTCTCTTCCATGTTACAGTATTCAAAACTCTCCTGCAGTGCAGTCTACGGCAACTGAAATTTCTTACAACAGACACTTTGGAAAGTCTGCCAACACTCACTTTAAACAGGTCTTCATTGCCGTGGTCCTCTCATTCTTGTTGTTCCTTTCTGCCCTTGCACCAGTTTCTTCTCTTCTTCTGGACCCGCTCCAGCACCTTGATGCTCCAGTATCTCAATGCATAGAGATTTACCCTTCGGATTAAAAAAAAGATTTTTACTGCACCTAATCAAAACGTCACACGTTTCAACATGAGCCTGTTCCCTCTTGTCTTACTGTTGTGAACTTCCAAGAAGAGCCTGTCTGTGCGTGCTACTCAGCTTCTTAAGAACAAAAATGAAATGAAGAGACTAAATAAAGCACTGAATCTCTTAGCTCTTGACTCATCGGCATCAGAACATCCACTTTTACAGTGGAAAAGAAAAACATCCAAGAGTCTAAAAATGGTTTGCAAAGCAACTGGGAAAGACCTTGGAGGATCATTCAACTGAAGAGCTAAAAAACGAATTAACTAGGATTAGCTGAGGCACAGATGAGAACCCATGAACACTTTCAGATCTCTAGGAGTTAAACTGTATGGAGGTACCTTCATGAGCATTTCATCCTGTTTTGTAACCATAAGCTGTGCACAAATCTTTCGTCTTTAACAGAAACACGTGGGGCCTCAGCATTGGAGCTGTGACTTGACAAGCTTCTTTTAAGATGTGTGACACTGATCTTCAAGAGGAAGAACATCTCTTGACATTCAGTATTAGGGTTGAAAAGCACGCCAAAACCAGCATTCATTTCATAATAGTGGATGAAAAATAAATTATCAACTTCTGAAAATGCTGTATTGCCTTACCTTCCATAAAACACCTTTTTTTTTTTGCCTTCTCCCAGAGGAAATAGGGAATGGGGATTGATTTTTCAAAAGCCCGTCTACACAGCGACTCCTGGGGACAGATTTACCTAGAGCTCAGTCTGATATATGCAGGAACAGGTTTGTATACTGAAGAAGTCAACTATTACACTAGTAGGTAAACAACTTTTATTTTATATTAAAAAAAACAACAAACATAGGCAGAGTTGAGTTCTCAAAATGCGCTCTACTGACCACAATTATGAAGTTTAATCTGATCACATTCAGTCACTAAGTCCTTTCAGAATACAGATTTAAAAACATAACGTCATATTTACAACAAAGTCCTGGAAACAAACCCAAAATAGACGGAAGAATTATAAATCAAAAATGACTATTAATTTGAGGGTTGCTAATTATGTAGCAATTAGGAATATTCGTTCTATAAAATTCCATTATTGTAATCCTTTTGCCCATCTAACTTGCTTATTTTCTTGGAGAAACAGTCACATATTGTGGTTCCATTGATGAAAGCTTGCAGCATTACAAACAGCTGAAAGACTTCAGGACCTCATCTTAAACATTTTAAATTCCTTTTAGGAATTAAAATAACAAATTAATTTCTAAACTTCTAACAGATATTCAGCTTAGATGCCATACATCTCTGTTGTTTTTCAACATGTTCTCGACAACAGGAATCTGTTAAGCACTAGTGCTGCGTTCTCTACTTATTGCTGGGCTTCTTGCTGCAAAACCAAACATGTCGGTGGGAAAAGCGATCAGTAAAGAGCATTCAAGAAAAGAAGTCAAAAAGTGATGTATTAAAAATAGATATTTTAAGGAAAAAATGTATTTAGCAAATATAACACTCAAAATGCACTCACAAATTAAGATGCGATTTACAGTTTTAAGCTTGATTCTGCAGGCATAGATTATTATAAATTACACAGCTAAATTACACAGCTCTCTCAAATATGCAACTTTCATCGCTCGAGAGCAGCATATTTGGATGGCAGATTCACCACGTCCGATGAGCAAAGCTCTAGTTTAGCTCTAGTTTCTGTCTGATGAAGCAGCCTAACCCCTGCACTGACAGCAAGTCTCCAACTTGACTTGCCACAGCTCCCGAAAGCGTAAAACACAACACCCATTTCCCACAGTCCATCTGCTAATCTATTAAATATTTTGCTTTCCATGTACAGACCATAATTCATACTGCTTTCATCTTAGTACACTTGAATAACTGAATCCTTCATTCTTGACATTAGATGCAAAATTGATGTTCTCATGCAAATAACACCTTTTGCAACCTGCACTTTAACTGATTTTTTTTTCTAATTTATACATTCAGATATAAATAAAAGGTATTCATCCCCAGCCATCAATAATGAAAAGGATCTGGCAATTACCCGCGTACAAAATTCAACAAGAGAGATAAGATGGCTCTTAGAAAGTCCATCCAGGCTCCAAGAATAATTCCTTTAGAAGGGCTAATAATTGCTTTTAAGTCATATATGAGAACAAGGGATAGCACAAAAGGCAACTGGCTTGAGATTCCCAAATAGTTAAATCTATTAGCATGACTGCAGTTTTAGGCAAATATCTTAACAGTGGAACCTCGTATATTCCTCATTCCAGAAAAGATGTTAATCAAGTCCTTCTAATCTGCCTGAGTGACGCTGCTAGCGCACACATAAATATATTCCATATACAGTCTGTTTCTCTCTAATTTTGCACTGACTTCCTCCAAAGCAATCATTTCTATTTCACAGGGCTTTCTATCAGGTTAGAATCGGCCCAAAGCATCAACACTCGTTCAAAACGCTAGCTTAGGTCACTAGCTACTAGTTTTACAAGAAGAAATGTTGAGCGGGATATTTGAGACCGGTGGCACAAACATTTTGAAGACTTATTTGGAAGGCTGGAATTTGCACTCCTGCTCCCCTGCAGCTGCTGCATGCAGCCAAGCTGCCATCTGATTTATGCACCTCTGTCCTCACACAGAGCCTTCACCTCAAATAATGTCATCAAATCAAAACTGCCTTCCATACAATTTTAAAACATAACAGGTTACAGCAAAAAAGTACAACCTCCAAAGCAGCTTGAAGCTAATTATTTTATATTACTAGCAAGAAGAGCCACTTAGTATGTCTTTTCTTATTTAAATTACCATTGATGGCATCTGCTTTCTTTATTCTTGGGAAATCCTGCTACAAGTACTAGTTAAATCATGTAAGACCGTACAGTATATAAAGATAAAACAATTATTATTACAAAAGCAATTTCGGATTATAATTTATGGTGAAAAGAAGGAGTTATGACACTCTGTTAAATCACTCGGTGATGAATTACACAGTTAATCCTTCTGGTAGTGAAAATTTAGGGGTAATAGTGTCACTGTGTTCAGTAATTATTCTAGTTCATTTGGTAGGTACTTCATCTATATTGTTAAGGTCTCTAATGCAACTCTAATGAAGAGCAAATGTGCAAGTCTCTGTGGTAACACAGCACATAGCAGCAGTCAACCAACTTCAAAAACAAAGCAGAAGTTATCTTTTGGCATCCAGACTGCCTGATCCTCTCCGACAAAAATAAAGTTTAATTAGACGTGTGAACTATCACCCTGCCCTAATTAGGAGGTCCTAATTCACCTCCTGATGGATGCAATCCGGGCAGCTACATTTTATACGGGTCTGACATGACTAAAGGAGATGAAAACATCATGTAAAATTTCTAGCTTCACTAAATCTTTTCTCCTTAATATTATATTAACTTTTTTCACTAAGAGAACCTTCTCCTCCCAAGAGGCTGTCTAAGATATCTCTCTAGTTTGTGCATCTGTCTCTGTACTGTAGTTGTTGCTGTATTGCAGGGGGGATACAATGCAAAAATAATGCTTAAAGGGCAAAATTAATATTCTAGAATTATCACTGCATGGCACTTTTCAGAACATAATGCCACCTACAACAGGGACTTGGCAAAATCTCTACGACACCATCCAAAAATAATTTTCCTTTGTACAGAAGTAAAAAATAGAAAACAAAAAAGCCAAAAGCTGGAAGGAGTAATACTGTAAGGAGTAATAAAGCTGAAACCATTTTATGACTATTTTAAATGTAATGTATTTATTTATTTATTTAAATCTGTTTCTAAGGAATGTCACACAGTAAAGACTAAAAGAAGTGGAAAACAGCATAGAAGAATTTCCACATCCAAGGAAAGAATTTCCCTTGGAAAGGGCTTGCTGGATGTTCTATCCAATCAGTATTATTTGGGCTTATCAAGTCTTGAGCTAGTTTTTCTAAGCTATTTTGGAAAAACAAGTTTTGTACTTTCAGGAAACAGCCTCCTCTGTCTGATGCTTTTCCTATTTTTTTCCAAAGGAAAATTCTGTATATTAAATATTACTTCAGATAATAATAAGAAAAAGACTTCATAGAATTTCTGCGCTTAAACTGATTACCTTTTGCTGAGCTGAGTCCCCGTGGTTCACGGTCAGGCTGCCCGATGCCTGCAGAATCCGAATCAGATCTCTCTGCAGGGCGTCTCCGTGAATATTTATTAACGAGGCTGCAGGAGGCAGCCCCTGTATTAATCTTCTTCTGTCAAAAAAAGAGAAGGCCAGCGAGTAGTCAATAGATTTACCTTACTTAATTCATTTAGGAGGATTTAAGTCAACTTTCCCCAGGAGTCATTAGTAAGAAGCTTGTCCACTGTCCTCAGTGGTAACGTTGGTCTTTGACCCTTTGTAGGTTTGGAACAAATATTTGTTAAAAGAAGTGGCGGGTTTTCTAGGAAATAATCCAGTTATCTCACACTGAGAATGTTAGCCTGCAGTCACATAAGGTCATGTTCTTCTAAAGAAAACAACAAACCCTTTGCATCTTGTCACAGGTTGCATGAGAATCCACAAAATGAAAATTTGGAGTATGATTTTTTTCTTTTTTTTTTTTAATGAAAGCCTAAAATACCATTTCCAACAGTAAGCAATGCTCTCCATGGGATATGAGTAAATGTAATTACCCATAGATCGGAAAGCAATTTGAAAATATGAACTATTTGGAAAGAACACACTTTTTCCCCTCCCTCTCTCTCTCCAATGGTTGTTTATCACTAAAGAGGGCCAAGAATCATCCAAATTTGGGTTCATGCACAGCAAAGACCAAAGACACCCCATAATACACGAGTCTGGAAAACTTCACTTTGGGAGAAGCAGATCGTGGCCACTTTTCTTAGCATGCTGTGCTGTTGAGCCCCAGAGCCTGGCTTCGTACAAACCTCATGTAAATCAAAGCAAAATAAACAAGCAAAAAAGCAGAAAGGAAGGCAAGAACTCAAAAAGGAAAATGACACATGTGAAATCCTATCAGCCAGACCACAAGGATGAAAATGAATCAAGGTGATGCCTCTCTGCCCCTGCTCATACCAACCACTGCCCTTGATGACGCTGGATAATGAAGAGGAAACAGCTGCACACCAGCCTCACTCCTTTAAATGCATCCCGCCCACTCATTCTGAACACTTTTCCTATTAGAATTAGCAAGTTTATCCTTCTCTGTAAATGTTTTGCTTAAACTCTTGACATTATTTTAACGTGGCTTTTGTGACGTGAATAAATAGACTTTAAGGGTCTATTCTCCAGACTTTACCAATATCTATGCTAGGAAACAAAGACATTTCAGTAATTGCTCGCTATGCGAGTGCCTTTCTACCTTTCTATTTTTCTATTCCCCAACCTCAAAGCAAGACTCTTAACAATTTAGATACAGTAGGCCAAAGGAAATGGAATTCTGGCTGCTTTTTGGAACACTTTACTTGAATTGCATAGCAATGCTCTAAATTTCACCTACACTTCATGAAAAACAGGTATTTTCATATTTGCTGTTTCTGTCAATGGACCCATCAACTCTGCACTCCTTCCCATGGAAAATGGGTATATTGATAAATAGGTAAAGCCACGTCTCCCTTTTCCCCAGCCAGGCCCCCGTTCACATCACCCCAGCTCTCAGAGCCCACCCGTGGCCCCTGCTCACCTGTCAGCGCCAAACAGGGTGCGGATCCCTGCCCACTTGCGGAGTCATTTCAGAGATGGTTCATCAAGCTTGGCCAGCTATACTCCAAGTAATTCCAAGCTAAGAGGCCTGAAAAACAAGCATCTAAAGTACTGCAGTTGGCAGGATAAAATAAGGGGCAAGTTAAGCTACACCACATTAGTGTTTTAAATCCTCACTAACTCATTGTATTTCTTTATTATAAAGAGGTGCTTTATTAAAGGCTAATTTCTAGACTTTCCTCATTGATCGCTTTACTTATGACTGGGCAAATCCTAGCACTACTCCCCAACTGTAAGAAAAGAAGGTTTCAAGGAAGATGAGATGAAATCCGGCGATTTCCCAGCAGGAGGACGAGCCTGGAAGCCTGCTGTGCTGGCATGACTTCTGGTTGAAGGTATTAATAACATGTCAGAGGATGGGACGTGCTGAATCCTAAATACTCACTTCTCTATGGATGTGTAATACCCCCGTTTGCTGAAGTGTAAACCTGCTCCCAAGCCTTCTGCAGAAGGTTATGAAATAAGTGGCATTTTTTTCCCATGGAAGTGACTAAACTCAGCGACAGTAAAATCAACGCTGTGAGGCTTTGCATGCATTTAAACCAGCCTATTTATCATCTTTAATTTCTTTTTTCCATAGAGTATTTTGTCTTCAAATTCCTGATACAAACTGGAATACTATCCCACTGTTGCTCTCTGCTAATATGTTCCAATGATTTTGAACAGGGTGGCTTTTTTTGATTGTTTTTAAAGAAATGTCAAAGATTTCGTACTCTCTATTGCACTACTAGTGTTCTCAAACTCAGCTGCTAATGTGAACACAGTATTTCTAGAATGCTTCTTTCCTGTACACCGAATTCTACATGATCCTCTTTAATGTAAAAATCATATAAATTAGGAAATTTAAGCAAAGGTACCTGTATTTACCAATTTGCCCATGTCCTTGGATAGCCAACTTGGGATAAAATGAGTAACACTCCACAAATTTATGGCTTTATGGTTCATTTAGAGAGTTGAATAAAAACAATTATTTCTTGCATTGCTCTATTATGGCAAAATTGCCAGTCAAGACTGTGGCAAATACCATGTGTTCTGCAAATACAACTAGAAAGCACCAGGGAAGATAGATAAAAACAAAAAAGATGACAATAGCAACAAAAACCACACAAAAATAGAGGACAATTAGCAAATTCGTTCTCAAAGATGAGTCTCGCAGGGCAAAGAAAGTTAACGTTGGATTTTTAGATTTAATCCGTTTCTGAGGAAGAAAGGCAATCAGTTCAGCCTTAACCATACCTTTGAAAACTCTGTTTTACATACATGCTGTTTCAACATTCCTGGGTTACAATTCAGTATCAAATAATCAATATTCAAGCCTGATATCCACACAGTCTCTCTGACATAGCAGACCTAATATACAACATTTACACAAGATCATTGAGGCTATTTGAAATTGAGAAAAAAAAAAATCAATGATCTTAGTGCATCAAGTTATCTTTATGTCTGAGGGAGCCTTTTTATGTGCTATACAGAATATACTGTGAATTTCTGCAAATTGCTGCTATATGCATATTGATGGACTTGTATGTAAACCTTTGCTCGATGCAGCTTCTTCTTATATTTCCTAATCAGGAGCAGGGCTGCAGTACACTAAATGTATATATATATATGTGTATATATATGAAAGCTAGGACACTGAAGTGTCCAAAGTATTTTAGTACAGGTACAGGACGTATGTGATGTGCTGGTACCGTCATGCTCCAGATTCCAGTGCTGCAGCCTTCACAGTTCTCAGCTTGCCACATGGCAGGAGGAAGATGTATAGGAAAGAGAATCTATTTTCAATGAAATCTTAGAGAACTTGGGAAGTGACAAACTACGAGGCCTTCCTGACCATGCAGGCTACAAACCCAGCACGTGGCCGAAAGGCAATTTGTTCCACTAGGGGCTGTACCAAGGTATCAAAGATCCCTGGAGTCCCAGATGTCTTCTGAGGGGGCAGGTGCCCGTCTGCAGCTAAAGCTCTACTAAAAAATGTCCTCCCGTTTCTTGGAGACTACGGCTCCAACTCAGCCAGCGGAGAAGCTCCCAACGGTCTCTCCAAACAACGTTGTCAGCCATCCCAGAACAACATTCAGCCTCTCGTGCTTCCTCTGCAGGATGAACACACTTACAGGCGTAGCACAGGGGAGGTTAAGAAGAGACCAAGTGTGTTAGCAATTATCAGATCGCCTTGTCACCACAAACCTTTGAAAATATTAACTATTGCTGGTTCCTCTGCACAAATACCCAAATCGGTATCCACCCCTTTTTTTTTTTTTTTTTTAATTACAATGACTCCTGCATGTCATTCCTATTCAACAGCGAGCAACTACCATTAGCCCTTAACACTCACTTTCTGCCTACTTTACACATATTCAATCTACAACCAATCTTGTACACAGGGAATTAAAAACACCCTCTGTTGCCCCGTGCTTCCCCTCAGCAGCACTGAAAGAGTTAAGGTCACAACATAGCAGCGCTATGTAAAGGAGAAATTTCCCTGTCCTTGCCTAAGTGAATGGCTGGGATTAAACTGACAGCCCACCTTAGTGATGGTGGAATAATTGGTTGTTCAGCTCTGTCCTTGTCAGAGCGCTGACAGTTCTGCAGATGTCCTGCTCGCCTCTCCAAAGGTTAGCCTCAGCTGGAGCTGCTCTTCATTAATCATTCCTTCCTGACAGGGCTCCGAGCAGCCCACAGCTGCCACGCCGGCCCCCTCCATCCCAGCTCCCGTGCAACCGCTGCTGCTTTTCTTAAGAGGATACTCGATAAAGGAATATACGTTTGATACAAAGACACGTGGTGGTGACTTCCCTCTTGGTAATTCTTTCAGCAAGAGGCTGATGAGTTTACTGTCTTCGTCCAAGCACAAAAGCAGGCAACTCTGCTGGCTGTGGAAGAAATACACAGTTCCTCAGTCTTTCGACAGAGCTTGCAATGACCTCATACGATGAGGATTTCCGGGCTACCGTAATACTCAGATTTGAAAATAGTCAGAAATTATCTTCAACTACCTGGCATGGCCACAGGACAGGGCAAACTGCACCTGATTATAGCGGCACTGCCTTGGGCCAGTTGGATTACATCATTTGGAGAAATTCACACATCTGACTAATTTTGTGCCTTGGTAATTTTTTTTTTTTTTTTATGACTGCATTTATTAGAACCTGTAAGAACCACAGAAAAATAGCAAGCAGCTTAGAGGAGCAAAAAAAAAAACAGCTGGAGGGAGCAGAAGGAGGTCCTAAGAGATGCCAGCATTTCAGGTATACACATTCCCCAGCATCACAGCACCAGGAGTAGCCCAGCAGCCAAGTCTCATCCTGATTCTGTATGGCTGACGCCCCCGACTGGCAAGAAAAGGAGGAGGTTCTGAAACAAAAAGTCAATTGGCAAAAGAATATTGGGGGGGGGGAAGATAATGTAAAGAACATAATTCATAGTTACTCTCCCCTAAAGGTTTTTGCATTTAACTATTCATATAAGTATGTCCCAAATAAACTATGCATCCTGCAGTTAGACTAAAATACTTAAATAATACTTGAAATAGTTCATATTACTTATAAATTTTGATTATATTAAAATGTGTAAAAAACTAAATCACCTAATTCACAATCTTAACACAAAATTGCCCACTGACTTTCCTTAGGGTGCTGCTGTTAGTATGTGAGCAATGCAAGAATCATCATTTCAAATAATTGATTAGCTGTCTAGTCCAAAAAGTTTAAAAAAGAACAAACAAGGACATTAAGTGATTAGCATTCTTATTTAATTTGCAAATCCTGTCTGCCCAGCTAGAGAGTCAAACGCCTCAGGCTCCATCCCAGGCACACAGATCCCAACAAGTCTGACAGCAGAGAGAAGGTGCTACAGATCCATGCAGCTGACAGCCTGGATTAAAGCAATCAACACAGGAACCATTCATCACAACCGAGAACTCTGAAACACATTTACAGAAAGGCAGGAAACATATTCCAAGGGTTAGCACCAGTGATTCCAAATTTCCATCTGCTGAGTCAACCCACTGGCATGATTGGGTCACCAAGAGCTGCAGATCTTCAGCTGATGCTTTTATATATCTTCAATTCAGATGCAAAGAGAAACACCTCATTAGCAGGCTGCCTTTCATTTTTCACAACAATGACTTTCCTCGGGAAATCAAAGTTGGTAAATTCAGTCCAAGTGGCATATGCAAAACCAGAGTTTTCACCAGTAAAGTTGGCACAGGGACCCCCTACATCTCACAAGGGGACAGAAGAAGCTTTCATTTTCCAGATGACAATGACACCTTAGATTATACATTTGTGGCTCTGCCTCCAATTAATATATTAAATTTAACAACTTCAGAAGAGCAAGAGAGAGCATTTACCACCTGCAGGTTGTGCCTGACTGTGGGATTCTGGAGCACGCTCACATACACACGTCCCGTTTCTGGCGAGCACATTAATATCACGAAAAAACAGCCAGAGAAGAGATTCCTGCAGCAGTGATCTCTGAAAGACCCCATGACGAGTGAAGTGAAGAAACGGGAAAACACATTTCCGTATGACAGGTTGTCCTGCAGAAGAGCAGCACTGGGTAAAGCGCATTGTGTCACTGCCAGTAATATGATTAAAATCCCTGTGATGAAAGTAAAATATGACACATTACCTTGTACCTTTTGTACTTACATTTTCTGTTTGACCAGTCATCTGAAAATTGATGTAAATCTGTAAAACCTCATCACTAAGATGGTACCAAGCTCATACAGAGAGTTACTTACTCCCATACACTGGCAAGACACGGTGTGCTCAGACACTCCGTCCAGTCACAAATTAACTCCATTAAATTCCATGCAAGCGGGCCTGCGATAATTGGGATTTATTAAATGGATCAGTATAATCTTTACAAACACATCTCATTCAATTTAAGTGAAATTTCTGTTGCTACTACTGGAATATGAAATTTGAAATATGAAATTTGTCTCCTCCCTCAAAAACAATATCATCTCAGACCAGAGATGCCTGCTGGCTCCCCCCCACCAAACCATGACGTATTTGCCAACAAATTCCCCTACTTCCCTAATATCTTTAGTCAAACGCCTTCCAGGAGAGACCAGGCCGGGTGCAAAGCCGGGATGCCCGGGCGGCAGCTCTGCTGGGAGGCTGGTGAAGCCAATCCCCACACGTTTCTGCCAGCCTTACTCGCTGCGTTACCTTTCCAGCACCCTCTTGTTCACGCGAGCTGTTGAAGGGCTTTCGCTGGCGCTAATTACTGTTGACGTTGTTGGGAGCCTTGCCTTGCTGCCAGAGACAAATCTTTCATTCATGAAGAAGTGCTTGTTAGACCAGTGCTGGTCTCCCAACCCTCTTAATTAAATTGTTAAAAAAAAAAAAAAAATAAAAATAAAAAAAATAAAAAAAAAAAAAAAAAAAAAAAAAAAAAAAAAAAAAAAAAAAAAAAAAAAAAAAAAAAAAAAAAAAAAAAAAAAGAGAGAGAGTAAAGAAGTTGCTTAACTCTGGTGGGAAATTTGCACACAAAGGCCCGGTGTCTGGTTCTTTCCTCCCACCACCGTGTGCCTCAAAATCGCACAATAAAGCAGCATTCCCCCCGTGCCCCAACGCAGAGACACTCTCCTTGCACCCCCTGCAAGGGCAGCAGTGACCCTCATTAGAAGAGCAGTTTGTTGGGGAATGTTTTCCCAGGGCTTCACCATGAGGGCTTTTCTTCGCAGCAATCAAGGGCGTGCAAGTGCTCTGTAAGGGCTCTCCAAGGGCTGAGTGCTGAAACACTTTCCAAAGGAGGGAGTGCAAACAGGTACATGGAGCAAGCCTCTTTGGGGTGATTAGAGAAACGAGCCCCGCGCAACCCGCAACGCTCCGCAGCGCAACTGCCGCCTCCGACTCGCTAATTACACTCGCAACCTCGACCGCTCTCACCGGCCAAGCAGCGCTCGCTCGGCTGTTCTGGGAGGCTCTGACACTAGCACGTGCATTGCAGAGGTACGTAACAGCAGTTTCATAACCAAAGTAACAAAAAAA
>VZSG01000568.1:128538-183284 GCA_013398315.1 Nothoprocta pentlandii | reverse complement strand
ATATATACATAACTTACCTCACCTTTTTATAACTTGTCTGTCTGTTCTGGAAATGTACCTTAAGCAAGACAAAAAAATACATCAAAAATGAGATGTTTCTCCACCCAGGGAGCTTGCCTGAAAGCAGAGAAACTGCATTAATCTTTTAGCTCTAACAGAATGCATTGCACATGCCAATGTGTTCTACAATACGCCCTGTGTCATAAACGTATGGTGGACAGGAAATAGGCTCCATTCTGTCTGTAATTTTTGCTCAGCTTTGGTTTTTCTTTCTTTCTCTCTCCTCTTCACGGCTGTGAAGCTGGTGACGTGTATTTTGAGGGAAGCAAGGCACAAGCTTTTTATTTGATACTGTCACGTCTATAGCTGGGTGCCTCCTGTGATCACTGGCAATAACCTCCAAGGTCCTTGATGAGACTTTTGTGGTCACTCCAGAAAATGCATTGGTTTCAGTTCTTTCAGAGGCCCCTTTCCTCACCTTGTGTCTTCTCCAGACCACTAGCGGGGCAGGACAGCTGCACGTGATGGACAGGGCAAGAGCCATGGACACGAACGCCAACATTCGAGATGGGAAAGGACTTCTCCCGGCGCAGGGATGCTGTTAGGGATGAGAAATATCCGAGGGACCACAGAAGCCTACTTACAGTGTCTGAAGGAGGCGGGCAGGCCCAGGGCCTGGTGGGCACGCAGCGACGGCGTGGGTTTTGCTGAAGAAACAGGCATTTCAGCACGTTGCAGTGCCTAAGCCGGCCCCTGCGCGGCTACGTGACCGAAACGGCAGGTTCCATCAGGGCAAAGACCTGAGGCTCTTCCTTGAGGCCGTTCCCACGCACCGCTCATGCTCCGCTGCAGACATCGGCAGTAGGGAAATGCTGGGAATCACCAGCAAAGAGCAGCAAAACACACTGCCACTTCAGCAGTTTAAAACTCTGCAGTACTATATCCTTTATCATTGCTTGCTTTCTGTGCATTTGGGGACTCCCATATTCCAAATTATGGCATTTTCGTGTAAAAATGCTTCTTACCTTGCAACTTTATGTTAAATTCCTTTAAAACACCTAAAATACAAGCATGTATTTCTTAAACTTATTGGTTAACTATTTCATAAACAAATATTGTTGTCCTTAAAAATACACCTTCTTCATATTGCTATGTATGAAAAATGCTCTTGCCAATAGCCCTTAACAATATGATAATTTATTTAAAACAGATACAGTCCTGAAAGTGACCCACTTAGAATTATTAAAAAAATATGGTGTTCATTTTTGCTGTCCATAAAACAGGCACCGGCTTATGAATATGCAAACTGATCTGGTGTAATTAGCATGATTGGCTCCTACTGAAATACAATCTTTAGTGTTAAAAGAGCTAGATGCAAAAACTAATGAGGTCAAGTTAATATGCTTGTGAAGAAGGAATCAACCGTCAAGGCAACTGACGAGAATGTCTGTACTAATCCTCTTTTCCCAGAAAATAATTTTAAAAGTGCATGCAAGTACAGCAAAATTTTCCTAAATAAACTAGGATCACAAAGCATGGAGTCAACTAGGGTTGATAAATGTGGTAAGATTAATAGGGAAGAAATAAAAGCTTGTCTCCGTTTATGGTAACAATAAACATGGCATTTAATTAACTAGAAGGGTTTCAACAAGTGCTATGGGCAATTAGTTGAGCTTGGAAGCACTGGCCTCATCCATCCTGCCTAAGATACAAGAGCACCAGCAGATGACCTGCAAAAATCCTGCTCCGTTGACCTTAAAAAAGGTAAAATATAACTAAATTCATTATGACATCAGCAATTAAACTAAGCAGCTTTGACCTCTTAGCAAAATTTCCAGTAGTGAGAAACTGTTGAATGCTTAAATAGCTGGATTTTTCTTTTTTTAGCAGTTAAAAACTGCTAAAGACTTCAGTCATCTGAAAAGCACAATCGTGTCCTGTCCTGCTTCTGCGTGACAATAAAGCCAGAAATTCTAAAAGCCCAGACCACAAAGATGGTGAAGAGACGATGTTAATGCGGACTCGGAACCTGTATCACTGTAACGTCGGGTTAAGTGAAGAATTTTTCTTGGTAAGATTTTGTGGGCTCATTTAAATTTTGGCTGCCCATCTACTGATACCAATTAGAAAATTATTATAAAAACTGAGTTAGCGATGCTGCCTGTGAGCATTTCTCTAATTCTGTGTTTTTCATGAGATCATACAATGAAAACTGTTTCTAAAATGCGACTGAACATTTCCCATGGTGAGACAGGAGAAAAGGAGAATAAAGCCATTTACCATGTCCTTACAATTATGGAATTATAGAAATATCACAATTACAAATTGTGATATTTCCCTGACCTAAGAGAGCTGTAAAAGCAAGCAATTTCCATAGTGCATAGTTCAGATCCCCAGGTTCCTCCTGATGTTCCTTTCTGAGGGGCTCACAGATGATCTTCACAAGAACAGGCCAATTAATTGTCCCCCTTCATCTGAGTCGAGGCTTTCTGGGCTACAGCCTTTGAAACTGGTGTATTAGTGGCTGGAGCTCAGAGGACTGCAGAAGAACGTCTGTCTCAAAGGAAATTTTAGGAGCTCTTCCTTGCAGTAGATGCCCAGGATCTGCCCAGTAAGCTTGATAAAGACCTACATGACCCAAAGGGAGCTTATGGCTAATTTTCATCACATATTGGAAAAAAATGTGGCTAAAGAGGATGTACCTCATAAATGGTAGTGAAATGATTGAAGGCAGGAGGTGTCAAAGCCTACGAATTTGGAAGAAATAAAGTGTTTCTCGCATTTAGCGCTGTTAACTGAAGTGGACGTTTCTAACAAATACAAGACACATCCAAGTGCCTGAGAGGCTAAAGGCATATTTAGGGAACTGGAAGAGGCCTAATGCAAGCAGCAAGAGCATGAAATGAGAGAAATGGAAAATGACACTCACTGCATTAGCAAAGTTCTCTACCAGATGTCTGGACAATAGAATAGCTCCCTAGCAGAAAGCAAAATTCGAGATGACAAGGAACTTGGAAACACATTGTATGACAAAACTTTGCACGGGCTGCGGAACAAACTAAATGTGATCGAATAGCTCGTTCTGAAATTTGTATTAAGCCCTTGAAATTTCCTTTTTAGCCAGCCCTGTACAGATGCCTCTGAAAAACATTCTCCAATGCAAGATGTGAAAGGCAGGCAGCAGCAGCCCCTTGGCACGGCTCCCCCGCGCCAGCACCCGCCAATTCCCGACTCCCGTGGGAGCCCCATCACACGCACAGATCACTGCTGGCTTTCAGCAAAAGACACATCTATAAGTGGGACCAGACGGTTCTTTGGGGGGTTTGAATAGGCAGTGAAGCTCAAGGAACTACCAAGTGTCCATAGGTTACATCTCATCAACAAGGGAAAAAACATCCAGCAAACCTTAACTGCTAGCCATTATTTTTAGGCATTGAGAAGCATTTCTGAATTATTTTCCCCTTGTCTGATTAAAATGTAGATGAAGTCATTATATTAATACAGTGTTCAGTTCTATATAAGGACTATTGTGTATTATTTTGTTTGGTAAGTTAGCAGTGGCTCATCTTGTAAGCATGCATGCATTCTTCAGGCACACATTCGGTTGGCTGCTTAAGTTGAAAACAAGCAAACCAATCCCAAGCAAAGGGGAAAGAAAGACTTGGTTCTTGTTACCTGCAAGATGGATCGAGAACCAACAACTCTAAGTTGCAGGGAAGAATATCAAGGCTTGTTACTAAGAAAACTGTGTAGCATGAATTATTAAGCATTAGAGAACACCGAGAACATTAATCATCAGGTACATTTTTAAGAATGCCTTAGTCAGAGATGGCTTAGGACATAATTGATCTACTCGAGTGAGGGGAATAGATGAGATGTTCTCTCACAGGCCTTTCCAGGCCTACTTTGAATGATTCAACTCTACGTATTTTTGCAGGCTGCTGCATTCAAAGAACAGATAACAGCTCTCCATCCTGCTCTACTCTGAAAAGCAAGGGAAGGAACTGGGCATGTACAAGAACTTCTGCTTGCTCTCAGAGTTCACGCATGGGCACATTAGAAAATACCAAGGGTTTCTATGCACTGCTGGCACAGAAGGCAAGTATCCTGCACCGTGTTCTCCATGTCCAGCAGCTTGTCTAGTCATGCAAAAGCCGCAAGCCTCTCACCCAGGTGCTCAAGAGCGCCCGTCAAGACGTTTGTAATCCAAGGCCAGGGAAACCCACTTTCACCCAGACTCCTGCGGTAAAACAGTGACACCCAGTGACCAATTTCACACTGTCATTTGTGAGCATCCACAGAAGTACAATCAGTGTTCTGTTTGAAGGTGAGAGACACAATTCATTTGTCCACCAGTTGCACATTTGGTCTCTGGAAGAAAGCTCTGCCTGGCGAGCAGGTTCCCTGCTCTGTTCTCAACCAGAAATTCCACATGTCCGGGAGCTCGCACTCCAAACCCTCCCTCAACAATTTCTCCACCTTTTTGTCCTGAGCTGCAACAGCCTATCAGGAAATAAAGCAAAAGCAAAACATATTTATTACCCATCTAAACATCAATTAATACATTTCACGTAAATAATTTAAGTGTGGCTAGGTAATTTGGAGGAATTCTAGAGACAGCTTAAACAAATAGCCCTGCACTCTGTGCAACTCAAATCAACATTATTAGCAGGGAGATGAATTATCATCATCCCCTTTTTTGCTCGCTTTGCATCACATCAATTATGAGGGGGATCTGAGGATAACAGTTCCAAAATGGAAAACTTCATTCTGCAAAGTACATGATCATTTCAACGTGCACAGTGCTCAAAAGTTCTTGAATCCTTGCAAAGGAAAATATACAAATTTAGTAAATTTATTAAAATTTACTAAAATTTTGGTAACATTTAGTAGAAATTTTGTTAAAAAATTAAAAAAAAAAACTTTAAAAAGTAGTTCACCTCCCAAAATTAAGGCATGTCACATTTTTTATCCTCTGTGATTATGCCTGCTTGGCTAGAGAAGGACTTACCTCATAATCAGGAAAGAGAAGACAAAGCTACCTACAAATGGCACTTCCCGGGAACACATGTAGAATCTAATTTCATAAATCAATACTTCAATCAAGGCCTTTTGCAATCTAACGAGCACCCTGCTCCTCAGACAAATCAAAATATCCTGCGATCCCCGAGAAGACAGGTAGAAACAACATAAAGAGAGTTTTGCATTTTGATTAACTGGCTTTAACATTGAAAAAGACAGGAGCGTAGACAGCAGCGAAGTCTTAAGCGACACGGGGATTTCTTCCTTCACAAGCTACTGGGTACCCCAGTGCAAGATCACTGTGCTGAGACAAATCAATATGTTAAAGCTAAGAGACAAGAATAAAAGTTGCATGAACTTGATTCTTCAATTTCCAAGGCGTTTTCCTCAGTATTTCCCATGCAGGTCATCTATGACTGCATACTTAGAATCAGAAGAGGTCTCCTTTCAACAGAGAAAAAGTAAACCATCCCAAAATTTGTTGTCGTCAGGCTACAAGGAGTGATAAACCTCAGGCCTAACACATTGCAAATCACATAGAAATACTTAGTCTCTTAAGGAACTTCAAGGGTAGTTTCCAAAGCCGGAGACTAGCTGGGATGGAAATTTCTAGCATTTAAGAAACTTACGTTCAGAAAGTAGAGAATTTGCAGGCCAGCAGTTAGACAGGTGCCAGAAACAAATGAACAGTCACGACCCTAGCTCTTCTTGGCTGTTAATCGTGGGGGTCAAGAGGAGGACTAAAGGCAGTCTGCAATTACCGTTCATCTGGCCCTCTGCCATCCTGCGGCAGCCTTCCTCCTAAATGCAATTTAGTAGTGCCTAGTGGGATATATATTTGTTAATCATTTCTCTACACAGATAAATTTGTCCGCATGCATCAAGACAGTATTGGATCTTTTAACAGAAAAGATACCCCCTGATCCATATCTGATGTTCACAGCAATCATTTCCCTAATCTTACGCTCATTTGTCAGTTTATCTAACAAAACTTGTTTTACAGGATCATCCAAATGCTGTAAGGAATGGATGGATGTGCATATGCAGAGCAGCTCTTTGAGGGCTTTCCCAAACATGCAAAAACACCCACATCCAGAACCACTGCCTTTTTTTGTGTCACTTATTTTCACCCAACCAAGTCAAGGAGAGAGAATGAAATCTTGGCTCTTCCTCAACCATTTCAGCTCTTGGGCTTACAGGAAAAGGACACAGATATTTAGCAGTGACTGGTGGGAGAGTCTCTGGGTGGAAAGAACAGACAAGAGCTCTAATTCAGATAGGAATAACTGGGAAAGAATTCTATAACCATTAAATGAAGAGCTGTCTCTGCTAATCATCAAAAGGACATCTAGAAGTTGGGCCATTTTCTCAAAATGAGCAAGCAGTTTGACAAAGTGGCATCACTAAGCCAAGAACTTCAAGGATTTTGGCTCTAGGTCAGCACACCCAGGCAGAGTCTGCAGAAACACGAGCAGTGACCTCAGAAATGTAGTAAGTATGAAACAGTGATTCAACATGAAGCCCTGCCCTTTGCAGGAAGGAGGTGCAATAATTGGCATGCGACCACCTCCACGGAGCATGAAGTAGTGACAAAACGAGTCAAGCCAAACTGTTTGGCTTCAGTAAGCATCATTTGCATGAATAAAACAAAATTATTGCATGCTTTGGAAATTAAAGGCCTCTATTTTCTTACTTATTATAGTGCACAAGCTAATTACAGTTATTGGAAATGTTTGCTATTTATTTGCAGTAAGCACCCCAACACAGTATAATTAAAATGTCTGTCAACGCATTGGTGTTGACATGCATAAATAAAGACAATTTCCAACTCTATGTATCCTTTTCAAAGAACAGTGGATTTGCACTGTGCAAGCTGTACTCCTGCATGCCAGAAATACTAAAGACACAGGGTTTCCACTGATAAAATGCTTGCTTAGCAAATGATGATCAACACCCTAAGCATCCACTGACTCACTGGCCAAACAATTTCAAGACTATCTACATGGGCTTCCCGGCCTCACCACCTTTCAAACCTTGCCCTGCTTGCAAATGCAATATATTTCAGGTACAAGCACAATCAGACCGCTTAAACATTTAAAAATCACCAGTTCACAAAACATGTCCTTTAGGCCCATTTGACATCTGGGCCTAGAACCAAAGAACACAGTACGGGTGCAAACTCTGAACTTGTTCACTGCAAAACTACTCAGCAATTCTGAGGAAAAAACATTGAAGAGAAAACCTAACTGCTTTTGCCCCTGATTCTCATTTCCCTTCCCTTCTCATTTCCCCATCAACTTCAACTAGAGGAACACACGAGAAAAAAAAACAAAACCCAAAAATGTCCTCTGAAGTTGTTCTTTTATAGTTTCCTCCAGTCTCAACGATCTCTTTGCAACACATCCTCTGTACAATAACAGAATAATTTGTACAATAATCTTTACTTTTAATTACCGATTCAGATATTAAGAAACGAAAGCTGACAAAAAGCTGAAGAGGGAAAGGCGTCTGCTCCCCATCCCCAGGCTCCGTTTTGCGCAGTGGGTCCCAGACAGTCCAGGCCTGCGGCTCACGTCCCTCCACAGGACATGACACGGCCTCCAAAACACGGCTTGGATGGACTGCCATTGGAAACTGCTTTTAAAATAATCACAACCTTAATGTATATGCACTAGAACTCCATCCTTTCTTCCAAACAACAGGGCTAACACTCTAATAAAGCGCGCACCTGGTAACCAGATTATCAGGGTTAGTTTTATGACAATCCAAAGTGGTGCTCCTCACAAACTCATCCCTGTGGGCCAAACTATGCAGTTTGGCATTGCAACAAATGGAATATTCATCTACTAGAACCTTCGGTGCTTGGCTCTGCCAAACACAAAACCAAGAGGGTTACAGCATCACAGCCAGCTCAGAAACATAGAATCACAGAATTATTATGCTTGGGAAAGACCTTTAAGATCGAGTCCAACCATAAGCCCTTCCCCAGGCCTGCTAGCCCATGTCCCTGAGCGCCTCCTCTACGCAGTTCTTGGGCACTGCCAGGGCAGCCTGTTCCAGAGCTTCCCCTCTCTTTCCATGCAAAAATTCTTCCTAATGCCTAACCTGAACCTCCCCTGGCAGCATCACGCTTGATCAGTCATGGAGGGGTCCCATTCAGGGAAGTGGCCCTCTTGCTTCCACACGTCAAATGACCATTTTCCATTTGTCCATGATCTGTATTTCCCATGACAGATTGGACTTCCCCTACTCCTCTCTCAGCAGCCCCTCTAAGCTAAGCTGCAGTCCAAGGCAGCCCTACCAGCTGGTGGGCACCACACAGACCTACTCTCAAGTACAGACCCAGCAAAGCAGCCCCGATCCCTCCGGAGCAGCACACGATTTTCTCAGGGTGAAATACTGCAGTCATGCCTGGTGTGGACGTGGTCTATTTTTAACCTGGTAAGTTAAAATGAAGGCTTTTGTATCTGCAGGTAGTTTGCATAATGATCCGATCTTATCACCAGCAGTGAAGGTATCCTACTCAGACAACTGAAAAAAAAAAAAAAACCAACAAAAACCAAAGCAAAACAAAAACCACCACATGAAACTTTCACCGCAATTGTGACAGTCACTAGATCTTGAGTGTGAACTGAAATTGCAGACTTCAGGAAGTGTCTGTCACAACTGATCTATTTTGATGTCCATTACGAAGCCCTCCTGGGGTTAAAATAATCCACAGATACAAGACAGTTTCACCTCCACTAGAAGGGTTTTTAAAATGAAATTAGACATGTTTTTGAGGCAAAAATCTTTTGCAGTTAACTCCTCAGTTCTGTATATATTCCTACAGAATTTGTGGCCACAGGAACCTCCTCTAAACCATTTCCCATCACCTCCTCTGATCTGTCAGCTTCAATTGCACTTTTCCTGTAGCACTACATTTCCTATATTGAAAGGACAACAAACAAACAACTCAACTTTTTCTTCTGGATTTCTAACTTCAATCCAAAATTTCTGTTTCTTCCATTTGCTTAGAATTCTGACCTGAGTCAACATGCACAATTCACTACAGCATATTCTACACACTCTCATATCTTACTATTTATTATCTCCCAGTCTCTGTGGTGCAGCAGCATTTGAGTGCCAATTTTCTACTAATAAAATATTTGGAGCAAGCACAGAAACACAATACACATATATTACCTGGCAGAACACCTCACTGATCAATCAGACAAAAGATGCCAATCGTTTTACTATTTATAAACATGTATTTATTTTCACCTGTGTTTTATTTTTAAATTACTTTACAACAAGTGAAACAAATTCAAAGTAGGGCATTTAAACATCTTTGCATACCTTTATAAAAAGTCCTACTTTCTTGTTAAATTTTACACCAACTCTTTGTCACAGTTTCATTTTCAGAAAGATATTCTCTTCAAAGAATTCCTGGAGCATTCCTAGGTGTTTGTAGATATATGTAGATATGCTGAGATCACCATTCATTATCCAGATTGTCACCAGCTCTCTCTCAGGTCTCCCTCATTTCACATAAACACTATCTGAGAAATAAAATGATTTCATTGTAACTACTTATTTAGGGAAAGTGGCTCAGCACTCAGAGCAACTTTTCCATAGTCTGCATTAGCTTCTACATAGTTTGGAGACTGCCTCTGAAATAGAAGTTTTGCTTTACAAAGTTCTAAGTATTTTGGGCCACCAAGGATTGCCTTCCATACTACCCAATGCCTCACAAGTGGAGGTACTGTACATTTCTTATCTTTCTATAACCCAGCCTCTCCAGAACAATATAACACAAATAGACTTTGTCTAAAGGTAGAAGATGTCCAATTATTCTATTGAATTGAATATTTCTATTCTAGATTTCTATTAAGGCATCTTAGAAGTCAAACCTAGATAAATGAACAACAGAGCATCACAACTGATGGTACAAAGGAATAGGCAATTGCTGTCGAGTCTTATTTATGTTTAAGACTCAGTAGCCAAGAATAAAAACTATTCAAATCTCTAGTACTTTGACTAACAGCTACTAGTGTTGATAACAGCAGAGAATGAAGACTTCCTTGGAAGTGTTCAGTATTATGGTTGATTTTTTCAGATAGTTTCTTACACATAGCAAACTAGCAGATCACTGCAAGATAAGCAACCAGTGTTTGGGTCTAATGACTGCAGAGAAATGAGCTTCCTATGCAACTGCTCTCCCTCCTTCCCCTACAAAACCAAGAAAAAAAATAACAATTTTATACAATTTTATAACAGAACAATTTATTAATTTCTAATTCTTTAACAAAATATTTTATAGGTGCTCATATATTGAGGTGTACCTCAATACAAGGACAGATACTATCTCAAATATTTACTGAAACTAAGAAAAGCAGTTTTCCTAGGGCTTTGCTCAACTCTTCATTGTACTTATGTTCCATTAATATATATACATTAGCAGGTAAGTAGCAATCAGCGATTGCACAAGCAATTACATTTAGGTAAGCAGGTAACTTGCGACTAAAACCTGTTCTGAAAAGGAACATAAGGACATAAAGGAACCTGAGAATATTCTGTATGCTTATGGAGGTTAAAATGAGCTATGCATTGGGCACGGGGCACTACATTTAGTGTTGGCGTAACTGTTAGAAAATCAAGTCTGCAATGAACTGCCAGAAGAAATCCCTGTCTTGCAGTACATTCCTGTGTTTCTTTGTGTAATATATTTTATGCTGTAAAAATAAACCCCTGAGAAGTAGTCATATTTTAAAAAGTTAAAAGCTGGGGAGAGAGAAAAATCAAAAAAAGATTAGAAACACAAAGACAGACAGACCTGGGAGCAAACAAAAGATTATACACAGCCGAACACACAGTAAAACAGATGCACTTTTTGTGGTTTTATAAATGTCAGACATGCATTAATAACAGACTTCCTTCTCAGAGATGTTTGTGAAACAAGAGAAAGATCCTTCAGCTCATGGAAAATAAAAAAGTTATTGAGAAATTACTTGGTTTGATGGACAAGTAAAATGATTAAGCCAAGAACTAAGAAAAAGGAAGAATCTATTTTAATGTCAACAGCTCGACAAACTGAGGCATCAGAAGTCTACTTGAAATGCCATCAGAAGTCAAGGGAAAAACAGGGCATTTACAAAGTCCTCAGAAGAACAGACAATGCCTTGACTCTACAGACAGGATGCGTTTCTCCAGCTGCTGCAGCATTAACAGGCAGATTTTAGCTACTGTTTATCCCTGCCTGAACATTTATGGGCCAGGGACAAAAATGAGCACAACTTCAACTCGGTGGATTCAAAAAAAATGCTTAGCAGCCAAATGCCAAGACAGAAAAAACAGACAAACGCTCAAAATTATGCTGATGAAATGACATGTGCCACAGAGCCAATACTAAATTGAAGGTTATGTATCAGAAAAATAGATTTAACTGGTTTAAAAAAACTCGTTTGCTTAGTCTAAGAAGAATGAAGCTCTCATAGTCAATGCTTATGTTTAGATTAACCAGAAGGATTTGGGTTTTCAGGACCAATTCCTGTCCTGTTAAGTTAATGTATGCTGGACTTGGACCCGAATAAAGAAACCAGATGGAGCAGTGGTGAACAGAAAAATTAGTGAAGCAGAGGAAAAAGCATTAGCAGCGGTACAGAAAACAGAAGGGAAGCAAAGACAACTAATACTGAAGGAAACTGTGTTTGTATGTTGGATGCAGTCATTACAACAGGGACATAAGTGACATAAAAAATAAAGGGACACAGAGAAAGGGAGAGGTACAATGGGAAATCATGAGATAGAGTAGGTCATGCTGAAGAAATTTGATTAACTTCTGTGAAAAAGTGGCAATAAGAACTGATGGGACAGACTAATAGACATAATGTATTTGGACTTAAAGATGGCTTATAATACTGCACCACAGAAAAGGCTGGGGTAAAAGGTCAGTAAATACAGTGCAGATGAATGTGGAAATTCTATGCCGAATATAAACCAAGGTCAGAAAGAAAAAGCAAATGCGTGAAGACCCGGTAGGAGAACGTCACTGACAGCTGTGCAAAAGGAGGGTTTGACCCAATCGTACTCAGACAAGCTGCCGAAGATAAATAAGGGAGTTTGCAAGAAATTAAAGGTAAATAATAATAATATCCGGCTGGAACAAAGGTCCAGTAAAGCTGGTGGCATTGTCTGAATCACAGTGACCCTGCTTAAAACTAAAGATGAGATGATTTGCTTGATGTTAGATACATCGTTATCAAACTTCCAAACTAAAAAACTACCCAATTATGTTGCAAGAGTACATGAAGAGAGAACTGGAAAAATATAATCAAACTTGAGGGAAAAGGCAATTTTCTATCAGTAGATGTGTCCTATCAACAATTACGTAACCTTCTAATTTTAAGCTTCAAACAGAATATTCTCCTTAAAGTCATGTTAAAAACTACCTAATCTGAACGCTTACAGTGGAGGCCAATCTTTCATCATAAAGACAACTGTATTTACCTGAAAATGCTGTTCCATAAGGAGAACTTCAGTATGGATTCTTATTTCTACAGAGATTCTGACCCATAAGAAGCTCTGCATATTGAAGAAAAATATTCCATAGAATTGGGGTATGGTGGCTCAGCCACACAATCAGAAACAGACAATAAATTTCTGAGTCAGATTTTCCATGTATTTAAAAGCACGTGTGCACTGTGAAGGAACAGACATTGAATCTGCTAGAGGATGGTAAAGATGGCCAAAGACTGTCAAGTACCACCTAAGCAGCACAAAGCTGGTAAAAGAACGCTTCTCTACCTAGAATACAAAATAGCTTTTTTTTCATGACGTTTTAAATGCAGAATTTAACATTTGATTAATATATTCCACTGAAACCTTCAACAGACTGCACTGAAATGACAAGCAGTGGCATAAGATAATTGTAGGCAAAACCGTCAACCGCCTAATTAATTTGCTTAGTTAATCTTTCATAATGTTCTGAGACATTAAAGCATCCCTTTCCTTGCATTTTTCAGCACTTGACATTCTTCATTTTCCGAGCGCTCTTGCAAACTACAGGAGGTGCCAGACATTTGCTCCAAGATTAATTCAAACTGTATTGTGCATTATTTTACTTGCAATTAGGGATCTTTCTAAAACTCAGAAAACTCTTCTTTCCAATATACACACTGAATACTTCTCATAATCTGTATATCTTCTAAACTCACTTTTCAGCACTGATCTAGTAACAGCGTGGCAACTCCCTCCAAGAAATGATTGATCTTGCTTGGCATTCATGGCTACCAACTCATGGTTGGAATCAATTGGGATTCTTTGTGCCCCACCTTCTCACAAGATATTAGGGGCCTCGAATGAAGTGAAACTAGTTTAGAAACTCATTTCTAAAGATCAGGCAGAAAGCAACCACCACACACAAAGTATTACTGCATTTGGCGTTGCTCTGAGCAGTTGTCACAACTGTCTTTTTTCTGAGAGAAGAGCATGGATGTCAAGCAGGTAACAGAGGAAGCTGAAGGGGAGACACTGATATTGTTTCGCCAGCCCCAGCACAGAGGTGAAAAGTGACAACTAATGTCTCTTTCGAGCTGCAGTAAGCCAGAGAGATGTCACTGTTAACACTGCTCACGCCTCACTTCCAAACAGGCAGAGATCAAGGTATAAAGGGACAGCAGGGAACCACTTACCAGAACCTATCAAACTCATCCTGGACTTAACTCAGGGGAAGAAAATCCCCCTCAATTAAACATGAACACAACTAGGTGGACCCATACCTCTCGGCTGGAACACTTAACATCACAATGCCGATGTCCTTGTATATGTAAGGTATAGGAATTCAAGTATGCTGTGTCTACCACCCAAGATCATTCAAATATGTGAGGCTTGCTGCTTCCAGCATCACAGGGACTAGAAACCCCCTCAAATGATTACTGTCTCATGACTCCTTGTCAGATCAAATCAAAACCAGCTTTAAACCAGACAAGCACTCAGAAGTCCCCAGCCTGACATCACGAGTGCGTGGGCGCTCTGATGCACACATGGTGACAGTGTGAAAGCAGATGAGCCATGGAAAGAACATGCAAAACAGTTGCACACAGGTAAACCAGCCCCAGCAAGCACTTTTCACGTGACTAAGCCCTGCTGCCTCTGCAACCTTCTAATTCCAGCCTCAGCATCGCTAGACCATCTCACACACTGGTGAAAGTTTGTCTCCCCTGATACACCCAGTGCTTACAGGCAGCAGCTTCTACCTTTCGCAGCTAAAATTAGAGCCTTTCTACAGCTTGATGCTCGGCAGCGTCACGTCTGATACTCAGAGTGACTGCAAGTTGGCCACATACTTCACCTGTCCAACAGCTTGTCCTACAAGACGCTGAATTCAAGGCAGAGATGAATTGAGACGTTGAATTCAAGGCAGAGGAAAAGACAAGGCAGCAATACACGATTTCTTGAGGTAATAGTCTCTGAGAGTACTGATCACGTATCATTTATTTGTGTAAGGCCCAAAATACTTGCTGCCAAGATTCTCTAGAGTGCAAAAATAAATTCATGAATAGGCTCACCTTCAAGCTTGCAAAATTGATTATTAAAATTGGAACTTATGCATTAGGTCAGTCTCTTGCCTAGCTGTAAGGGATCTGCAAACTTTCTGGAACTTGCCGCAGTCTGACAAGTAATTTTTGGTTTGCTGTAGCTACAATGTGCTGAAACGTCAATTCTACAAACAAGAACAAAAGATTTTACAGAATTCAGCCACTGACCTAGAGAACAGGGAGGTCACCACAGGTAGAAATGAGAACAAAAGTACAAGTAGCATAATAAATTCAGTTACCCTTGTAATCAATATTAGATCTGACAGAGCCCACACACAAGCTTGCACAATAGCTAAAAGGCAAAAGCAGATCAAGATGCCAGCCTGGCAACTACATGTGCACACACACAGTACGCCGTATCATCATTATTAACTCCCTTATTGGCTTAAAATACAACAAATGAACTATTCCAGCTCCTCTTTATAATGAAAAATGTTTAGTAGTTTTAGCTAAGGACAAAGGACATGTACCTCAACTGAACATGCAACCAGAGTCAGAAGGAAGATGGGAAGCACTGAAGTCCCTGCAGAAGAGAGCTGCATCTCACTGCTGTGCATCCAGAGCGAGGTACAGAGCACATCTCTCATGTTAAGTCTCATGTTATTCCTGCAAATAAGGACAAGTGTGCACACTATCATGTACATTATAATGCTACATGCTTGCCTTTGTGTCACATATACAAATATATGAGTGACATTTATGCTAACAGGGGCCTCAGCAGGATGACATGTGAATGGGGAAGTGCTTCCTATTTTCATTGGTAAGGTCTCAGCTGAAATACCAACTTCAACTGTGGACCCCATATTGCAACAAACAGATGGATAAGCTGAAGCACACAACAGGAAAGCAGCAAGAATAATCAGAGATCTAGAATGCAAGATCTCTAGGGAAAAATTGAAAGAACTCAATGCACAACCTAAAGATGCAGGAAAACACATGATATTGAGCATTCCTATATTACCCAAAGTCCTATACCAGACTTTATACAACATTGAAATAATCCATTCCCTCAAAGAGTAAACAAGACAAAAAGTAAATGACAGAAATCACAGAAGGGAAATTAGGGCTCAATGCTATGGGAAACTTTCCACGGTTATTAATAGTAAAGCATTGGAATAGACTGTCAAGCAGGAGTCGGGAATTTTTTGTCATTGACGGTTTTCAGTGACAGGGCAGTCAAAGCGATCCTGCCTTTGGGCAAAAGGACACACAAAGCGTCATCTCGAGATCCAGCCCCAGTTTTTCTGCTTACAAAACAGCTCAAAAGCTCCCACATGCAAGATGCATTATAAAAAAAAAATACATACACACACACACATACACCAGGTGAAAAAGCAGCTTTTACACCAAAAGGGTCTCAGAGACGGGCAAAGTTCATTTCAAACGGAGGACAAAGCCTGTTCCTTGAAAATTTGACAAGTCTGACAGTTGACTCTCACAGGCTTGCTCTACCTGTTTACAGCCTTTTTTTAAAAAGCAATAAAATTTAACCAAATTTAAAATTTAATTTTAAAATGAAAAAATAAATTTAGATTTAAACTAAAATAGTAAACAGAAATTTGAAGAAGTTCAAGAAGCTCAGTCTTCTACCATAGATTACAGATGTCTAAATTCACACCATTCATTAGATAAACAAACAAGGAATTTGTAACATTTTAACTTTCTTCATTATTTTCTTAATTTAATGACAGGGCTTTCCTCTTCCCTCTTTCATCTCTCACAAAAAAAAAGGTAGGACTTAAGAAAGACAAGCCAAAAATATAATGGATTCCGAAGATATTTTCCTCATATCTTCAGATGCTAAAAAAGTTCTTCAAGAACATGTTACATTCTCCTTGTTTTCCCTAATGCTTCTGCAGTACTTGAATAAAAAATACAAAGAGGCCGGAATTTGTGGTGTCATTTTTGGAGTGCCAGGGTTAGTTTTGCCCGTGGCCGTTTCCCTGTTGGCTACAGAGACGGGCCAGCAACGGCCAGGGTGGGAGCAGCTCCTGACCTGACAGCTCCCCGCGCTGCTCTGGGCTGGGAGCCCTTCCTGTCACTTCTGCACTAAGTCTCCACCAGCCAAAGGACCCAATGTGCCAATTAGGATCCCGAGCTGCGGCCAACTAGCTCACAGCACCAGTGAGTGTAGAGAGTGCATCACTTTGTACTTCTGGGTGTGGGGATATTATAATCATGAAAATATTTCACATAGTATGGATTCATTCATATATAACGGTACTATGCACATAAAATTTCAAGCATATCCATGTATACGTCCTGTCCTTCACAGGATTCTTGGTGATGGGCTTTTCATATAGAGCACAAAATTAGCATTCAGTCTGTGGCAAAGAACAGAGACACTATCTTAAAAAAAAAAAAAAAAAAAAGTGCTACTGATGGCTTGTGCTACAGGGACATTTTCCCTGCATTGCTAGTGGGATTGGTCCACGTTTTAAAGGAAGAACTGCTGTAAAGCTTCTTTGAGGCACACAAATGGCAGAGAAACTTCTTTCATTCTACTTGGTTCTAATGGATTGTAAAGCAAGAAAGTTCCCCACTGTTTAACATTTTGGGTCATCACATAATGAGGAGTTAAACATTTTCAGTCTCCGTACCAATGAAGTTGAAGCACGTTATACCCATTGCAAAAGAAATGCAAAGCAGAAAATCAGGTATTTGTGGCCATGACAACAAAGGAAGAGCGTAAGAGCAATTTTTTGAAATATAAATGAAGTTTTATCTATGTGTTTTAGTCTGCTTTTGGCAGTTTTTGTACAAAATAATAGTTTCAAGTCCTGCTGAAGTCTGTCTGTTGTTTTTGCACTAAAATGTGCATTATTTACGCTGATGTAAAAAGAATCAGAAGACATGACTGAAATTGTTCTTCACATATGCACTTACAAACCATTTTACAAGGCTCTTCATTTTCTACATCTCAGCACATGATGTAATATTAGAGGAGTACTTACGTGCAACGCGCAGCACACTATGAGCACCCCCTCAAATGCTGGGAACCGTACAGAATGGTGCTGAAAGAAAACTGCAGCTCAGGCCCCCCGCTTTCAGCACCAAACTACAAGGAATTGAGACCTTAATAGTGAAGAAAAATAATGGAAATCTATTCCCCAATAAAGTCAAAGTGTCGTTTCAGGGGCAAAAGAGGCAGACCCAGCTAAGCCCTGTGCTGTCCTGCCTGGGGCCCATGCCCAGCCTTTGGGCTCGTGGGACGTTTGCGAGGGGCATGAGGACTGCTGGGCGCGGGGTGACACCGAGCGGCCACACAGACGTCGCAGCATCCTCCTCTCTGCGTTATCCTCAAACAGATCTGAGCAAAAGGGCAAACAGAAATTTGAAAGAGATGATTGCTTCCTTTGTGGGAGATACGGTTACCCACTGAGACAGAGACATATATGAATTCTGATTTGCAATCATTTCCACTATTTATGAGGTCACTGGACTTACTCCTGCTGAGCTCAATTTAGCAAGAGCTTTGGCTAGATCAGTACAGAGAATATTATAATCACATCGACTTGGTGAAGTCCCAGGTACTACAGATATGTAACTCAAAAAGCATCAGTAGGCTGAGAAGCTACATGCATATCAATAAACAGACACATTAAAAAAGCTAAAATGTAAATCAGATTTTTTTTTCAACAAGACCTACAGCTGCATCATACAAAACTAAATAAAATAATAGGCTTAGAGACCTTAGGAGTCAAAACTAAAAGGCTGCAATCTCAGACCCTAAAGCACGTACCCTGCAGTCAAGGAGAGTTTTAAAAGGTCTTAAAAGGCAGCACTGCAGAAAGGGAGATGGGGGAAGGGGGTGGAAGAGAAAGAAGAGTAAAGGTTGGGGGGCGGGGGGGGAGAGACAGGGAGAGAGGGAAGGAATTACTCATTTCCATCTTAGAAGGAAGTAAATTTTCCAAAGAAAAGTCCCTTGTGAAAGCACCAGCCCCCATCTCACTGCACGACCTCCACAGGATTCCTGTATCAGTCTGAAGCTTTCAGAAGAGGAGGAAAAGGGCCAGGACAGAACAAATGCATTATTTGGAGCAAGGCAGATGTCTTATTGTCAATGTCAATTGTCAGTCCAGCTGATTCTATGCATCTCCAAGAAGACCTAATAACAACTCATGGCAGAGCTTCTAGGTGTCCCTTCTCCTCTCCTGTAACACTGTTAACACTGCTGCCCAGCAGTGGTCACTGTTCTCCCCTGGGGCAAGGCTGAGCACATAAATGAAAGTACCACTCAGGCCTCTGTCACTGCATATGCTCATTATACAAGAGTTTTTTCCTACTAAGTCAACTCAGAACATGAGCATTAACATCAGGATGAGCTGAAATGGGTCAACATCTGTGCTGGAAGGAGCTCAGAACCACCACCACCATCACAGAAAACTTGGTTACAGACAACTATAAAGGCTGTTCAAGTTCCCTAACGCAAGGGAGTAGATGCCATGGAGTTCTTCCTCCTTATCTTCCCACCTTCTCAGAAGTAACGAACACCTAGAACTGCCTCATCCCAGTTGGGTTGGAAGTGGCACTGAAGCTGATCGAATGGCACTGTGGTTCCTGTTGGAACTAGAGTGTCTGACCAGGCCTGAATTTGAAGCTAACCCTGTACACATGTATTTGCAGCACACTGTGGACAGATAATGGTTTCAAAATCACTTGATCTCTATTGCTATGAACTTTAAGGCGCACAAAGGCTATAAAAGCTATTAATTTTGTAAAAAGTTATAAGTAAATATTGAATTAAGGTTCAGCATTGCACTTTCATCCTATTGTGAAACATTATATCAAAGTCACACTTGAAACATTAGTGTGTCTAAAGCAGGACTATCTAAGATAGGAGTGTTAAGCAAAGACTTTCATATGAGTCACAAGGAACAAGGTTCAGAAAAGCTAAATTAGAGATCTGAATGTGGCTCTGATTGGCAGAGTGAAGCCTTTTACTTACCTTGCTCTGTGCTGCTATAGTTAAATTTGTTCAACTAAGTCATGGCGAAAGTGGAAGCACGAGGGAAAACAGACAAAATTAAGAATCAAAAAATTGATTAATCAAAAAAATGGATTGTTGTAAATTGGCTGTCAACATTACAACCATCTAAATAGATCCCTACGTTAGTTTTTACTAAAATTTGCTATTTACTAACTCCAGTAAGGCAATATAAAATCTAGGTTGAAAGATCTGTAGCATCTGTGGTACTTCACCTGCTTTGAGAAATTCCCTTGTCTCTTATGGACATCTTCATGTCCCAGGTTTTGGTAGAAACCTTTCCATCAAAACAGTGTTGGTAAAAGACCCTGAATCAAAAGGTTTCTTCTAGCAACGTTGGTTCATTATTTTCTTAAGTGTGATCTTTGTTTTCTTTACACTCAAGTATTTTTATTGCTGTTTGTACAGAGACGGAGAAATGCACCTTTTAGAACAAGCACGAGCAGTGCCATGAAGTTGAGCGTAACGTCCCCTTCCTTCCTGGAAAGTCAGCCTATAGCAGAAAACCCATTCCAATAATTCAGTTTAGCCCAAGTATAAAATTACAGAAGTCAAGGTGCCTGTGATGTTATTATTTTTTCTGATGTTTTTGACACCAACGTGCTGAGTTTTATGGCATCCACACTTTCAAAAGCGGTGAGTTCCCACTTGGCATAGTCGTAATACTCCTTAATATTTTCATTTTGATGTAATTTGCAGCCCCAGCTTTTTAAATATCCGCTCCGTAATAATGTTTAATTTCAGGGGTCACTCCACCAAGGAGTATATTAAAGCTTATAAAACTCATTTCCAAAGCTCAAATATCAAGCTATGATCAGGTTAGGAGGGCAGCATCTGTGAATATTTCATCTTTTATCATGCTGATAATAAGAAGATGACAGAGGCACATTATTACAATGAGAGAATTGCTCATTTCAGCCCTGGCTGCTGGAAGCTAGGGTCTGCAGCGCGTGTTCCTCAATAAAAGCAATTCTGATATAAAAAGCAAGTTTACTGAGGCACCACTGTGTCTTATTTGATTGTAATGAATAATATATGGACCCAAGAGCTTGCATCGAGTGGGGGAAAGAGAAAGGAAAAGGTTTAAGTTGGAGGGGCCCTTGAGTATCAGCAAAAATTTATCAAAACAGTATTTTATAGGTAAGAAATAAAGTTATGAAACCTCTGTTTGTTAGGCTCGTTTTGATAGCAAATCTTAAAGGTCTGCTGACACAAAGATGGGATGCACTGGCTAAACAAGGCCCATATTCCATTTATCTGTTTGTGCTCATCACATTTATGCTCAGTAATGACCATCTAATATGACAGTTTAAGAATTATAACAGTTTCTATTGCAATCTGCTGCAATCTCTTGTATCTCCACATTTCACACTCTACTTCAGGGAAGCAATTTAAACAAATTTGAGAAAAATTCCTATTATCTTTCATAAAAATGCAGAGGAAAAAAAAACTGTTTAAAAGTAGTACCTTCACACCTACCTTCAGACAAAAAAAAAAGCATAACTCTCAATTATTTAATAATATTTTTGCTTAACCACATATCCATGCCATTTGAAAACAGCTTATTAAGCAAGAAAAAAAAATGTTCCTTTTACAGGAAAAAAAATACACAAAAAGAAACACACATACTGTTGATCAAAGTTTCCTAAATTTTAACTACTCGTTCTACTGACCTCCAATGAATCAGTTTTCTTCAAGTTTTGTTTCATGATTAAGATGTCAAATTAAAACAGCCTTTTGATTCTTAAGCCTATGTACATTAAACAAACACCACTAAGCCTAAAAACTCACTCATTTGTAGTCAGCTTTCTAAAAATTTACTTCAATATTTTCCAGGTATTTGTTGCACTGTGTGCAAGACACCCAGTGTCCACAGTTAAAATGAAGCCCTAACAAAGCTCCAACTACATCACCCTAATGCAGCTGATGATCCACAGGCATGCACAGTTAGTCTAATCATATTTAAACTTAGCCTTAATATGTTTTTGACCCCCGCTCTTACTTAGTTTAAACACAACAAATACAGATCCAAAGATATAAAACCACAAATACAGATTCCAGTGACCACAGTGTTGAAATAGAAATAAAGGCTTGCCCATATAGAAGTTACTCAAAGAGACCAGCACTTATTTAGGTGGGATGGGGAAGAAATAGTACTCCAAAGAAGTTGGACTCACAACACGATACCCCACAGAGCCAAGGATTTGGGGGGTTAATTCTCCATGAGTCTTTTCCAGAGATCGTGACATTGCCTTGTTTAAAAGAAGCACGAAAGTTCAGCTCTGGAGTCCATGGCTTGCATTGTTTGCCTTATTACACTGCAAATTTTTAAGTTATGCTTCCGCCTCCCAATACTTTAAAGCTCTTTAAGAATTCATTAACGTGACTATGCATATAATCTCAAATATATTTTATTAGAAAGCACATTTTATGAACTACCAAAACAAACACCTGACATATGGTAACAGTGAGGAACACTCTAGCAGCTACGAGGGGGAATTTTCCTAACATGCACCTCATGAAAGCAACTCCCTTGCCACCCCAAACACGTCTCCCAAAGCCCAGCTCCTCTAAGCATGATATCAAAATAATTCCCCCTTATTTTACTCTTCTTCCACCTTCTCAGAATATTGCATTAGGGGGAATTTAACCCACTTAGAACTTCCCATTGATCCCACTTCAGTTCCTCGGCCCACTAAACATTTTAATAATCCATTTCAAACTATCCTCCTCCTTTTACCCTTTGTTATGGATCAACTTCATATTCTCCATTAATGGACAAAACCGCACTTATTAGGGATTATATAACCTTAAATGCTCGCTTTAAAAAAGTGCTATTTCCATTAACAAATTATATTACTGTAGCAGGTAACTTTTAAAGGGTTTATTAATAGCCTACTCGCCAAAATTAAAGTATTACTAATAAATTTGCTTTATGAACTTAAGCCAAGAAATACGCTTATTCATCTGTAACAGCTCAATTACAAGTAAGATCTGCTCCTAAAAATAAAATATTCCACTATTCAAGAGTTGTAATGGTCTTGTTAATGGAACAGGAACTCTGTGACTCTTACTGGTACACCCTGGATGACAGCGTGCCCATAATTCTCATCAAAGAGCAGAAGCTGCAGGTGTGCAAAGAGTTCATGGAACCTATTATCAAACAGCTAGCAGTCCTGAGCCTATATATTACTAAGAATAAGGATAGTTCTGCAGGGCTACTTAGGCTGAACATGAGTCCTTAATTTAAAGGCACACCCATTATAGGGACTCTATTTTAGTCAGAATTCACCAAAATAGAATCTACATTAGGGGTGGGGGCCGAGGGTGAAGGGGTGTCCATTGCATGTGGTGCATTTCAACTTTTCATTTTGAATATTCGCAGTAATTCACATCTCTGCCTCCAAGCTAGCTGGAATCACACCCTGATGCAAAAAATATTATTGTTCTCAAAAATAGCTTCACTGCTTGGTCCACAAGGATCAACTTAACTAGGATCAATAGCTTCAACTTAAGAGGGCATGCATTCCTTCACATCCGCCCCTACATTAAAAAAAATAAAATAAATCCATGATGTATTCTTTTGGGTTCAAATAAATAACTAATAAAATCATCTCAAAATCACTCAGCTTTTATCCAAACCTTTCAAGAGATTCTCTTCTCTACCCCTTCCCTCCTTGCTGCTCTGCAGAACAGAGGAATGAACGAAATGTGAGAGGTCTTCAGCAGAAGCCACGGGGAAATGTCCGTGCAAATGCGGGTCCTCACTCCTGCTGGGAATTCTGAGCTGTTACTTTTTCCTCCTTTGAGCCATATTTAAGTACCGGACATCCAAGTAAACGGATACACGCACTGTCTCAAATACTAATTTAGTACAAAATCTGGTACACCAAGCAAGACAGAGCTCTTTGTATGCACTGTGCCTTTCTGTGTCTGCGAGCAAGAAGCGCAGGGTTGAGGATAATTGCTGCTATAAAACAGAAAATCAGCCACCAGCATTAAGGGAAACAGCATCCGTAAAATCTTGTCTAGTCCTCCAGGGAGTGTATTTTAATTCTGCATTTTATATATTTGCTAAGTTTCAGGCCAAACCTAATATCCCACACAGAATAATGCTTTTCTTAGTACTTCACATTCTCTCAGGAAATATTACACAGCCTGCTGCAAGCAGACACAGTTTGGAAAGGCAGAGCAATGCTTTTACCTCTGGAACCTTCCAGGTGACTGGAGTTCACCCCGTGCACGCTACTGCTGTAGGGTTTTTAGAGGGACAGAGAGGAGCGGGGAAGGGAAAGCACCAGGCAATCCTCACCTTGTTTGCTTAGCAACATTATTTGCATTTCCCCTAATAGATGCAAGCTCCTGCTGGATAGTTAGGTGTTATTATTCATTACAATTTTCTATTATACTGTGATAAATGACACCCCCAGGGGCTCAGCTGTCCTACAGATGCTTAGTGCACTTGTTTAAGTAGGAGTTGATTTAGCTTAAATAGATTGTTCTACATAGCAAAGACATAGGCCTGCCACTACCATTCTTATCAACTCCAGAATAAATAGGGTTTAATTTAATTATAACTATTTGTGTACCTATTACAATGTATATTGTGTATTATATCATACAAAATATGACAGCACTATTTCCGCATGTTGCTGAGCTTGAATCCATTAATTCTGGTTAGATATCTGACTCCTTTTTAATTTTGAGTTTAATAAGGGATGATGATTAAGAAAGAACTCTTAACAACAACTTCAGGGAAGATGATACACAAGATGCACTAGGCTGTTTCCCTTACCAAAATAACGTTCATTTCCCCTACATACTTCAAATACCTTTAGTGCATTACCTGGCTTCTGCAGAGATGTATAAAACTGTCAAAACAATAGGGACACCTAAGAGCAGGGAAATTAATCTGGTATAAATTACACTTAAGGAGACTTACCTCCTCTCAGGTACTTTCCTTGAAATATTCCATATAAAATGAGTGAAATATAAAATGGAGACTATACTTCAGCCTCAGACATGTTAAATGATCCAGAATTCCACTCTAAAATGATAAAAACACTAAGAAGACTTTCAGAAATTACTCAAGCCCATAAAGAGTTCAGATGAGACAAAAAGGGTGGAAAATGACTTTATGTATCGTCGCTTTGCCTGACGAAAGATGTTGGTTTTCTGAATTTTGGCCTCTAAATGCAATGTCATAAATGAAAATGTTTCGGACTACTAGAAAGTCCTACGCTACAGAACACTGAACAGTCACATACAGTCATGTTGGGTATCAGAAGGAAGCTGCTATTCAGAAAGTTTTCTTCTGATGCTGTAGAAGGAAAATGCTAAAGCAAGAGTCATATTATTTGAACTAGAATAGCAAAAATATTGATAAATCAGCCATCCAAAAAAGCAAACTAAATTTATCCCAAAAGAAACCAAAAAAGTAATTTAACGATAACAGAAAACACTGAACTTTGCATTCAACTATTTACATTATTGCTTATATGATCTTCCATGTCAACTCACAGACCCACTTAGAGCAGTAGTTTACACCAACTTTGCCCATTTAAAATACTTACTTTAGGACTAAAATATAATAACAAATTAAACACTAGCTTTCTAAGGGAAGCCGTAAGCCAACAGCCAAAAATATTCTGATGAGACTATGCAAAGCAATTAAACTTCAACTACTTTTAAAACAAATTCTTTTAAATGCTAATGACCATTGTTTCCTCACTTGATAAGTAAAATTTTGTGTCATAGAAGGTTAGATGATTGCAAAGATTTAATTGAATGTCTAAAAGAAAGGGAAATGTTTTTTTAAAAGCTAAGATGGACCTCTTACCACATTCCTACGGAAAAACATCCTATAACAATAGAGCTGTGATTTGCTGAAATTAAAATGCTATTATGGTAGAATTAGAGCTTCAATATTTTTAGCAGCTTTAATAGGCCTTGCATTTAAAAGGACATCTGATAATAGATAATTGCATTTCATCTTAAAGAAGCTGTGTTGTTTTCTTAAGAAAAAAAAATACTTTTCTTTCTTCCAGAGAGGTTAAAGCGTAGCCATCATTAGGAGCAGCAATAGGCTTTAGGTGTCTACTCCACTTGGGGAATATGTATTAGCATATAAATAGCCTTTGGTGGCTGCCTGTTTCTACCTATTTTATGTTTCAATGTGGCATCAGAATGCACTTAGCTAGAAATGTGAGGATGGGGGAGAAGGCGGGCTAAGACTGCATTTTTAGGGAGATGGAAATTTTTAATATTAAAAAAATTACCCATTCCTGGTTTTTTTTGGGGGGGAAGGAGGGAAGAGGATTATCTGTTTCTTTTTATTGTAACATTTCAATAGTTTAATTAAGCTTTCTAAATAGCAATCTGATAGTGGGGAACAGGAAAGCACTTAGTTTTAAGCAGCAGCTGTTCTCAGGAAACACTGCAGTAAATCATTAGTAATACATTCCCTATAAATAGATCTGTTTGTTTTATATTCAAATGAAGCATACCTAAAATACATACATGTATGTGTGTGTGCCCATACATTTTATGTATACATATAATAAAATATTAGGGAACAATGGAAAAGCCAGGGTCATTACAAACCTGCCAGCACTACTCTTAAGCAAGAAATTTCCTCCGGGGAGGCAGAGGGCAGGACAGCCACGAGCATTCCCCGTCCTCTCGGAGTGACCTTCAAGATTTAAACTTGAAAATACTTTAAAGTGTTAATCACTGTGAGGGCCATTTCTTGGGTAACTAAGTGGACTGTAACAGCAGAGGAAGAAACGCAGTGTTTGAAAAGCCTTTGCTCACAGCCAGAGATGACTGAAGGTAGAGCCAAGGTGAGGACGCGGCTCCTCCAGGAGAGCCCAAAGGCGCATGGGCTCAAGAGAGTGAATTCTTTTAGGGAGCAGATGAAGACCTGATTTGAAGCAAGTCTGCCTGGCTGCATATGGATGTTCATTTATTGAGTCTCCCTTTCTTTGGATCTTTGGTTTTGTGGAAGATAGCTCTCAGACCAAGGCAACGAGGCAATTCCAGAAGTTGTGAAGAAAACAAAGACCATCTGGCACCATGGAAGCCCAGATACTTCATCTTTTCAAACAGCGTTCATGTAAGAGAATTTAGATTGGGTTGATTAAAATTGTGATTAAAAAAGTTATTCTTTAATTATAAACAAAATATTGGAAGAAATTAAATACTGGTCCTACCAATCTAAAAAATTACCATCTCACTTTCAGCTCACCACCTCAAAGAAAGGTCAAAGACCTCTATCTTCTAGCAAACACTGTTCTTGATTCGCTGGATTAGTCAAAAATTTCAGACTATAAAATGTGAATTAACCCTACTCATTATCTACATCATTATAATTTTTAAATAAATTATTTAATCTCCATAACCTTTGCATTACAATTTATACCAACTGAATCAGGGCCAGCACTCTCCAAATCAAACAGGGACTTCAGATGTTTCTTCCTTTGTGAGTCTGGTGAAAAGAATTTCAGGTAGTAAAGGACAGCAGTCAACAAGGCCTGAGTTATGATGGGCACATTATTTCTAATTAAAACACAAGACAAAACTGCTGCAAGGCAGAAGTGGATACAGCTTCTCCTAGTGCTAGGTCAGCAGCTGAAGCAGGCAGAGGCAGCAGAAAATCTACAGGCAAAAACAGTTATTAAAATATCAACTTAACACCCCAATATCGCACAGTTTCAACAAACGTACCAGAAACCTTACTGCCAACCAACACCAGGCCTCCTATAAAAATCAGAATGATACAAGTGATATCACAAGGCTAACGAATTTGTTAACAACTGATTAGCTCACATAACCAGACAATTCTAAATTGAGACATTACTGTTGGCAGTAGAAGTCAACACAAAACATAATTGCTTCCAACTTCAATCTTTTCTAAAACATAATAAAATTAATAAATGCAAGCAAAAGGCAAAAAAGATGACTTTAAAAAAACACACTCTGGAAATCATCTGTCTGGAAACAGTCCCCCAAATGCACTGATTTCTCACATGTTTGATGTATTCTGTAGATTGAGATTTGTATCTTGTGTGCGTAGGCAGTATTAAATACTTGCTCATGTATCACCACAGAACCTCAGGTTTCAGTTCCAATAACTTGCTGCGAAAAACATGCAAAAAATGATCTTTTTGTCTATCTCCAAATTTCTCGCCTGCACTGATATATTAATAAAGGATGGAGCTGTTCCCAGCTGTACCCAGAAGAGCCTAAGAAACAAAATCAACCAACTTACCAGAAACGCCAACACAAACAACTTAAAAAAACCTACTAATTTAGATTTGTATTTCCCAGCTTACAATTATTTTTAAATATATTAACATTCTGCCTTTTCAGAAAATTTCACAATAGCAGCATGCTGTAATAATTGCACCATATTTATTTCAATACAATTTGTGTAAAAGTATTCCTAGCAGTTAGGCAAACATTGGCCTAACGTTCCAAAAGCACGAAGGCCCCACAGGAACGAGGGCATAAGAGTGAAGTATGACAATGTAGCACCGGGGCAGCTTCATCAATATAATTATGAAGCCAACTTTGCAGGTGGAGCTATGCTGCTTCATGCCTCAACTCCTAGGCATTGCTCAATCTGTAACAAGCTAATTAGTGAAGAAAACAGAGAGGAAAATGAACAAGGATGAGCACAGGCATCCTTTTTCAAGGGAACGTACCTGCAAAGGCACCATCAGCCATAGCTGAAGTGCTCTCCTGTGGCAGGAGAGCTCAAGGTAGAATAAATACGGCAGCCACTGTCCACTGTAAATCAGGAAGGGCTAACGCGCTTTTCCTGTCTTTAACGAGGCAATTTTGCCCTGAATGGAAGAGCCTAACAAAAGGGGAAGCGTCTCGATGAAATTCACGTCAAGTTTTATTTTCAACAGGAGCAGCTTTGTTGCAGGCCACAGTCTCTTCATCTCAAAGAGAAGTCTAATAAATCCTACCAGAAAGAGTAGAGGAATTCATAGACATCACCTGTCTCAATAAACACATGGGTTTGCTTTTATCCAGTCTGATCAAATAAACAAAAAAGTCCGTAACCATAATTACACTATATAGTGCTAGCAGAATCTGTATCCTCGTGTCCCTGGAGGCCTCATGTACTGAAGAGACTGAAGAGTGCACTGGTCAAAAGGGTTAATTATCCTATAATGGGAAGGAGGAAGAGCAATACTATGAGGGGAAAAGGTCATTGCGAAAATGTACATTACAGAATCAATGACCAGCAACTGAGGAACAGATGCACAGCAGGTTGTTAACGATGCCATAAAGATTACAGATACTCAAGTCTTGATGGTAACAGAAAAATAATAATGCTGAGGTAGCAAACATTGAAGTAGATAGTGTAAGGCTTTCCCCAAAATATCGGAAAGATAGAAAGAAAAAAAAAAAGTGGGGTGTGGGGCCATCACCTTCTCATTCTCTTGAATTGGGTGAGTAAGACATACATGGTCTTTTTTTTTTCTAATCACAGTTTAACAAATGATGTTTTTTCTCTACTCCTTAAAGATCTCCACAGCGCTCTGTGTTGAAAGCAGTCCATAAAACTTAAGGAGTTTTAAGGGGTCATGTTCACAGGGCCAATAACGCACATTCATCTATGACTGCTGAACCTATAAAAATGTGTCATTTTGAATTGCAAAGACAAAGACAAGCAGTGAGATACGTTCGGCTTCCCAGTGCCTTAAGAATATTTGGTTCGCTGTATAGCTATCACACGCTCGTTTCTGCGAGGCATGCTGCTTCTTGTCCGTGTCAGCCGAAACGACAGCAGCTCCGCGCAGAGACGGACGAGGCGCCTCCCGCTGCGCTAGCGAACAGACGCTCAACACGACTTGACTTACCCTGCCAGCAGGCACGGACACGGACCTTCGCAAATGAAGCCTCTCACCCGAAGGAATGTGCTCCAAAAGCCCCAAGCTTCAGACCCCAAGCTGGAGTCGCTGCCCCTGAGCTTGAGCAAAGCAGCTCTCTCCGCTGGCCGTGTTCCTTCCAGTTCTTTAATTCAAGTTGTGAATCAAGGGAAAATCTGAAATGGGAAAAGACATCTAACCTGACGATTGAGAATCAAAACTGGAAACCTTCTGGAAAACCAATGTAGCTTTTGATTAATAAACTAGTAAAGAGATTCCTCCATAAAGTAATTAAAAATGGGGACGGAGACAAGGAATTTGCTTTAGTTTTGCAAAATTATGCCATACTACTGCCATAAGAGTGTTTTCATATAAATTTTGGCATAAGCAAAATAACAGCATTGGACTTCATTTCCTCACAGTGGCATAGTTAATTTATCTGAATCATGACTTCTAGCTACTACTAGTTTAGATACCTGGGGCCTAACAACACTGATCAGATATTAAAAATAAATAAAAATTACATGAACAAAGGATGGCTCTTGCTAGAGCAGAGTTCTTTTACAGCTTCGTATCAGGAGATCACAACACTTAACAGCTGTGTGCTCTTGAGGAGGGTCACAAGTGCTGTTTTTCAGCGTCGCATTTTTACTGGCGAAGTCTGTACTTGGCGGAATACACTTCATCCCTCAATACAGAAGCGTAGCTGTGCTCTCCAGGAAGCTAGGAAACAGCAAAAATAAGCAAATAAATAAATCTGAAGGTTTTGAGAGAAACGGATAATACGGTGTTGGTTGTAACCATCTTACTTTCTCGAAGTCAGCACAGAACAACTGTACAGAATACATGAAATACTACTGACTTATGATTATTTTAATTAATAAAACCTAACCTAGTATTTATAAGTTAAAATTTATTTATTGTACAAAATACCATGGACAAGACACAGGCAATACCATAAATCTCTTACTTCTGCCTATAGACAATTGCACCATCACAGAACAGTCAAAACACTGAATTCTTTTGCTGACTTGTTTTACATATCTCAAGTGACAGGATTTCATCCCTTCACTGAACCTATCATGCTACAGCCATACTAGGCACAACTGCAGCCAGAACTCTACAGTCTAAATTTGAACTGTAATTATCTGATTATCCCAAAGCTGCTTTTTTCTCTGGAAGAAGTCGGAGTGCTACAAGTTCCTGAGGGAAGGTGGGTTGGCTTTTGGAACAGGCAGGGATACTACTACTCACATTAAAGCTTCTTAGGTTTATGAATACCCAAATTCGAAGACCAATTGGTAATTCCAACAACTGAGGAAGGTTTGTCACATCACGTAAGCAGATTCTCCATACTGAAATTGCTATACACAAGTGCTCTAGAGAGATAGTTACCATTTCACGAGTTCACCAAAGCTGATACTGTGACATTTCAGCTTTCATAAATACCATCCTGTTCGACAATTCTCAAAGAAAATACCTATTTTATTCTTTCTTGCTAAACATCGGGTGGAATCTGCCTTTATATGCAGGTCCACCATGCCCACGTGTATTTGAAATACAAACACTAGCTCAGAAAAGCAAGTCCAGCAATGCCCACGTTTAGTTCTAGGCAACAGGAAACAGAACCTTAACGTGAACATTTAAGCAAAACATGTAGACTAAAGAGAGGGGGAAAAAAGCCTTCAGGACAATTATAAAACAAAGCCATCCCGAGGATGTTTTAGCTTTAAGATGTGCCTGTTGTAACACTGGGGAGGCTTCATATTACTACATTCCTCTAAGAGCATAAATGCTTGCCTAAAAGGACAGACCCAACAGATTTAGCTTACAGCAAAAGAAGGGAAAAAAAAGAAAAAAGAAAAAAGATGACTCAAAGACCACTCGAGGCTAGAGAAATAGTGCAAGGGTAAACACCTGTGTCTTGTAATTCCATATATTTTCACCATTCTTGAACCTCAAGTGACATCAAACCTTCAATTCATTATTACTGTTTTCCTATTGTCACAAATCAGAAAATGAAAAATATACAGGATATGATTTTGAGTGGCAGATCTCACACAAACCATGAAAGTTAGGGGGGGAAGATATAAACAGAGGTTTCGGAAAGTAAATCCGAGATCAGAAAAGTAGTAGGACAAAAGGTTTTATACCTATTTTAGATACATTAGAAATGAACTTGATTTTGGCCTTTAGATCGCTAATATTTTAACTGTGAAAATATCCTTATTATCTTGGTTTTGCTATAAACAGAACCTAAGTAAGTAGCATAGCATAGCAGGTCTTTTCATAACTATGCAGAGATGTCAGAAAGCTCTGACCCTTTAATTTACACACACAACAACTAGGGATCCATTCTAAGCTGCCCTCTTTGCAAGAGGTGGTTTAAAACCAAGTCAAGCAAAGACTACAACTACTGCAACTTGGACGAGTTGTGTTCTCGCAAAAGGACCATCCAAAATCTACAAAGCTAAGTTAACTACTTCTGTCAAAAGTCATTTTTAACTCTACCATAATATTGCAAATCCAAAGGGATAACACCACAGGAGTTAAATTACGAAGTCTCTCCAAATATTTATTCTGCCCTCGAAATCTTCAGAATACAACATTTTATCATGCAAACATTCAAAACGGCAGCACGCGAAAGGCAGTGATGCCGGATTTCTTGCTTGTAACCACAGGGAAGCGCTAATTAGACGGAGCTGCATCCGCGCGCGGGCGACCGACGCTCCGCTCGGCTAGCCGGCTGCTGCCGCCTCGCCGCTCACCGATCCCTACCTCTGGAAAAGCAACGCACCGTTAAGGAAACGGCCAGCTAGCAACACATTTAGAACCCCATCTGCCATGATAAATGAAAGAGAATAAATGTATAGCGCTGGTGAGAGGAGCGGGGAGCAGGGGAAGGCTTCACCACTTCTGCTGACAGTGACTCCGCTGTCAGCGGCCTGTCTCTCTCAGAGGCAGCTGTCAATCACAGGCCGGCCCTCGGTCCCCCAGGAGTTCATTTTGCCCACAGACAGTTGTGGAATAACCGCTCCTGGGCGTCGCGGCGGCAGCTGGAGTCTCGCTGTCAATCACTGTCACTAATTATTAACTTCTGTCACTCAGAGCAAGGCAACACATCCCCGCCTGAGCCGCTGTGATTTGATCGGCCGCGCCACCTCCGAGAGGGCCGCTCAGCCTTTCATTATGTGTCGCGCTGCTGGGTCAGCCCCGACTCCCTCGCTCCCGTGGAATTTTATTGCAGCTGGAATTTTGTTTCGGACGGATTTTTTTTTCAGATCCCCGAATTTTGAGGGAAAAGCAGCAGCTCTGTTCCCCCCTGCAGCGGTCACTCGTTTTGGGGAGATCTTTTGAAGCTAGAGAAGGATGGAAATACCTGGTAGCACTGGTGGGTTTTAAATGGGGGCAAGAATCTACAAACATGCCAAATCATTTCTATTTTCACACGCTAAACTGCCCCTTATAAGATACTAAAATATTATTTCAGCTAAAAAAAGTTGTTTTGAGGACAATTTTTTAGATGGCATTTATTTACCACAGTTGGTGAATGAAGGAGGAAGACCAGGTAAGTTGGCTCATCGCTTCCTTTTAGATAAGTCCAAAAAATTACTAGGAATTCTCAGCAATTTCTCACTGATCCTGTGTTTGGCTGGATATTCTTATATCAGAGTAATCAATCAATGCAAGTGTAACACAAGTTGTTCTGGCATTCCCTTTGGAAAAGAGAAACAAAGACTTACAGGAAGCTCCTCACTGTTATAAGAGACCAATGGACTAGTAAGTCCGTATTTCTGGTTCATGGAAAGGCCCTAGGAGGTTAACTTCATCATCACATATAAGGATCTCTATGAAAATAAATGCTAAATATTACACAGTCTTTTAAACACTGGTCTGAAGAGCAGTGAACTTGTACAAATTACACATAAATTGAAAAAACAAACAGCCTCCAATGCCACTTTTTAACCACAGAGATGGTACAGCTGAAGCACTTGCCGTCTTCAAACATTTTCCTCTTCAAGGGACACAATCTATCCAAGAACAGCGTCTCTTGGAAAAGTTAATGGGTTCAAAAAAAGAGCTAATAGCTGAAATTACTGTATTAAGCTTTCCCATTTTCAGTTCTTTATCGTTGATTAAACATCAAGATATTTAATAATGGTGTATGACATAAGGAGAGTCAGACTAGGGAGCATTCTGTTCTCACCCTTAACTCTATTCTATTCTATCCAATAGCACTTATCCCAATTACAGCCGTTCAAGAGCCACTTAATTTTTTAATTAGGAAGTTTTTTGTTTGTTTGTTGTTGATTGTTTTTTCATTGGGGTGCAGGGGGAAAGAGGGGCACATAGGATCACGACAAATTTCAAGGTGCTTCAACGCTTCTCTCAGAATACTTCCAGCCCCAGCCAAATGCAAAGCAAATTTCACACCAAGAAGAAAAGAAACACAGGGGACAACTAGTCAAAAAAGGGAATTGTTACTGGACACTTCATAAAAAAAGATAATATTCCAAATCTCAGAAAAAAAAATTAATTCCCACTGTTCTTACACGTGCCTATTTGAAAGATGACAGATTGGAGTGTTTCTCATTATATAGTTTTGTTAATGTACAAATGGAAAAGAATAAGGATAAAAAGAGACCCTTTCCATATTAACACCTGTTTTCTACCCTTACGGTCTGCCATCATTACAGCTAAAACATATTTAATTTGCTTTCATAACCTTTGACAACAAAAATCACTAACTGCATTTTTCCTGAAGAAACTGTTCTAAAATATTACAATCAATTCAATTCCATTCACACATTCAAACCTTTAAGTTCACCACTGTGGAAAACACAATACTACTATATTATATCAGCTGTCTGGTCATATATACATCATCCATAACTAAAACCAAAAGTGTTTAGAGTTCTATTTATCCAGAGTTAGGAAAAGGAATTATCTGACAGTAGAAAATGAAAAACCACTAGTAAGCACTACAGTGTATTGAAAACTTTAAACAATATGATTAAGGAAACTTTGGCAATAATAAGAAATATTTATGATACTATTTTCCTTGCTAACAAAATTCCTCTGGGATTTCTTATTCTGCTATAAAATAACTAAACTGGAAAATTATGTTAAACAATTCCCCATTCTTTCTGTATTCAGTATATATTTAAAATTTAGAGATAATTCGCTTTCAGCATATTGCACTTCACTAAATCTTTCGTATTTTCACCAAAATTATTTGCGCAATGCAATAAACAGAGTAGAAGGAAAGTCAAAGACTAATATTCCAGCCAATTACAGTCAAGAAATTTATTTTGAAGACTATTATAAAGATCTCCTGCTATAAGAAATCAGTATAAAATGTTTATTGTACTCCTTTAGGATACAAACAGCTCTGGAAAAGAAAATTGGGAAATAACATAGCCAGCTAATCTGAACAAATCTAAGAATGGAAACAGACTGGGAAACAACTACCTCTACCCTGTATTCATCTACATAGTCCATATTATAATAACTGGCCGCACAGAATATATATAAAGTTGTTTTGTCTATGGTGTCTACTTACTAATAATAAATTTAAAAATCAAAATCTGCCCTGGAACAATTTGCAGATAAGAAAGAACAAAATTTGCAGTTACGTTACTTGTTGCACTCAGCACTGATTAGACCCCATGAAGTAACAACAATTCTTATATACAAATAATTTATACCAGATAATTGTCATTGCAAAGCGTGACGGCAAGGCCAGGTTTAGGCCACAAGCACAGAGCATTCACCTACAAATGCCACACTCTACAAACATTGCGTTCCCATTCGATGCATAATTATAGTTTCTCTGTGCTCTCATTAAGCTTCGGTTTCATTTATGCTCATGCTCCTTACCTCATGTTACTTAGGGCACTATTTGCAGGTATTCAGAACAACAAAAGTTCAACAAAAGGCTCTCACACAGTGCCAATAAGCGATTTGCACTGTTCAAACAGCAACTAAGGACATCTGAACCACAGAGAACCACTTACTCATTACAAATCCAAATGCCTATACTTGAAATTTCCATAAACTCCTTACCCTTATGTAAAACATACTTACATATGCTTACTGCAATCACAAACCATCTGTAAGTACCCTGGACATAGAGCCTGCAATTTTCTTTTCACCATTCCATGAGTCTAGGTACACAAATAGTTTAACCCTGTCTAGCAGTGTTATGGCCTGAAGTTACTATTCTAAAGCATGGTGAGATTTTCTATAAGAGAGCACAAAGCCTTAAGTAAGATTTCCAAATCTCCTATTAAAATAACAACCCCAGTCTGTTTTAAATATTTAAGGTTTAGGCTTGTACGTATCTGAAACGCAACACGCTGCCCATTTACTTCCACAGGGTCACAATGGAACATCAGAGATTTATAAAATATGTCCAAATCTAAGATTTTTTTTTTTTCTCAGACTTTTTAGACTATATTTAATCCCAGGGATAAGGAGGTCAAATTCATATTCAAGTATAATTGTTATTTATATCAGGTAGATTGTCACAGATACATACGGCAAAAAAGTATATCCTAAATTGCAAATACATTTCAAACACAAGCAGCAAATTAATATTTGAGACACTCCTTTTATACTATCTCTGACTTAATCACATGTCAAGCTACAGTGTTTTTCTTCAAAAAATATTCATTGCTAAGATAATAAATGGGAGAAATAGGATTACATAAAAGCTTGTGTAATGGCTACTTGTTTTAGAAGAAAATTTTTCTGAATCTTGACAATTCACATTTCCAAGCAAGACACACAAAAATCTCAGGAATCCACAGCCATTGTCCCTAACATTATTTTGAGCATGAATTAGTTGGAGTGATGAGGTTGTGTAAACGGTATAAGGAGTCTCAGCAAAATGGGCATGGGCATTTTCTGCTAGCTTGGTCAAGCAGTTCCACAAGGAGACTTTTGTGGAGCTCAGTTTCAGGCACCTGCTGCTTGCTCTGCAAGACATTTCAGACTGAGGACACCCCCAACCAACACCACCACGTTATAAGGACACCTGAGGTGACCATCTCCAGCATCATCACTGCATGCGGGACACCAGGGCGCACTGGGCCATACAGACACAAGAGATGGACACTTCAACACTGAAATACCGTCCTACTGCACAAGTGACCTTTAAAAATAGAGAACCAACTCTGTGCTTAGCTTCTCCCTTCTCTTTAAACCTCCCTTGCTTCCATCTAACCTCAAATTTTTCCTCTCTACATATTTAAAGACATCAATATACAGCTAAGAAAGCACAACAGTGTCCAGAACACAAGGAAACCTGCAAGCTATTCAAATTTCAACAAACTTTCAGGCAGCGTGATAGAGAAGGTGCAATATTACGAGGTTGCTAAAGAACATTATTGTCACCACAAAGGAGGAATTATGTATCAGCTACATTAAGCAAAATCCTGAATCTATCAGACATAGCTTCAGAGCAAAAGGTGCAGACATTTTAGTAACAGGCTAATATCGTAATACCGAAGCTGTCACTATAATGATGGAGAGCAGTGCTAGAAAAATATTCATTCCAGCAATGCCCTTCCTGGGCTAACAATAAAATATTCTTCTAATGTTGAAAATGAACATCATGCCCTGTCAGAGAAATGTTTTACCAAACCAGATGTCAGAGTCAGAGTTGCTCCAGAAAGACATCTTCCTATTCCCCGGAGATCTGAGGCTAGCAATGATTATAATAACAATTATTATTATATCCAAAAAAAAATATCACACCAAATAAGCCAGGATGTTTTATGTCTTTGCAGAAATGCGCCCAAGCTGATAGTCGTAACGCTTGATTCTGAATGTGCCTGTCATGAAACAAGTGCGAGCCCTGAGCAGCGGCCGCTGCCTGATTAGTTTCCCAGTCACTCCAAGGAGCTATCAGCTTCCCAGCGTGAAGCTCTCCTGCATCCCTGCTCCGAGCCTTTAGGCAAAGGATTCTAATAATGAGTCGTGGGGCCGTGACTGAGGCCGCACTTCTGCTCCGGCGCTGCTGGATGAGCAGGACTTGCAGGCTCCCTCATTATCCCTCTTTTCTTTTTTTCCACATTCCTCCTTTTGTACTCCTTTTGCCTTCCCTGCAAATGCGTGATGTGTTTCATTGAGAATACTGAGTGGTTCTCCCAAGACACAAGGCACATAGCCTCTTTTAATAATCCTATAGCATAATATAGTCGTAAAATTCACGGTGAGGTAGAGCATAATATGGAAAAGCCCCATTTGATACAAGTATTACATGGAAAAGTCAGATTTGGAGTTTTCCAATAAACAAGCGCAGACATCCTTATTTCATTCTTTCCAGTTACAAAGGGAAGCATACATATTTCCTTCATTAATGATCCTATATAGAATTAAGAATAAAGCAATATAATAAAAGGAGTTGACTTATTGTTACACGCCATCCTATTATCTAATGTTTTAATTCCCTCTACCTATATTCTTATACATCTTTTAGAAGGCCCATTCCTTAAAAATGTGATGAATGTTACTGGAGTCAAAATGCAATTACATCAATTCCTCGCACACAGTGGTATTAACACACTGTTGGCCAATCATCTGGCAACACCCACCTCAAAAAACTTATTAAAACTTAAGAAACCGGCGACAAAATTGAAGAAAACTGCAGGAGTGGTTTGCTGTTCTATCAAATGAGTTACACACCATAAATTCAACAGAGGATTAAAAATAACTTGAAAACTACAAGCAGCCAGATAAAATATAGCCACTATTGAGTCAGATTCATCTTCAGAACTATAAATGCAGAGCTTTGGCACACATAGTTTGCATTTATTTTTGACCCAAAAATTAAATAAAAAAGGACAAAAGTCACTCAGCTCCTTTAGAAAAATCTTAAGCTCTCAATTTCTCTGACTCACAAAGAAAGCAGAAGAAAGGGTGGCACATATTAAAATTTGTGTATTTTTCATATAGACCCAGCAGCACTGTTACTGGGACAAATAAAAGAGAGAAACGGAAGAGTTAAAAAGACAAAAGCTTAAGTTCACAACGTAAGTGATTTCTAAAGAACAGTATCCTTATGTAATCTGGTGGAAATAGCACTACAGAAACAGGGAATGTGACAGCACCACTTCACATCTACCCTACTTTTATGTGATTGGAATCATGGCAAATGTTCCAATCATGCATCTTTCCATGGAATATAGTTACCTACCAATCAACCAAGCTAGTTGTTCTAACTTTGAACTACACGGTGCAGACAAATCTCACCATGTTCCAAATACCTGAATATTTTCCTCCCCTTCTCCTGTATATCCTGCAACTCCCCTCGGCTGTCACATCTTTGCAGGGTCCAAGCTGACTGGTTTACAGGTAGCTCAGGGGTTTCTGCATAAGCTGCAGTCACAGAAGCCATTAAGCATCACGTCATGGAGCAGCATGGACTGGACTGAACGGAAGAGGCTTCACAAATGCAGCACCTAGGAAAGCAAAAGTTAGTATCTCGGGGGGAAAAAAAATATAGATATATATGTATTTAAACAAGAATATGATCAGAATTTCTGAGGCTGTGCCTATCCTACACTGGTAGTGTTTTGATAGTGGTATTTTTAGTTGACTAATCTTGCACTAGCCAAACACCATTAAAAGGAGAGTTGGAAGATGGTATGAACTTCACAAGCCTCCCACCCCAAAAACACGGGGTTATGTTGCTCTGCAGGGTCCACAGCCTCAAAATTCAAAACTTCAGTTGAATTCACAATGTTAAGTCACAATTGAGTGAATATTTCATAATGCTTTCAATTAATTTAAAAGGAGGGATCTGCTGGCTTTGCATTTTGAACGAGTATTATTTGCAAAGATTGCTATCCAAGAAAAATAAAGATGCCAATACAGGAGAGAAGGAGAGAGAAAATAAAAAGACGTCCAAATGAAGGACTTTACCACAGACATTTAAGTAAAAATGATCTGTTGCCTTGAAAACCAGTTCTCCAAACAAGAAAACTCCCAAATTTTCCATTAATTACTTCTGACAGATATCCGGGATCATGCTCTCTCTTCACACATGATTGCTTTCCAAAGAACTATTTCTGGTGACACATCCTTCTCCTACTAAGACAGATGTGCAATTAAGACATTCTAACCTTTCTCTTATTCCTGGAGCTTTCCAAGTTTTTACACCGCGTAGTTCAGAGGACTTGGCTCCATGTATTTCTGAAGGTCCAAGCAAATGCAGCTATGAAGTTCTTCCTCAGGTATAACCTAGCATCTATTTTGTTTGATATGTATCTCAATTTAAGTAGTCATTTCATAAATGCAAATGTAAACCACAAAGTAAATATCAAGCTTTTCTTAAGGGCTGGAAGCTCTTATTAAACATTTTTTTGTAGCAGACTTGAATGTGTAGCTTCATCCTATCACCTGAGAACCTGCACAGCCTAACACTGGACTTATTCCTGTATCTGCCGCTCTGTCACTAAGAATTCTGCAGTACGATTCAGTGCAAAATTACAGTTAATTCAATTCTAAAATCATGTACTCTTTAAGACTGATGTGCTGTGAGCCATTACAGACTAAGCTGACAGACTCTATTAACGCAGTGTTGCCATGAAAATTGTGATTTCAACAGAAGTGCATGTGATAGATACCAATTATTTGGCTCTTTTCACAGAAGTCTGCGCGACACAGTCGTTACGAACGACTGCTAATATCACCGAATGCTTTACATGATGATTTTTCAAACATGATACACCCTTAATCATGCAGTAAGCATAATTGCTTATCAGATTATGACCTGCTGCATGCAAAAGCATATTAAATCAGTCACATCCTAAACAAAATTACTAACAGAATCTCTGCTAATTATGGAAAATGGCATCTTTCTTTTTGAAACTTAAAGGTTGTTCGATAATCTTAACCTTCTCCACTTCGGAAGCTTTAACTTACCAAACAAGAGAGTTTCTTTCTCAGAAAGCAATTTTTTTATCAGTGTCAAATAATAAACTCAACATCTCTTAAAAACTGTCTTCTCAAGCAGTTAACTATAGTTGTTCCCCAGCATTCAACCCTTCAGTCAAAAGGACAACACTGCTTGCTCAGTCTGCCACTTAGTTAGAAAATTATATTTTCCATAGTCCACCAGGAGGGAAAAAAATACATCTACACATTTATAAACAAAGGACACTACAAAATATATATATATATATATATCCTAAAAACTTAAAGTTATATTTACAAGATTAGGTGAGCCCAGAGTGAAGCCTATGCTCCATTAAATCCTCAGTATGACTGCTAGTCCACATTAGAAGGTAAAGAAATACCAAATCACACGCAAAAATACAACTGGCATCTCAGCCTCCCTCAAAGTAATGCAAAACTTCCACTAGTTTCTGACACACTTTTTAATCCAGACCATTGAAGGGTGAGTTCTAAAATATTTCTTTCATTAAGCTGTTGCTTAGATCTCATATTATGATTTACAAAAAGTTATAAAGCTAAATGTCTGATTCAAAATCAGGCTTGTGAGTATTCATTTAAGTATTCAACAAAATGCGTTGCAGTAAGAATGCATAAGGACTATCACCTTGCATGTGCCACCAGAACTTCGATTCAGGAATCCCTCTGAGAATCTTCCAATAGCAAATAGGAAAATGCCTCTTTTCTGTGCTTCTTTGTTCTAAGTTCTCTCTTGTATAAGACAGAACTAAAATAGTATAGAGCAAATAGTTGAATCAAACTTGTCTTATTTTTTTTCCCCAAAATAAAGTAGTTCATGCAGAAAGAGGAAAAACAAAGCTATTCTGGAGCAGAATTTGGAGAGAAAATTACTCTAGAATGATTAATTCACTGCACTCAGCTGTGGCATGGTGGGTTCCAGTTTGCCTGGGCTTAGGAATCAAATGCAATAGGTGGCCTCAGCAGAGCTTTAGCAGCAGACACGTTACACCAGGTCTAAGTGCTCCCTGCAACACTTCTCCCACACTCTGGGCCAAGCCTTACAAACCGCCCCCAACTCCCAGAGCATTCGGAATCATTTCCCCTCTTGCAGAGCTCCTTTCGAAACAGGTAGGGGGTGGGACATTCCTGTGGCAGCACTTGCTAGAACCACGAGAATTTCCTAAGCTGTAAATCAAGGGCGTTTCGGTATCGCGATTAGCAATACTCTGAATTCCCCAAACCACGTCATAGCTGACTCTCCTCCTACCCCGCAGCAGAAGGTACCTACGAGCTCCCAGCTGTTACAGCAGGTCGTCAACGATAAACTCACCCCTAATATTCTTCCTTGCAAATACGTAAATGCTGTGGAGAGCAGAGGGAAAGGAGCCATTTAAAGACCTTTTCTGTTCCGGCTCTGCCTCTTTGCGGAGTCTGGTTCACATTCTTTACAAGAGAACAAGGCAGCCATCTAGGGGCAAGGAAAGTAAATATCCTCAGATCACAGGCGAACACCCACTGCCCCATTCCCTGCAAGATGAAAAAGAAGCCAAACTCATGTGAGCTGAAAATAAAATGCTCCACTTTACCATAAGCCATCAAGAATTTTATTTTTAACCCTATATTTCAAGATAATCAATAACCAGAAATAAAGAGTGGCAACTTTTCCTCTTGGTCTGGTGATAATTAATGCAGAAAAACCCATTTTTTATAAAGGCATGGTGTTTCTCACTATGTAGCCCACAAGTCTAGCTAGAAATTTATCACTTTGTCCCTAGTAAAAGGCTGGAATTAAAACCTACCAGAAAGAGGTTATCAGTTCAGTATCAGTTGATTTCCAATAGCAGAGCTCCTGAGGGAAACCTCCTGTTTTTTACACAACATCTATCATCAGAAAATATTTCCTGTGTACTTGAGCAAAACAACAGCAGAATGAACCTACTTATGCGGGCAGTGTAAAAGGCCTTTTTTAAACAGAACTTGGGTCAAGACACACTGCAGCGTTCAGGAAAAGTGCTTCCATATTTCCACTTTCCAAAGAATACTCCTCTCCTACTACACGTGTAAGCAGTAGAGTCAGGAGAAAAGAGGACAAAAAATAAAAATAAAAAGGCGCACTTCACCCAGGACACAGTGAGAACACTTAACAGAATAGATTTACAGAGAAAAAATAAATAAAAGGTATTTCTCAGATGGTGTAACGGAACACGCGCGCGCCCGACAAGACCGAACGTAAAGGGAACAGCCCGGGGAGGGGAGACGTTCCTGGGGAGGGGAGACGTTCCTGGGGAGGGAGACGTTCCTGGGGAGGGGAGACGTTCCTGGGGAGGCCTCTCACGGGCCTCACACGGCTGCCACCTCCCGTGGGCGCCTCCGAGAAACGCCGAGCCCACGCTCAGTGCGTGCCGTTCATAAGGGCCGCTTTCCAGCGGCGCGCGCCGTTCATAACGGCCGCTCCCAGCGGCGGCGGCGGCCCCCGTGGCCTCGCGCCTCTGGGGCTCCACGAGGCGCCTCGTGCTCCTCCGGGCCGGCGGGCGCCACCTCCGCGCGCCGCTCGGGAAGGGGAAGGGAAGGAGGGAGCGCCCGGGGAGATGGCGCCCAGCACAGGGCAGCGCGCCGGGCCCTGCGGGGCCGGGGCCCTCCCGCTGCCTCCCTCCTCACTCCCCTCTTCCTCAGGCAACAAGCAGCTCCTCAGGTGTCTGTAAGGGTCGGAGCAGCTGCAGCCGCCCAGGTTAATAGGGGAGAAGAGAGGGAAAATGCATCACATCCCTCTTCCTTCGGGATTTCAGCCCCTCTTCCAAGGGAGCCCCCCTACCCTGCCTTACCTCTCCGAGGCTCTGCCGCTGCACCAGGGAAGGGGAGAGAGGATCCTGCACCGGGGAAAAAGAAAATTCAGCTGCCCTGTCCCTCCCTGTGCCTGCGGTGACATACGGAGTTCATTGCAAACTGGAAAACAGCCCTGCTAAAGCAGCAGCAAGAGGAGCAAGAGTCTCCCCTCAGCAGCAAGGGCCCACAACTTACCTTCTCCTACATTACTACAACCTTACAACTAGATGCAGTAAGCTAAGGAAATATCCACCCCCTTGTAAGAGTCAAATTTAACATTCAGAGTTAATAACATTCCGATTTTTTGCTGCTAATAGTAGATAAGTGCTGTGTTTTGAGAAGCTAATATTTATTGTCAGTAAAAGCAATGTTTAAAAAGGTAGGTTTTTAGCATGCAATCTAATGCTCAGAATTCAAAACAGGAATCACTGTCATTCATATTCTTTAAGAGACAAGCATCATCTTCTTAAAACTGAGTATTTAATAATCAGCATTAAATCAAGGGGGAAGCTAAGGCTGACTGGTAGGAAGAATGCATTTAAAATCTTTCTGAAATCAGAGAAGTTACAGGAATTTTTCTTATCTGTTTAACCGTATGGCTGATTCTACTGAATTCTCATCTTCTCTTAGAAACAATATATATATTTTTTTCTTTTTTAATTTTATTAGCACAGAATCATATAGAGACGGAAGAGAGAAAGATGGGAACATACAGGTGTACTCAAAACATAGAAATCTCACTGCACAAATGCGAATGAGCTGTTACTTGTTTTCTTGCCAATTCTTTCTCCTCTCACCTTGAGGTAATGGGACACTGATACAGCTTGCAAGCCACCAAACCTCATCTGAAAATCCAGCAGCACCTTCATAAAACTCCACTTCCAGAAACAGTAGCTCCATTACCAAGAAAGGGGCCAAGGCTGGATTTAGAAATAGGACTACCTGAAAAAGAATACTCGAATTCCCAAGACTCCTACTGACATGAGTAACTTCTGGAGCAGATCCTTTATGTATTGATTATCATACATCACCTCTAAAACAAAGCAAAAATGCAGTTATCGAGTATGTGCCCGCACCCTAATGCAAATGCATGTCTATTCATTTTTACATAGTTCAATGAAAATCCATTCTATAAATATAGAAGCAATCCTGGATGTAACTGACCACAGAAGTACATCATTTGCAGATATCATTTACAGACACAGATTTTACAGTGTTTTATAGTGGCACTTGTACAGTCAGTTGGTCCAGTGGCCTCTGAACACCCATGCATACCTAGGGATAGGTGAAGAGAGGAAAAGATCCGTCTGGAACAACAGCTGAGCTTACTGCTCAACAAGACGGATGTACAATACAACATCTGCTGTAATACTACCAATAAATTAGGGAAAAAGAGTTCAGCTATACCTCCCATAACAAGACATTCAGCAATCACAAGGTCATAGAACTTGTTCTTTTATTTAGATTGCATGGGGGCAAACAAGCTGTTGACCACTGCATAAGATCACTGCAATCTGAATTATTGGTATTAGTAGGCTGTACCACTCGGATATTTAATTGCTATGCAAAGGCAACACCTTCAGACATTTTCCTAAGAACTGTCTTGATTATTAGAGGGTAAAGAGAGCTCGTCTGTCGTAAGTAATTTGGCCATTTCTTCATCCAGAAATAGCTGAAAGTGATTTAATCCAACAGATGGCAGACACCTTGGTGTAGTTAGCCATGCAATTGTTTGTGACTAGATTTATTCACACAGATTTAAGACATCCATGTTTTTGCAAAATAAAGCAGGTAGGCCATTTCAGCTTTTACTCCTTCCCTCCCAATGAAAGGGATTTATGAATAAGGGTTTTCTGAAAGCAAAGTATCAAGACTTCTTAAACTGAAGCTGCAGCTCAGTTCTCCAAGCAAACACAGAATCAGAACAGAGCTCTATTTTACATCCACTTAAATACAGAATTTATGGGAATACTCTGAGCAAATTGGAGAGAGGAAAAAGAATTTTATGGAATGATTTGTGAGACCAGCCTCACAAAACAAAAAGCGTGACTTTCGTAAGCCTACGTATTAACATCACCAATTTTTCTTGCATGAAAAAGATTAGTGAACAAAAAAAAAAAAAAAAAGGATTAAAAAGATATTCTACAGAGAGAGGAAAAAAAAAGGCAGCTGAGCAAGTGACAATTCGGTGTTTCATGTTAAGCTCAACTCAATCATTTGTAATCTTTGACCACGAAGTCTTTCCTTCAGTCACAGACTGTTAAAATAAGCCTCCGAACTGCAAAAACACCATACTTGGAATAAAGCTCGTTTCAATTTGACATTTCTAACTCCACTGGCCTCAGAGCGTTTCTACAGTAGTTTCAGTTGTCCAACATGAGTTACAAGCTGCTGTTCCCAAGTGAGCGTCGCTCTTCTCCTGCGCAGCCAACTCCAGGCTTTCAGACTGGTCTTCTCTTGTTCCACAAAAACTTAACCTTGGGCTGGATTGAAGAGCTGACAAAAGTCTGTCCCATGTCCTTAGTCTTCCTCTAGACTGCATTCCTGGGTGTACCATTGTGAGTCACTGCTTTCATATTTGAGGTGCCTGCTTGATGGTTGCAGGATCTGTGGGAGGCAACACCTACTTCAAAGACCTCATGAATAGCTTTGCGGAAACAGTGAAAATTGTAGTCTATGAGACCTGTTAGAAAGGAAGAGAGAGGGACAGGAAAAAGTGTGCTCAGCTTGGCACATTTATATAATCAACCGAGCTTGACAGTTAACAGTTTTTTTCATTCACTAAACAGCTATTTCCCTATTTTAGCATGAACCAAGTTCAAAACATTTAATAATCAAGTTTACCGATGCCAGTATTATTTTAGACTCTCTCAATATTTAGATATAAAGTACTATTTTGAAAGGCAAGATGTATATGTATGCTCACGTATATTAAACAGCGGAAGTGGGGGCAACATGAGACTCCACCCTTGAACAAAACTGTCCTACACAAATGAATCAGTAGGATATGGCAGCGTGATTGTCACTTGAACACAATTATGCACTTTTTTTGGTTGCAACATTGACATATATCCTAGCTTCCAAGATCAAATATGGCAAAGGTATTAAGAGAATACACCTACTTTTGCTCTTTTGAACAGTATGTGAATGCCAAGGCAAGCACTGCCCCGATTTAAGTCATATACTTTGAAATTAGAGAGTACACTCTCATTTCAACCCTGTAACAGGCACAAGACCAATCACCCCTTTTATCTACTCTAAGTCCAACAAGGCTGGTTAAACCTTGACTGCATTCAACACTGCTTCAAGTACCCACCATATGCTGCACCAGCTTACTTTGCTCTTTTCCTCAGTCATAGGCTAAAAAGGTTAGTGTGACATACGTAATAGAGAACGTACCTAGTCACAATTTTCTGTTGCTGCAGAACAAAATAAACATCACTCAATTTGATTCTACTACAGCAGATGCTAGTGACACAGACCAAGGTAGCCAACAAACTCATACTGACTGGTCTTCACCCTCCCTCCCAATTAAACAAATTCAGTCATATGAAATTAAGGTGAATTATAAAGTCATAATAAACTGTACAGTTGATAAAATGTATTGAGTAAAAGCCATTCAATGAGGGAAGTCCTTACCTTTGCGCTCAAAACTCTCTTCCCTAAGAATACAGACTAATGCCAAAAACTTCGTTACTTCCTTTAAGTACAGGACGGTTGTGTTATTGAGCTTGATAATTGCCATTGACTCTTTATCATAAGCACTTCCAGTGCCATCTTCCTTCAACCTAAGAGAGAAAAAGTTAAAGCATCCTCAAGATGCAGGGCATGCACATGTAACTAAGACAAGCCTTTAATACCTGATAAATGCAGCATAACAACATCAGGAAGAATATTACATATAGTGAATGGTGAACAAGTGAAAAACCTGAAGTGCAAGTCTCAGTTATAAGTATGACCCTTATCACCTCTAAAGCCTCTTGGTATTAAATGAATGCTAGATCTAGACAGAGGAGAAGAAAAAAATATTTGCTAGAATAAAATGAATAAAATATCTTATAGGAACATAATTAAGGGGAAGCTCTCAGCCTACATTCTTTGGTATCTAACTAAAAAATTCTAATGCTTTAGGCAATGTTATTTGCAGCTTAGAGCTGAACATTCTTGATGGATATAGAATATAAGTTGTGAAGTAGTTTACATTCAAACCAGAAGGTCACTGTCTCATCGTATTTCAGCACCACAGTACCACATCAAACAGCTGGTTTGAAGATTTTAACATAGAACTTTTATGCAATTTTAATGAAGCGACATCATGGGGAGGTTAGTTTCTGCAAACTAATCCCAAGGTTCCCTAGTCCACATTCTTTATATAGTGATAGTGATATTGAGGGCACAGGAAAAATTCCAGTCCAATTACTATCTCTGGCCTGTTCGGTCTCTCGTAACTTGGACTAATACAACTAATATAATGCTTGTTGCTCAGTTTGAAATACAACCATGCCCCCTACACAAAATCATCTTCCTAACAGCACAGAAGCCAATAGAAAGAAGGTTAAACACAAGATTCTAGTTCCATGTATTTCCACAGGTTACTGTAACTACTTCAACTGGGTATCATAGAATATAAAGGAAGAGCAGTATCGAGAATGGCATAAGCCCCTCACAAGGGGTCAGAAAGGTTAGCCAGTACATTCCTGCTTTTAGGATGCATGCACTGCAGGCCATACAATGACTGCTTCAGATAAAAGGATGGTAAGACGACAAACTTTACAGCCAGGAGGGAGGTACTCTCCACAGCCACTTAAAAACTATTTTGGCATAAAATTCAACTCTAAATTTCACAAAGGAGGCACTACATGCATTCTTTGGGGAAAGTTACCAAAAGCTGAGCTGAGGAAAGCAGAGTCGTGGCCAAAGGTACTCTGCCCAGGTAGAGGGAAACAACAGAACAATGTAATTACAAGTCATACTAATGAGCTATGGGGTGTTTTCATTACCAGCTGCTGTAGCCACTGACACACATCTACCACCCAAATATGACACAGCAGTATTCACACTTTACATTAAATACTTGGCTTCTAGAAATGTCAAGTGTTCTTTTTTTCCGAGGATGAGTAGAGGGAGAAGGAAACAAACTGATTATGAATGCTAATCAGTTCGCTTTTTTCCCCCCCTAATTACTTGCAGAAAGAATGTTGTTTCCAGACCAGCTGATAGTATCTTATTGAATGATGAAGCCAAGAGGACTTGCATAGTTTGCAACCTATTCTGCAAATTTTAAGGATTTTTTTTTCCTAAGAATGTTCATCACTTACCCGTATATACAGGAAACATCTATCACTACATCAATCATGTCACAGCACAACTCATATGACTGCATGTCCACAGGGGAACTGTCTGTTGCGATGTAGATTTTGCTGACTACATCGAAGAGAAAAGCTTTTTCAATGCCTGAATTCTTCAGAAAGAGAAAGATTTTTTAAGAAAATTGTATTTCATCTTCAGAAGAAGTCATATAGTTTCACATTCTTAAAGCAGGTAATGGTATAAACATAACCAATTTAGAGGCTTAAAACAGCAAACTGTATAGTTTATAGTATAGTACCCTAGTTGCTGTAAAACATATTAACATCACGTTCCAGTTGACAACATAAAACTTGAGATTGGTTAGGATTTTTTAGTTTATAAGCTACCAGACCATAATTCAGGTTACATTTTATTATACTTCCAGACCCAAGCTTAGGAGTTTTCTCCTTTTGTGTTTCTATTAGAAACAGAGGACGTACACGTTCACCTGCTGGAATAATCTTGCAGATGAGTTATTCTAAGTATTAAAATCTAAGTGTCAACACATACTTTCTATATGAGGCAGCTGCTAAATAGCTTGACATGCAGGGCAAATCAAGTCACCTTCTAATCTTACAACTTCAGAAGAGTATCACAGTGTGGCAGTTATGAATAAGGAAGAGCACCAAAACAATGGTATTTTCCTACTTGTAGCTGAGCACTTGGACACAGTGCATGTGCTCATAATGACTGCAGAAGCCTTCTGCTGTTGAGCAAGTGAGGTGCCACACATCAGTTCTGAACATGGCTTTCTGGCAAAGCTTAGCTGCAGTTTATATACCAGGAACATTAGCTTTCATTCTGCCTGGCCAGTTGGAACATCCAGCCGATCCTTCTGGCACCAGAATTGCACTTGATTCCCTAATTACACTGCTGTTCAGTACCATGAACGTGTCCAGTATCTGCTGGGCCACGTTATTAGAATCCTCTACGAACACAAGCCTCACAGTAGTGCAGGGTGAGGCTTCCGACCCCTGCACATCTCAGTCCCACCTCTCTCTTCCTGCACTCTCTGCCTGCAGCAGTATTGTGAGACACCTGGTAAAAGGATGCATCAGCACACTGTGGTTCTGATAAAGATCTTCAGATGCAGACAACAGTACCAGCAGAATACACCAATATCAGAGTGGCACCTGAATCCCCTGACCGCAGATCCAGCCCATGTTCCCTATCAAAATGATTTGTCCTACTGCTGCAAAAGTTTGGCTTAGAATTCTGTTAGATTAGTTAGCTTAACACTTACTGATATAAAGATATTTAGTAGATTTTCCAGTGTTGGCAGTTGCGGAATTAACTTCTGTACCACTTTACTGAAGGCTTCAAATATTGAATGGTCATAGATACTGGTCAAGTAAAAGCTGAGATGAGTGCAGAAGGAGGAAAAAAAAAGCAAAAATATTCAAAAATAGAATTAGAGTTCAAATAGAGGTGTTAAAGCTATTTTATATAACACTCAAAGACTGATGTCTTAACCAGATTCCTTATCACAAGTGTATTTTGCTGCAGCTACATCAAGAACCTCTTTCCTAAATGAAACAGATTCTCCCCTCTCCATGAGATGGGAGAAGAGAAATTTGAGCACATTTCCAAATCACACTTTGTCTACATTAAGCATTTTATAGAAGACTTAAATGCTTAACTAGATCTCTTAAAATCCTGTTTCTGGCCTGTCAGCATTGAAATACTGGCAATACCTTAACATTCTACGAGATGAAAGACAACAGTAAGAAGAGACAAATACATTGTATTAAACTTATCTGTACAGTTCTTTTTTCAAGCTATGAGCCAAATAAGCATTTAAGAACAATCATACTGAAAAGTCAGCACTAGCCAGTACTAGAGAACAGAAGAAGTCTCCCTCCCTTGCCCCTCTAGGTCATATGTACAACTTTGGCCTGTTAGGCTGCATGAAAACAAGACAAGAAAGGACCTTGAATTACCAGTGAGTTTATGAATAAATCTGCTGATTGGAATACAATGTAATAGCTTACCTTATTTTGGTCAGCTAAACAGATGAGACTTAGCCAAACATTGTGATATATTTTATAAAAAGAGTCAGCACAATCTTAAACTAACAACACCTTGTTCCAAACCACTCTTAAAACTAAGAACTATTAGTCTGTACATGAATGAGCAACACTAAGATATGCCAGAATGTCTCACTCACCTAAGGTGAAGTTTTTCAAGCCCAGCATCTGTAAGGTCGTCGTTGGCCCTTTGATGAATATCCCTCTGAGTTTCTATTTTGTGGTCATCTGATAAACCATCAACTTTATGAATAAAAACTTCGAAGTTCATTTCTGGATTGACCTTGTAGGCTTTCGAAACTGTGGTGTGGAGTTTTGTTAAAGCTTCCATGTAGTCATCCTGTAAATTAGTTTTGGCAGGAATTAATAACATGGCTTAGCTGCAGTAACTACTCCATTCTGCACAAGGTTAAAATCATTCAGGATTTGAACTTGATCTTACTTTCATCCCTAAGCAGAAACATGGGATTGGAGAATCAGAAACACAGTAGCAAGTTTTAGGTTCAGTTCTGTAATCAAGTGTCATGAGCTACCTAAGGCTCAGCTGTACAAACTAGGCCCTGGGGCTTCCCAGTACAAAATGAATTTCCACGGGGTACTGAGAAGCGTTTCTTACACATAGGTTACCCTTCAACTCCAGCAGAATGTGGTAGGGAGACAGTCCCAATAAGCAGAGTTCCCTCCCAGGTTCATTAGGAGCTGCCAGATATCTAATGAGAGCCGATACCTAATGATCCCAGAGACTGAGGTCAGAAGCCTGCTGTTATTAAAATAATTCTGCAGTCAGGGGAAGAGGAGGGGATTATTCAGACCGCCTAGTCCAGCAGGTTCTCGCTGCTCAGCTTCTCACCACTGTGAGCTCCAGAGCACTTACCCTCTCTCTTCCATACACTCCCTTGGAGTGTCTCCTACCCAGTCAATTCACACAACTAGACAACAGGTCAAATTTAGGTTGCCAAAGCAGACATTCACACACAAGAGATGCTATAAGAACTTACCTAAAACATATAAATTATTATTTTCCTGATTAGTCCAAACACACACAGAGCCACAAGAAAACTTTGCTGTTGTTAGTGATTTGTATTTACCTGGGCATCGATAACATATATTAGAGCACCTGTTCCCCTGAAGATCATCTCATAATCAAATGTTGGATCAAAAAAGTCCATCTGTCCAGGAAAATCCCATATTTGGAAATTCACAAACGAACTGTTGGAAATATCATCTTTGTAGATCTTGTTGGTACTTTCCAAGAACAGAGTCTCATTGGGAGACATTTTATGGAATACCACCTGTTAAAAGAACACTAATTATAGTCTTAACTTAGTAGTAACGATCAATAAAAGCTCTTTGACTTCAGTCTTACAAGAACGTCTGTCCATTTTAAAGTATACAGCTTTATCCTGCACATACTTAGTCTTTCTGTTAGTGAACAGACAGCTTCTTGCATCAATAAATTCTATACAGGTGGCCAGAACTACACAACTGAATTCAGTGCATTAAGTACTGCGGAACAACGTAATCAAACCACTCCTGAACTACAATAAAAGTATACAAAAATAATAAGATTCCTGTTCTAGATATGTTAATAGCTGTGGCCAAATGAATTATTTCTGTTGACACTCTCCTTTCAAGTGTCCTAAACAGAAGATGAAAGTTTATAAGCTAGTCAATAAACAGCTACGCGGTGGTGACGATAAACGCACTAATTGCTAATATGCAAAAGCCTCAGGTGGGATTTTAGCCCTTTCCTGAAGAAAGGCAAGAACAGCCTGTAATTTAAGCAATCCTAAAGAGCAAACATTATTTTAAAGAGACTGAACTGCATTATAAAAGTCATCCCAACTTGTGAATTCGTTTAAGGCTAAGACAGAAGAAGGAAAGCTGTTCCTTAGGAAGCATTATTTTGGGTGTGTATGTACGTGCATATATACGTCTACAAACACACTCCTTCACACAAATCTCGAATTCAGCCCCCAAAGAGTCTTCTGTCAAACCCTATAATTACCCTGTCTGTAACCCCTGCCCCCAGCAAACTTAACGGGTTGAATAGTGAGCAACAATATAATACGTCAAAGTAGATTTTTGAGAACAAAGGGAAAGAATTCACACGCTTAAGGCAGACATTTGAGGAACTCGGATCCAAACAAGGTTTAAGGCAGCGAGACAGTTGTATGGAAAGAAGAGAACGGTTCTCAGATGGGTCCTGACTAGAGGTGAAATTCCCCAGGGTTTGAAGAAGTTTTCCAGGATTATAGAAATCAATACTCTTTCTTTGGAACTCATAGGGAGCAAGACGGAAATAGAGAACCAAGTTTAAAACAAGGTTGAAAAGCAATGTCATCATCACCCTTTCTCCCCACCTCCAAAGCAAAGTGTTTCTTCAGATGAATATTCCCCGGCTAGTTTTACACCAAACAGGGGAAGCAGGGCACAGTTTTGATCTAATTCCATTTTTATTACCTAATAGCTTCCCCATCTTGCAGGCTTAAGCAGCTTTGATAAAGCAGAGGGCTCTGGGAAGAGCCCGAGCGGCATCACGACAGCGAAACCCAGCAGCTGACACGAGGCACGTGCAGGCAGAGCAGACGAGGCCGGAAAATCCTCCGGGATCTGCACAGCTGCTTAGCTACAACTAAACCATTCCCAATGGAATACAGCTTGAATACAGCCTGCCATTGGGTGCTGTCATCAACCCCCTGGAAACTCTGCCTGCTTTTATGGCACTTAAAAAAAAATACACTGTCACCTTGAACATACGCCCTTTTTTTTTTTTCCCCTCTTTTTTGAACATTGTGAATTTCCTTTTCACCTTTGAGCTGCTGTGATCAGCAAGTTCTCAGGACTTCAATTTGTTTCTTGAGTGTTAAGCCCTTCTCCCTTCTTGCTGATTTTTCTTTTACATCAATAAATGTCTCAAGTTTTCTGTGCATGCTCTCCCTAGGAGCTAGCAGCTCAGTCCGGTGAACTTGTCTGGCAATGCCCTCCCTAAAGAGGCACCTGGTTTTACATATCAGAGCCCAGCCACCATCAGAACGTCACCCTTAACCAGCCAGCTTCTCCACTGCAGCACAGGATCCTAGCACAGGTGCCCAGAAATAGGCACCTCTACCTACAACTCCAAATGCTGAATAGATTTTCCAACTTCTCTCATTTTCCTCCCCACCCTAGCCACTGTAAAAACCTTTTTTATTTTTCCTTGAGGTAATATGAGACTATTTCTATCGCTCTGATGTCCATGGCAGCTGAGAGGAGGTCCCTGAAGAGAGAGAAGAGGCACACACAGTATTGCAGCAAGGTCCTTTTAGAGGATCTGCTCACTGGAAGCAAACATCTGTTCACAGGTTACAACCAAAAGCTACATCCAAGGGCTTCCCGAACAACAGGGAAGCCCAAGGAAAGAGTTTTCTAACAAAAACAGGGCATTTTGCAACCTTTATTCCAAAGAAAGGGATAAGTCTATAGCAAAACATAGTACCAGATTGGATTGCTATAGTAGTTGGAATCACCAAGCAGCCTGCACGGGATGGCTAAGAGGCGATTCCTATTTGCTTCCCTGGTTAAACGCTTAGGGAAAGCCCTGAAGGACGCAGCACCGCCACGAGAAGCGGGCTGAAGGCCCCTGCTCACGAGCCCGTGCAGCGCTGCACTTCACGAGCGACTCCTTCCCACGGCCAGCACCGGGAAGCTCCGCAGGGGGCTCCCAGCGCAGGAAGCCGGGCACAGAAGCAGCTCAGCCTACACCTCCGCAGGGCTGTACTGCACCCGAGCACCCTGTGCTCGGTGCTGCCGAGGAAAGGGCACCGAGGCCGACCCGCGCCCGCCCTTCTGCCGCCTCAGAGAGGCTCCTCCAAAGGCACGAAAGGTGACACAGTGGCACTACACGGGAGCTCTTCCTGCGCAGCCCGGCTCTCCGCTGGCAGCGCGCCGAGCTGCGCATGCGAACGGTAAAAAAGCCCCATGACGAACTTAACTTGGCAGCGGCGTTCTCGCTTTTTATTGTGGAGGGAGCAGCACCGAGGCCACGCGCTCCGCCCGCGGCGGGCGGCGGCAGGGCCGCGGCGAGGCCGGCCGCCCCTCACCTTCTGGATGGAGGACTTCCCGCTGCGCCGCAGCCCCATGAGCAGGATCCGGGGCTTGGAGTCCGCCCCGC
>VZSG01000568.1:111450-121895 GCA_013398315.1 Nothoprocta pentlandii | reverse complement strand
TTTTTAAAAAATAATTATTATCATTTCTCTGCAGTGTTGCAAGTTTGCTGTGGGATAAAGTTAAAATTTCCTACTGGAAAGTTGCTGTGATGAACCCTTGCCTGGTTTTGCTGTTCGGGTTTGTTTTTGATACCACCGCTGTCACCGCCCCCATAAACAGAAAAAGCAAACAACCCTATCAACAGCAGGAAGAAAACAGCCTATTTTGTATCTTTAGCCATCAGACTTTTCAATTACAAATTCCAATTGTAACTTTTCAATTACAAATTCTATCTATTCTATCAACTGTAGTTTTAACCCGTGTCTTTTGTGAAGCCTTTGAGGAAGTTTTAACCTGGGCTTTACTAACTCTTCCCTATTACGTGGATTTCTTTGATTTACATTTTCCCCTTTGGCTTCAAGGATAACGGAAGAGCTTCTACACAGCGGTTCGAGTCACTCTTTTTATTAAAAACAACACCGAAATAACCATCCTGCTTAAACGTTATTTAGCTAAGAAGCAAAGGCGTGCGCAGCTCGGTTATCTATGCGAAGGACCCGCTGGGAGGGGATTAGTTGGGTTAGTTTTCTAGGTAGTTTCCTTCTTTTGGCCGCTAGATCTGCAGGTCGGTGGGCGCGCGCCGGCCGCTGGCGCCGCTCGACCACGACACGCGCCTGGACGGCGGGAAGGCCGCCGGGCTCCCGCAGCTCCGGCTCTGCCTGGATTCCGAGCTCGCCTCGCCGGCGGAGTCGGCAGCGGCCGCTCGGCCGCTCGCCGGCTCCGCTCCGCACGCGGCGGCGGGGCCTTTCCTCGCGCTGGAACTGCTCGGTCTCCTGCTGCCGCTCCTCTGGAGGGGATTTGCTGCCGTGCCGGCGCTCTGGGCCGGCGCGGGGCCGGCGCAGGAGCTGCTGCCTCCGCGTTGTCTCCTCGCACAGTTCATGGGCAGGGTATCGGATGGCGGCGAGGCTTGCGGGGGCACCTGAGCCAAGCTCCTCAAGCACGCGCTCGACGGCCCATCCGCGCTCGCCGCACAAACAAGGGAATGCTGCTTTCCCACTTCTTTTTGTGGATCCTTTTCCTCGGGAGCTAGCTCCCTGATCAAGCCTTCGTTATTATTTGTGCTAGTGTTTCGAAGCTGATGGTCTAACGCGTTGGTAGTTGGCCTCTGCTCCGGCAGTCTGTTCTCGTGGCTGTGATGGGTGCAGTTGCTGCCGCGGTTATTCTGAAGAGACTGGAAGACAGCAGGAGGACTTAGAACCGGATAGACACTGGCGTCAGTTTGCTTTTCCATTAAAAAGGTATAACCACTAAGTGCAGAAGGAAGCGTTTTTTGTGGAGTTGCAGATATTCCCAAAGAAGAGCGTGGAATTGCAGAGTATTTCTTGGATTTATTTATGTAGAAATCATCAAGGTCATCCTTGGTTTTATCCAGTCCACAGAGTCCCATTTTAATTTTTCTGAATCCTAGGTGAATGATTTCCAAGATGTTTAAAAGCAATGACACAGTTGCTATTGATTGCATAAATAATATGAACACTGTTTTTTCCGTTGGCCTGGATACAAAGCAGTCAACTATGTTCGGACACGGATCTCTCTGACATTTATAAAGGGGATCTAGTTGAAAGCCATACAGAAGATATTGCCCGATCATAAAACCAACTTCCACGGCAGATCTAGTAAAAATATGTATCACATAAGTGCAGAGCAGAGATCCTCTCAGAGGCGCTTTGTTTAGTTTTCTTTGATCCAGCTGCCGGAGTTCTCTCTCCAGCCTCTTCCGATTTTCAGTCATTTCTAACTCAGTGCTTTCAAGTTCCACTCTGATCTGAGCTTTCTTCTTTTGCCTCTCCTTTTCTAAGGCTCTTAGCCTGTATAAGGCATGACCCATATACACCAAGGAAGGGGAGGACACAAATATAACTTGCAAGACCCAGTACCTTATTAGAGAGATAGGAAAGGCCTCATCGTAACACACGTTTCTACAACCAGGTTGCTCGGTATTGCATATAAATTCTGACTGCTCGTCATTCCAAACATCCTCAGTTGCCACTCCAAGGACAAGCATTCGAAATATGAAGAGGATAGTTAGCCAAATCTTTCCAATAATAGTAGAATGAATGTGGACCTCCTCTAAAATGCCTCCAAGGAAATTCCAGTCTCCCATGGTTATTCTGCCATCTTAACACCAAAATGTATGAGAAAAGAAATAAAATAAAATACTAGAAAAGCTGCAGTCATTCCTTAATATATTAACAAGAAAACTGCAGTAGAAGACCCATCGTATCTGACATTTTAGCCAATGCAGCATAACCCACTATTCGCTGGTAATCAGAGAAGCACATTGTCCATCCACATTTAATGTATCAGTAAAAGACATGCTGATAAGGACATAACTAGGAGGCATGAAGCAATCTGGATCAAAGTCCGTGGACCCTGAGGTGCTTGATGTCTAACAGGATTGAGTTCTTAGCTCTTAGTTCTTAAATATGCCCCGTTGAGCGAGTTCATAGGTAAACGCATCACAGTCTCTCGTGCAGCCTCCATAAATTGCAAGATGAGAGTTATTTTTGAAGTTGATTATCTATTGTCATACCAGAAGTTCATAAAACTCACAGAGAAGAGTGAAAATACGTCAAAAATAAAAGTATTAGCCTTTATGAAGGAAGACTGTAGCAACTAATTAGTTCCCATTGATAATTAAGGTGTTTGCCCTGTTAAGTGCAGCCATCAGAGCAGGCTGCTCTGTGACACGCAGTGTGTGACCTGGTGGAGTCCTCGTCCAGGAGACAGCACCGGGCGAGCAGCATCTGCCTTCAGGACAGCTCCCAGCTCACTGAGCTCCCAGTTACCTTGTGAACAGACACAGAATATTTCCAAGGCTTCCTTTTCAGGTGTTCTGAGCCCTGCGTTGCAGCTGAAGTCTATGGTAACATCCCGTAACTGTGTGGTGGTGAATTCTTTTTTATGTAGATCATCTTGTAAGGGGACAAAGTATTCAGCTAAAAATGTAGCATTAACATTTAACAAGAGCTTAATAGAGTTTGGAGCAAATTTCATTCGTGGATTACAGCACTAAATAAGCAAATAATTACTGGAATATTAGTCGTTTCCTCTGATCTGTAATGCCTCCATGTGAAATATTAAAAACAGTGCATAGGTGTCAGTTTTTGCTATGTTCAGCCATGATTTCATTACAAATAAATGATTTATGCAGAAATCTGCATTTCTAATTATCTTCTGACTACAAATAAGTTGGTAATATTTTTTGCATGTGTGTAGTCACAACTCGTGCACGTTTTTGTTTTGATCTCTCTTGCAGGATCCTATACTGGAGACAGGATTTAAAATTCTGTTTCAGTATTTATGTTGTTGTAAACAGTTATAAAACTGTTTTTCTTCTATATGTTTAGCTATTACGTTAAGTGATCTACCTTTACATTTTATACGCAGTACAAATTAATATAATTCAGTTATGAATAGAAAGGTAGTTTGAGACATCTTTATGTTCAAATGTAGTTTTCACCTCATAAAATACCATTATTAAATTGAATTTGAAATCATATGGTTGCAATACTGATGACTATAGACAAAAATTTAACATAAAAGAGCCTATTAAATATGAAAATGAACTTTCAAATTGTTTTTAAATAGACAAATTAAACATTTATAGAATAAATAAAAATATATTACACTTTAAAAATAAAACATACCTTCCTTTCCAAAGAGGTTCTTCAGGTTATTTCCATCAGTGCACTGCAGAAATACGTTACCGATACAAACAGCCTGTATAACATAAATAAACTTCCTATACTGAAAACTGCAAACAGCAAATCAATATCTTTTAATTTTGGTGCTGAACATCAGTCAATAGGTCGCGTCCGATTTCATAGCTAAATGAAAGCTAACCCCGAAGTAATCAATTGTTTCTGCAAGCTGTCAGTTTGTCTAGAGAGAGCGTTTCTAATAAATGCTCAAAGCAAGTTTCTGAACGTATATTTCTGCCAGAAGAATTTGACCATTGGTTAGAAAGATTGTTAATCCATTTAAGTGGCTTTTCCTCCCTCCCAACTCAACACTGAAGCCAACTTTGTTTGAGTGAACTATGGATTCTGAGGAACAACTTGTTTTGTAAACGATTTATGTTGAGGAACATTTACAAATCTACACATGATATCAAAAAAAAAAAAAAGTATTATCTTATTTTAAATGGTATTTTAGTCAAATGACATCTTGGCAAGTCCAGAGGGAAAATTCACAAAATTAATTCAAGTGCTCCTGACAATTTTATAGCAGTGATGCTGCTCTTTTATGTTAGCTCAGGCATTCTATGAATATTTATGGCACTGTCATCAGCCTTCCATATTTATTAACAAAATATTTACTGATGCACATACAAAATGTTCACTTTTCTCCCAGGTCTAGAAGTTCTCTTGAATGCTTTTCTTGTTTGCTTGTTATTGTTATTATATATCTCCCCCCCACCCTAAACTTTAACTAACTGCTATATTGATCCTGTTTTCTTAGGTCAAGGTCAAACACCATAAAAATCATTCCGTCATGGAAAAATTCTCTTAAGATAAAGAGCTTTTCACTCCTACTCATCAATACTATGTGCTTTGTACGTACAATTGATTTTCATTTTCTGCTGTATTTGTCTGCCCCACAACATGGTAACTAGAGGCCCAGACATCACTTTGATATTTCCTGCTGGCTCTCAAGATAATGCAGACTTACTGCTAGCATTCTGTTGCAATTGTGGATTTAGATTCACAAATAATAAGCTGTACAAACGAGCACTTTGGGAGCCGGTACAACTCAATATTGTCTTGCTGAGTGCAAAACCTAGCACTAGAATTTGAAGGCAGGTAACAGAGTAATATCTAAAGGTAAAGACATACATCCCTAGCCTCTGCCATTTTCCATATTATGTTATCCCTGTTATCCATGTTATGTTATCCATGTTATGTTACAAAAGAGCTTCTTATTTCAAAGATATTCATGCAATTTGGCAGGCGAAGCTTTGTGTTTTCACTCGCACAAGCGTTATTCGGGAAGACTTTCCCAGACGGAGAAGATTTCCGTGATTTTTTCCAAGATTTTTCCGTGTGCACAGAGGCCGGTCGATGTCCCGTAGGGCCCCTGGCCCCATGCCACGGGCACAAGGAGGTGGGTATGACCCTCCCAAGGGGCAGCCCTGTGCCCCAGGGGCAGCAGGGGGTGACCCGCGCGGGACCGTGGCCTGTGCACGGGGACCTGCAGCCTCCTCACGGTCCCTCTGCCCCCGTCCCCGCCACGTCCAGCCTAAGGGAGTCCCATTCCTCAGGTATCCTGCCCAGCAGCCCTGCCCGCTGGGGAGCCGCACGCCTGGAGCACGCAGCTCCGTTCCTCAAAGTGCATCCCACACAACAGCACCAGCTGCACATCCCAACACGAGACGTCACCTGCCCTCCGGGATCAGCAGAAGCGACGCAGCCCACGCTGAAGCAGCAACAGATACTGGTAAGAGGGAGCTCCTGCCTCCCTGTGTGGGTCCGTCAGGAGGTGCTGCTGGCTGCTCGGGCTCTGCAAGGACTCGGGTTTTGCAGGGCGGTTGCCTTTTGAGCTGCAGTGCCTGCGTTTGGTGTAGTCGGGAGGGAGATTGCTGGTACACCCAGTTCGTACAACACCCGAAAACAGGCCCTGCTCTTTATAGGATCAGCAAGCAGTATCGGGAATCTCCTTTTTGTGCTTAAAGCAAATACCATGTGTTTCAGTTACAGGAGCTCCCGAAGCCTGGAGAGTGACGGTGTCTCTGAAGTCTGGGCTGTTGCCTGGAAGTTCCTGGGCCTTAGATACCATAAACATCCTGCTCCGTGGTGACAACAGCCTAACAGCCTTCAGCCTCGGCCGGGTGTGCGGATGCTCCGCGACACTGGTCTCGAAGTGCTCATTTCACACACGTTTCTGTCAGCAAAGGGCAGAAAGCAGCTCGTGCCCTTGCGAACGTCCAGGCACCCTGCCCCTGCAGGGCGCGCCGGGCCGAGCAGGGCACAGCGCCTGGTTTTCCATGGGTTCCTTTTCTCGGAGGACAGAAAACTCCCTCTTGCAAGGGCAGTTTATTGCCAGCATGAAAAGGACACATAAATTAACAGGCCCGCATGGACCTGTAGTCCCTCAGGCCCTGCTTTCCCGTTGTCCGTGGCGGCAGGGAGCTCCCCTTTGCCCTTTTACCAGCAAGAGCGGGAGCTTCGGGGCCGCTCCCGGTTTCCCGGGCGGTTTCGGCCCGTTCCCGCCGGGAGCGCCGGGCCCCTCCCCTCAGGGACAGCTCCCGCCTCAGCCCGCCCGCAACAAAGATGGCGCCGCACCCCACCGCCCGACGCGCCACGTGACGCCCGGCGGCGCCGGAAGGGGCGGCGCCGGAAGGGGCGGCGCCGGCGGGATGAAGGCGGCGCGGGAGCGTGGTTGACAAACACGCGTGAAGCCGGAAGCGCCTTTCAGTGTCGCTGCTCTGTTTATCGATCTAGGTTTCCGAACCGGAGCTGCCCTGGCATCAGCGGCCCAGCGAGGCGCCTGTGGAGCGCGGAATGGAGCCGGTGAAGGGGCGGGATCCCTACCTGCGGGAGCTGCTGCGGTTCGCCCTGTGCTGCAGAGCCCTGACCCTCCTGCTGCAGGCAAGTCTCCCGCTCCCGAGCCAAGGACGCTCTAGCGCCTCTTGTTTGCTGCCCCGGGGCCTCTCCCTTTGGCGCTGCCTTTTGCACCACCAGATAGATGGTTCTACCTGTTTGAAAAATCAAATCAAAATTATCGTTGGGTTGGGGTTTCCAGGAGGATCCGAGAAGATGTCTGCTAGACTTGGGTCCTCCTTTCTTTTTCCAGGCTCTGTTTAACCTCCTGATCCCGGATCACGTCGCAGACGCCTTCTCTCCCCCCCGCCTGGCTGAGCCGGGCGTTTGCGACCTGCTCCTGGAGCGGCTTTTGGGGGGCCTCTCGCGCTGGGACGCGGAGCACTTCTTGTTCATCGCCGAGCGAGGCTACGTGTACGAGCACAACTTTGCCTTCTTCCCAGCCTTCCCACTGTGCGTCCGCGCCGCCGCAGAAGTCGCCCTGTGGCCGCTGCAGCGGCTGCTGCGTTTGCGGAGCCGCCTGCTGCTCTCCGCTGCTCTCCTTAATTCCCTCTTTTCTGTCCTGGCAGCCGCTGCCCTGTACAAGCTGGGCTGTGCCGCGCTGCGGTGCCGCCGCGTGGCCTTCCTCGCGGCCCTCCTCTTTTGTGTCAGCCCTGCCAACGTGTTTATGGCCGCTGCTTACTCGGAGAGCATGTTTGCCTTCCTGGCCTTCAGTGCCATGTGGCACCTGGAGAAGGGGCAGAGCTGGCGCAGCGGGCTGCTCTTCTCCCTCGCGTCGGCCGTGCGGGCCAACGGGCTCGTCAACGCGGGCTTCTTCGCCTACTCCCGCTGTAAATGCTTTGCCCTCCAGCTCCAGGTGGGTCCAGGATTAGCAAGGAAGCTCCCTCCATTCTGGAGGCAACTGCTTAGCTTGGCGTCTTCAGTCATCCTCATGTGTGCTGGGATCTCCCTGCCGTTCGTGTTGTTTCAGTGTTACGCTCACATGAGGTTCTGTGCTCCTGGCACTGGCCTGTCGCAGGGCATTCCCAAGCCGCTGCTGCAACTGGCTCTGGACAAGGGTTATCGTCTAGCTGCCGTGGATGGACTTAAACCCCCTTGGTGTTCCCAGCGCTTCCCTGTCATCTATTCCTACATTCAGGAGGCTTACTGGAACGTGGGCTTTCTAAGGTATTTTGAGCTCAGACAGGTACCAAATTTCTTGCTTGCTTTGCCTGTCGTGCTTCTGGGCTCATGGGCTGCCTGGACCTACCTCACCGCAAACCCTCGGCACTGCCTAACTCTTGGTCTAGAGAGGAGGAAGAATGAAGAAGAACAAGGAGAGGGTAAACCAGGAACTGAGTTTTGCTGCCCCGCTGTCTTCGTGTATGTGGTCCACGCCACGGTCCTGCTGCTCTTTGGAGTCTTCTGCATGCACGTGCAGGTATGACATTCAGAGCAGCACCAGGAAGGGGCTTCCTAAAGGGAGGGCGGTGTGGGGGCTGACAGGACTCAGTGACAGTCACACAGGCTGAAGTTCTTTGGGCTGCAAGACAGGCACAGGACCATGCGGACGTTGCTTCCCAAAGCGTTAACCGTTCCCCTCTAGGAAGTGTTCCCAGGCAGTTTCCAAAGCCATTTAGTTCCTCTGGCTTCCTGGAGGATTCCTCAAGGGAGGATGCTTCATTTGATGAGGTTCGAATCTCCCCCGAAGCTACTGCTCACATCCTAAGCTGGGCTGTGTCAAGGAATTCAGTGATTTTGTGACTATTTGTCCAAAACCTGGAGACCACTTGGCTACTTATGAGGATGGCTTCATAAATAAAGCAGCCCTGAGCTGAGAGATGGTTCTTTCCAAGTGCAGTAAATCCTAACACCATGAAGTAGGGCTGTATTTCATTGCTCTTTATCAGTAATCTGTTTTGGGCAGGTAGATTGTTCCTTCCGTTCTACAGAATCAGGGTTAGTTACAGTCAAAGACTTGCAGTTTATGTGATTCTCTCTGCCTGTTCTCAGGTTCTGACCAGGTTCCTTGGCTCCTCCACGCCAATCCTGTACTGGTTTTCTGCTCATCTGCTTCAAGAACACGAACCTTTGCTCTGGAGTGAAGGGACCGATAAGGAAACCAGAGCGTTGCTCTCTGAGAAGTCTGTTTTAGGTAACTCTCTTGCTGGCTCCTATGAGAAAGGGATTTCTGAAAACCCCCTTGTGAGGTTACTGCGCAACTATAGATTAAATACCCCTGTCACCAAATGCATCCTTGGATACTTCTTGTCCTACTGGCTACTGGGACTCATCTTGCACTGTAATTTCTTTCCTTGGACATAGTTAGTAATTGGGACTGTCTGTATCTGTGGGCTGCTGTTGGGGCAGAAGTAGCATTCAGTACCATCCTCTTTGCTGTGACTCTTAGAGCATCCTGCTCTTGCTCTTCCCTGATGGCCAAAAGTTCCTGCGTTCACCAGGGACCAGGAATGCATTTCCACGATGTCTTCTGTGAAGTACCGTCCCTGAGCTATTATTTATGGCAAAGATCCGTTGCTACCAATTCTGAGCTGCTGGAAAACCTCGAGGAAGTGCCCTTGAAAACACAGCAACCACGTGTGAAAACCTCGCAGCCCCCGTGGGAGGACCCTGTTGTGTCGCACCTGTCCCTCGGACCTCTCGGGTTCCTCCTTTGCCAAAGGTCTTGGTGTGTGCAGCCATGTGCTGAGGGGACGGCGGCGCCGGCAGCAGCCGTGGACACGTGGAACAGGGACCACAGGGCAGTGCTGCGAGTGGGGAGCTCCGAGGAGCCGGTGTGTGGGAGCCCTAGGCACAAGCAGGATGGCTCCGGCTGCTCTCTAGGGCTGGAGAGAGGCTTGCGCAGGGGCTGGGCTGCAGCTCAGTGCTTTATGGGGCAGGAGCTGGAAGCTTGTGTGTCAGCACATGGATATCGGCAATAAAAAATAATAGATGTTACAGGAACCATCGCTCGCTTCGGTGTAGTTTGCTTCGGTTCGCTTCCTCGGGGAAGGGACAGTCCCCACTCGGGCAAAGGGGAGGACTGGAGAGGGCACATGTGGGTGCACAGGGTGGCCACCACCACAGGACAGTGTGTGCTGAGAGGGGGGTCAGCACAGCACTGACCACGGGGCCGTGTCACCACAGCGCTCTGTGTGTGTGGGAATATGGGGTCACCACAGGACTGTGTGTGTGAGAGAGGACTGTGTCACCACAGGACTCTCTGTGTGTGTGAACATGGGGTCACCACAGGACTCTGTGTGTGTGTGTGTGTGTGTGTGTGTGTGAGAGAGACAGAGTACAGTGTCACCACAAGACTGTGTGTGTGAAGATGGTGTCACCACAGCGCTCTGTGTGTGTGGGAATATGGGGTCACCACAGGACTCTGTGTGTGAGAGAGGACTGTGTCACCACAGGACTCTGTGTGTGTGTGTGTGTGTGTGAACATGGTGTCACCACAGGACTGTGTGTGTGAGAGAGGACTGTGTCACCACAGGACTCTGTGTGTGTGTGTGTGTGTGTGTGAGACAGAGTACGGTGTCACCACAAGACTGTGTGTGTGAAGATGGTGTCACCACAGCGCTGTGTGTGTGTGTGAACATGGTGTCACCACAGGACTGTGTGTGTGAGAGAGGACTGTGTCACCACACGACGCTGTGTGTGTGTGTGAACATGGTGTCACCACAAGAGTGGGTGTGTGTGAAGATGGTGTCACCACAGCACTGTGTGCGTGTGTGTGTGCGCGCGCGGCGGTTTCACCAAGGTTCCCGGTGTATTTTACCTCACGCCCGTGTGGCGCTGCCCGCCCGTGTTCCCGCTCCCGCGCGCGGCGGCAGCAGGGGCGGGGCGGAGCGGCAGGGGCGGGGCGAGCGGCGCGGGGGCGG
>VZSG01000568.1:83584-99625 GCA_013398315.1 Nothoprocta pentlandii | reverse complement strand
GGGGCTCTAGGGACCCTTTGGGGCTCTGCTCCCCTTCCTTGGGGTCTGTCCCCTCTCCATGGGGCTCTCGGGTGCCCTGTGCTGGGTTCTCCCTTTCTGCAGGGAGGTCTGTATCCCCGGCCCTTTCCCAGTTCTCCCCCAGGGATGTGGAGCCGCTGGCTGTAGTGGGGGGTGTCCCTGGTCCCCACACTGCACTGTGCTGTGAGGAGCTGTAGGCAGGATACAGAGTCCTGGTATCGCACCCCTTTCCCCACGCTTTTCTCCTAAATCACTCCCCTGCTCAAAGCTCCAGGTCCTGCTCTGGGGGAAGCTCTGATTTCCCATCCCTGTCCCCTTAGCTGGGGAGAAGCAGGACCAGGTCACCCCAGAGCCTGCTCTGTGATGCTGGAGAGCCCAAGGACTTTTCCACCCTCTTCCACTGACTTTCTGCTGTACCAGGGTGGGAGGGATGGATAGAGCTTGCCTCCCGAGCCTGCTGTTGTCCTTAGGTGTAACATCCTCAGTGACCAATGCAGGGAATCCCCTTCTCGGCTCCCTGTCCTGCTGCCCTCCGGCAATCTCTTCTCCAAGCCAACCGGGGAGGGTTTTCTGGCTTCCACGCTGCCAGCAAATCAGTAAGATCAGTGAATTTCGTAGGTGGAAGAGGCAGAAATAGAGTTTCGGTGGATGGTAAACCCTTTGTGACTTGTAGGGCCTCACCTTGCGGGTGCTGACTGGAGCTCTCCCCCTCTTATGCACCTGTGTCCAGGAAGGGGGAACTGCAGCTCCACAGATCCCCTCTCCTTTCGGGAAGGTGCCTCTGGGCCAGCCCAGGAATGTCCCTGATCCTGTGCCCTGCAGGAAGGGAGAGACCAGGATGCCTGTCAGGTCCTGCGCTGCCTGAGAGGAGCTGCTAGGGGATCTCCCTTTATTTGTGGCATCTCCTAGGGCTTCTGCTGTTCTGTCTCTGTCCTCCTGCCCCTCGGCAGGGAAGGGAGCCTGTTTTCCCTATTCCCCTATGAAGTGCAGGGTTCATTCCTGCCCTGGAATCTGTGTTCCCTTTCCGAGGCCCAGAGCAGAGCTACCTGAGCCTGCAGCCAGCGGTGTTGAGGTACTTGGTCAGATCAGAAGTTCTGAGAAAGAGCAATCAGACAAGCTGAAACTGGGAGGCAGCTGTGGGAGGCAGCAATAGATACCTGTGCGAAACCTGCTTTCGTAGTGTCATCTGTGACTTCTTGACAGCCTTCTCTGCTGTATCTGAAACCGAAGGATGATAATAGCGCAGTAACTGCCTTGTACGAGGCTGAGGAAAGGACATCTGCTCTTCCCTTCTTGCCTAGTCACTGTTTCTTAGTTAAAGATGCCCTGGGGCTTTCCAAGTTGTTACTGTAGCGGTGCACTTCTGTTGCATGGGTTATGGTTTGCTAGATGTATAGCCATACATCTTACTTGTGTCTGCAGTTCACATTTTTTTGTGAGTGATTTCTTCTGCTGCCTGGAGGATGAAGGAGAAGCGCAGAGATACCCAGGAATGGTGTGGCAGGAAAGCCTGTTCCAGAGGCCCCTCTGTGCTTCCATGCCGGAGAGCGCAGAGGGGAGCTGCTCTGTGCCAGAGGGGTTTTGTCTCTTGATGGCTGCTTTGTTTTGGACAGCTGAGCTCAGGAGCTGAGACAAAAGTTCCTTAATCCTCTCGAGCTGCCTCTCTGTGTCATGGACACCCAGCACTGGCCATGGCCACTGGGGCTGCAACGCATTGCGTGCCTGTGCTCAAGTTCAGGTTACTTATCAGTGCTTATAACAGCAAATCCCTTTGCAGAGGGAGGAGTATGAGGGGGGCTGCAGCAGGAGAGCTGTGCTCGTGTCGTGCTGTGAGCAGCTGAGCTGCCCTGCAATCCCTGTGGTCTCTGCATGCAGGAACACAGCCTCAGGTCCTGCTGCTGCCCGTCCAGGAGCAGCAAGACCAGCAACGGGCATCACTTGCTTAGGTGCTGGCTTGTCACAGCAGTCTCAGTACTGAAATGTGTCCCCACTCAAACATCTGGCACACTATGAAGGGCACGCAAGTCATCCAGAGACAGCAAAGTGGTATTGAACCAAAGCCAATTTCCCTTTCAGCTTCATGTTTTGGACCAAGTGGGATCCTATTCATGGCAATTTTGGTTCCTTGTTAACTTAGGGCATTTTCACATATATTTCACATATATAGAAGGTGACCAGGCTTTGGGGCAGCTGACAGCTTTAGAAACACTGTTCTGGGGCTTCAGAAAGACCAAGCATCTGTGTGCAGGAGCTGGTAGCACTGCCTTTGCTTCAAACACCTGTCTTTCCAGCACAGCTCCAGAGCTGCAGGATGCTTTCTAGGCTACAGTTTCTCCAGGGGTCCCTGCAAAGCAGCAGTGTTTTAGTTCACCACGCCATAGTACTTGGTACTATTTAGTGCAATAGCTGATGGCAAGTACTCCAAGCGTGGCCTGTAACGATTTATTTTTCTTTCTTTAACAGCTGCCCCTTCCTTGCGAGTCACCTGACTCTGGCCATCCCTGTCATCGCAGCTGTCCTCTTCTTCTTTGTCATCAGCTGTCTGCTCCAGACGAGCTTCAGAGATCCAGGTATCCTGCCTCGAGCCACCCCGAGTGAAGCCGCAGATCTGGAAAAGCGGATCGGTGAGACTCCTGTGTCCTCTCCTGTCCTTGCTTTGGTGCGTGTGTGTGGGGACATTTCAGGCTCAGCCGGTCTTGACTCCTTAACACTCATCTTAGGGCGGAAAGGCTCTAGATGAGGAGGCTCTAGGGCATTTTAGGAGCCCTGTGAGAGGTGTGAAAGCTCGTGCAGCACGTCATGCTGTGCCTTAAGAAGGGGATCTGCAGGGAAGCACTAGTGTTTTCCTTTTCTGTTCAACCCATCACTTTCCCAAGCAGAGGTCTGTGCAAGGCATTGGAGGCTATAACTGTTCCTGCCCTCAGGACTGAGACCTGCCTGGACCATGGCCACATGCAGAGCTCAGATGAGGGGGAGCTGGCAGCATCAGGGCCCAAAATTTTAATACCCTGAGAGTCTGTTTACCTGCAGCTGGAGAAGTCGCATCCCCAGTCACAGCCCTTCTGTGTAGTGCTTTTAAGCAGTGACAGTGTTTTCAGATCTGGTGCTGGGATTTATGATGGTCTGAATTCCACTGAATTTTCACTGAATTATAATCCAGGTTTCAAAACTTTTATTTACTTTTTTATTTTATTTTTTTTCCTCTTGGAAGAGACAGTTCTTTGCTACTTCTACATTTTTTCGCCATATGACATGATGTGGCTGACCATGATAAGAAGGAAAGCTGCTGAGGATTAACTAAGTAATATTTATAAAACTGCTGAAACCAGAGGCATGCCTCGAAGATAAATAGCATTAATGCTCGGCCTTTTGTTGCTAATCCCCTGTCTTCTGGAATTTGAAAGGAGAATTTTCCTTGGCCAACAGGTGATGGACAGGATCCTTGAGTTGACTTCCTGGATTAGAGAAGTTGGTCTGAAAACATGCAGAAATAAAGTGTTCTTTTTGTGTTTTAATGAAACAATTGCAACTAAACACAACTGATCCTGAAAAAAAGAGAGACTGTTCCAAGCCTGAGAACAGTTCTGTAGTCAGCTGAACCCGTTCCGAGTGTAGTCCACTGCCGAGCGGATAATCTTATCTGTGGCTGTTCCTGCTGCCACCCTTACACTGGTGTTTGGGTGGTCGCTAGTGCGCGGGAGCAGGGAATTTGCCTGCACAAACACTGACATAGTGTTTCTTGCTACTGTCAGCACCGGAAAGGTGGCAGCACCATGAAGCAGAGAGCTGGACTGGATTGATGGGAGAAGTGGTGAAGTGAAAGGAATTAGTGGATTTGTAGCCTTAAAGCACCCTGCTGGATTCCTGGCCGCTGTATCTGGAGTGGAGCGGGGAGATTACTGGCACTATTGTTGTTGTGTTTTGTGAAGATTGATGCGAGAGGAACTGAGCACGTAATTTGTATGTTAGCTGCAGGCACCCAGCGCTCGCACCACCCCTCATGGAAACTCCTGCTGGTTTTAGTGGATTTTCAAGCTGCTTCTGGTGAAGCACAACAAATCTCTACTTAGGTTGTGCCACAGACTGTGCGGGTTGAGCTCAAAAGCTTAAGCCTTATAAGGCAAAAGACTGTGAGCCCAATTTAGCCCCCATGTCCTTGCTTTTCTCTACAAGTGCTTCGTTCTGCTTCTGGAAATGCTGTTAGATCCATCTGGAAAGGTCTCCGGGTGAAGGCACCACAGCTCGCTGGGGAGAACAGGGGTCCTGGTGCCCAGGGAAGCCTGGGCTGCATCTTTGCTTGTCTGTGGATCCATTTTACTGACCAATGCTGTGAAATTGGTGCATGTGCAGGTGGAACAGGTTTAGCCTGGAGCTTCAAGTAACCTTTTCTGTGCTTGGCTGTTACGGAATTTTGTTCAGGCTCATCTCGACTTCTCAAGAAGCCTTTGAAAACCCCATCCTTCCTGAAGGACACTGGGCCAGGTGTCCCAACAAAAGACTCAGCTCGGCAACCACTGCTGCTTTTAACCCCCCTCATCTTGTTGGTGCCTCTCAGAGGAGCCTGGTGCTGAGGACAGCCTTGCAGACAGGGTGCTGAGAGGGCTGCCTGTTCTGCTGCTCTTTTCTTCCCTCAGAAGAAAGACTAGTCTGAGAGAGCCTCTCCCCTTTTGTTGCAGTGCATTAATTACTCTGAAAGTTGTCCAAACTAGGAGGGAGCTTGCAAGTTTTCCTACAAAATGTCTGTGTCGGGGACTTGGGACCACTAATTTAGGAATATTTTTTAAGGCAGCGATTTGCAACTTAGCCTGCCATGTCTCAAGGTCTCCTTTGTTTCTAGCAGTCTGCTAATATTTGTTTCTGTCTAAAAACTGCTCTGTCACATTGGGTTTGTGGTAGCCAAGAAAGTGTGTGCATTTGGGCTCTGTACATTGCTTTGATGTTGTCCTTGGTAACAGATGCTTTAGCCAAGTGAATGTGAGAGAACTTGAATCTGGCCCCGCTGGAGATGGTTGCAAGGTACTAATTCTGTGTCTGCCCATGCAACTAGTTTTAAAATATCCTCAGAGGGGTTATCCCTGTTTCTATTTTGAAGTGCCTAAAGCAGTAAGCTGGCTGCTGGCTGTGCCAGCTCTTACTGTTGAAATAATCAATTAATTTTCTTCTTAACTCACTGGTAAATCTCTATATTTTCAAAGACTTCCTCAAAACTGGAAAGATGTTATTCTAAGGGTGTATTAAATGAATTATTAAAAAACCTCCCAAATTGCAGACATGATACAGAGGTTTCCCAGCTCACACTTTTGCTGTTTGGAGAACATCTACAGCTGTCAGTCCCAAATTACTAGTCAATTGCTAGCAAACGTGTAAGGTCCTCAAAATATTTTAATTTCAACCTGCAGGTGAATAGCTGCCCTCGTGCTATTGATGTGTATGTGTTATTTTCAGTGAAATCTGTGTGGAGCACTTGACACCTGTTGTCCTCGCCTTCTGTCACGAAAACGAGTGTCTGGGTGGTGGCTGCGCTGCTGGTTTGAGCTCCACGTTGGGGAGCCGTGTGCTGGCAGTGTCTGCGTGTGCTTTTGCTGAGGTTACCCTAAAGTGACAATTTTTTGATTTCTCTAAATTCAGTCCTGTGCACAGAGCAGAGGATCACGTGCGTTAACGGATCATGTGCCTTTGTTGTGATCTGTCAGACGTGCAGAGATGAGTTGGGGTCACTGGGCCTGGACACTGCTGCTTTTGTGCTATTTATATATTGCTTTATGTTTTCAAAGTGTTAGGCAGATACTGTTTCCTCTTGGCATCCCAGCAGCATTCCCATTGAACAGACAGTGAAGGGAGCGTAAGCAGGGCTGTGAGGAGCTCCCTGGAGAGCCAGGCTGCCCGCTCGGAAAGAAATCCCGCAGGCTGAGCCGCATCCCAGCTTCAGCCCGGGAATGCTGAGCGCGGACGAGCACGTGCCAGCCCTTCTTCTGCCAGGCAGCTGCTTGCCATGGTTTGCCCATCCTTCCTTCTCCTTACAGATAACATGGGGACCTCGACGTACCGCCCGCCAGCCCGCACCATGGAGGTGGTGATAAACAAGTACGTGGTGAAGCTGAAGTACTGCTACACGTGCCGGATGTTCCGCCCGCCGCGAACCTCTCACTGCAGCGTCTGCGACAACTGCGTCGGTAAGTGCGGAGGCTGCCGACGTGCTGGCCTCCCTTCTGGAAGGGGAGCACTTCGGATTCGTGGGCAGGTTGCGTTTGCTCCTCTTAGAGGGTTGTGAGGTGAGATATTGAGTTGTCCTTGTTTCTCTTGCAAATGAGAGGCCGGTGCAGTGGCTTTGGGCTGGGGGATACTGCATCTGCTCTTTCTGGGAGGATGCAGAGTGGTGGAACAGTGAGGCTCCTTGCCTCTGGGCAGGGCTGTGGAGGCAGCATCACGGACTCTGATTTAGCCTGTCTGCCGTGCCCTCGGGTTCTGGTGGAACAGGAGGAACGGGAGAGAATGACAATCTGAAGACAAGCCTCTGGTAGCTCCACACAACGAGGCCCTTGGCAGGTGGGGCGGATGCGGGAGGAAATGAGCGGATGATGAGGTTACCCGCTCAGTCTGGCTGCGCAGCTTGAAGTGGCAGGAGGGTGGCACGCAGTGGGGTGGCATGTCCAGAGAGTTCAGTGCCCAGGGGTGGGTGTCTCACGTGCTACAGGCTCTGCATTAGCTCTGCAGAGCTGACTGACCCGAGTAGTGCAGGACTCCAAGGACTCTCCTTAAGAAAAGGCTGCGCGTTGCTGGCCGTGTGCCTGGAGGTAGTTGTGGATGTTGTGCCTGCTCCTTACACCAGAGCAGCTCGCTGCATAGTAGCTGTGCTGGGGACAGCGTTGGGAGGGAGCCTCACGTTGGAGCAGACGTCTTCCTGCCTTGGTGTGTTTTACTGGCATCAGTTGCCCCTACGCCGCAGCTGCAGCAGTCCTGCCTTTCAAGAGAAGACAGCTTGGAGTGTTTCCAGATGTATTGCATCTGCTCTGGGTTCCTAGGCATTTTTTGTGGTTTTTAGAGGCGTATCTTCATGATTTTGAAAACTATTTTCTGCTCAGAAGAATGCAGGAGGGGGCTGCTGCACCAAAGGGGAGCAACGATGCTCAGTGCCCACACCCAATAGTGCAAGACAGTGGAAAAACATCTGCACTTTCCATACCTTCTTTCAGTTTTAGTAGTGGTAGATGATACCAGGCTCAAGTTTTGTATTTATGTGGGGCTTGGAAAGAGGAAAGATTTGGCTTTTAATGTTATAAAAGGGCATGTCAGCAGTGCTTTGTTGAAGCTTGATGCTAATGTACTGCTGGTAAGAGGTTCTGATCTTAAAGTGTGGTGGGTGGAAGCTCCTTTTGCAGCCCCTGGATCCACGGAGGTTCAGCGACGTTCGCTGTGTTGCAACGTGCAGGATGACGGCAGTGCTCACGGTGTTGCTTTCTTTCAGAGAGGTTTGATCACCACTGCCCCTGGGTGGGCAACTGTGTGGGGAAGCGCAACTACCGCTACTTCTACGCCTTCATCCTCTCCCTCTCCTTCCTGACCGCCTTCATCTTCGCTTGTGTCGTCACCCACCTCACTCTGCGTAAGTACCGCGGTTGCTGGTAGCAATGAGCAGCTTGAGGCTCTGTTGAAGCTCCCAGTCCCTGTTCTTTGTGAACAGAGAAGGGACTGGTCTTTGCTGGTTAAATACGAGTCCTACTGCAGGGAACCCTAGATCCTGCACCTTGCTGCAGAGAAATGGTGACGCTTGGGACTAGGTTATTCCCTCCAGAGCAGATGGGTTGTGTGCGATGCTAGGGCAGTCGTGGACCGGAGGGCTTTGTGTGCATCCACCCTGGATCTCACAGGGAGAGTGACTTGCCTGCCAGCCCTGAACCTCTCGGAGCTGTCTCGGCTCACAGACATTTCTGCAGAGTTTCAGGCTCTGTGTGACCTGCGGGAGGGTAGCTGTGTACTCAGGAGTGAGGGAGCTTGGCTGGAGATGCAAGGCTGCCTGATGGAACATAGTTCCTTGTCGTGCTTGCTTTGCAGGCTCTCAGAGAGATGGATTCCTCACCACGCTGAAGACAACACCTGCAAGATATCCTTCTGATGCTCTCAGCTGCTTAGACTGGCGAGCCCTTGTGCAGCAGCAGTGACGGTGTAACGTGGGAGCGCACTGTCTTCTTCCAAGGGGCACCGTGGTGTACTTCCAAAATCTGATTTAGGCCCCTAGCTGCTTGTGAGGGCAGGCAGGCATCTCTCCGTTTGTAGACTGATACTGCCACCAAAGTGGTAGGACTTTTAGTTCCATATTGAGGTGCTTGCCACTGAAATGCTCTCTCCTTGCTGGGAATGGGGGACCTTTTCCCTAGAAGAAGGTATGAGCAGGTACTGTGTTGTGTGGGCTTCTCAGCCAACCCCTCAGTACCAAGGGTTCTTGGGAGGACCGGTTCATGTGGTCTTTACCTTGGGTACTTCCCAAAACAGCTCTTCGCCTCTCCCTACAGGAAGATTTTATTCCATGAGACTTCCTTGACTCCTTTCTTTTTTTATTTTTCACTGTGCTGGAGCTGGTGATTTGTTTTTTCTCAGTCTGGTCTATTTTGGGCCTCTCAGGTTTTCACACTTACTTAGTTGCCTCCAACTTGACCACAAATGAAGATGTAAGTACTTGGATGCTTGTCTTTTCACAGGGATGCAAAGGACACCCCTCGGGTGCAAGTGGGGCTGCCAGCCCTGCAGCTTTCTAGGCAGAGGTGGCATTTTCAGGGTGGCCTCAAATGGGTGCAGTGTGTTCAGATAGATGCATGTGTAGAAAATGGTGCAGGAGCATCATGTTGGGAAGGCAGCTTGTGCTCCTTGGCAGCGTCAGGCGAGGGAGTATCTGGCTGAGATGTTTGAAAAGTTATGTGCTTTTTTTCTTTTCTTTTCTTTTTTGGTTAGATTGGGAGTTCTGAAGTTTAAAAAAAGGAAGGCTGCCCCCAGAGATTTGGGTTTTAGCTTGGAACATGGGTGGTCTTAATTCAGCATTCAGGGCAACCACAGATTTCCCCTGAGACCCTGGGCAAGTCCCTTTGTCACTTCAAGTGCAATAGGCAAATAATGTAGGGGTGTCTTCTGAAGATATTTACCATACAGCGTGGGGTGTGTGCAGGCTCGAAGGGCCAGATGAGAACCCCGAGCACGGCGGATCGTTTGGAAAAGCGGGATCTAGCTGGTCCTTGGTAAGAATCCAAATTCACCCTTCAGGCCACAGACCCCTGTAAGGCCTGCTGGAAGCTTCCATAGCTACAGAAGAAAGGTCTGCATTTTTCTCTTTTCCTTCCTCCTCTGTTATGTCTCGAGGTATTAGCAGGACTGTGGCAGGCCGTGCAAGGGAAGCTGGTGCTGGAGGCTGCACCCCTGTGCTGAGGGCACCGAGTCCAGAGCATATGGCCCATTGCTTCTCTGGTTGCACTGCCAGCTTGGGCTGCACCTGGGGAGGGGAAGTAAAAACAAAAAGAGGAAATGCGGGGGTAAATGGTGCCCTTCAGGCAGGGGCTCGTGGCCAGGTATAGCATCTGCCCACGCTCTTGTGCCCATGGTTGACTTGTTTGGGGTTTCAAAATCAGAGTCCCAGTGGCAGCTGCTCAGGGCGTGGGCGGGTGACGTGGTTTCCTTAGCAGAAGGGCCTGGGAATCCCCTTGGGGTTAGTTTAGCCCGGGGAGCACACGAGGTACCCTCGGCTAAGAGCACTGCTTCCGTGAGCTTCCAGCCTGGGAAATGAGGGGAAAAAAAGAGGCTGGAGTTGAAGGCAATGATTCTAACAAGTTGCCATGAAGCATGAGGAGGTCACGGCTTAGGGGCTTTGTAGCTGCAAGGTTGAACCTAAAGGCAGGACAACGTATTGCTGTCTCCTCTGACTGCCTTTCTGCAGCTGTCCTGCTTGCTGAAGCAAAGAAGAGGAGGTTATTTTTATCAAGACAGAAGCTGTTTGCCTCCTGATCGAGGATTTTCGCTTACTTTTATTATCATGTAATTGTATCGCATCTTTCCCATCTTAATCTACATGTATCTTTTCCCTTTCAGATCAAAGGGTCTTGGTCAAATAAGAGGGGCTCAGAGTTTGCCAATCCTTACAGTCATAAAAGTATCCTCACGAACTGCTGTGCGGTGCTGTGTGGGCCCTTCCATCCCAGGTAAGAGCTTGTCACCTGCTCCGCACTGGGAAGCGCATCCTGCTGCGAGAGGGGCTCCAGAAAGTGCAGACTGGTGGTTCACCAGGGTTTGTGCCAGCCAAACACATCTGCTGCCATGAGGTTGAACAGTAGTTAACACAGGCTTAACATGTACTTTTCCTCCTCTACTGCAAGGATTGAACACCGGGCTGTAACTCTTGGCAAGCGATCAGCAAGGTTCTGCACCAGATAAGACTGATCCTTAAGCAACAGTCAGGTTGCCTGAACTGCTTAATAACATCCTACCAAATTCTCTTACCTGTGAGTTAACCAGAACGTTTATTAAAACAGAGGCAAAGGCAGTTCCCTCCTTGTGTAATAAAATAAAGCTTTGGGCCTGGAGCATGCTCATCTCTGGGCTGCTCTTCATCCCTTCAGCAGCGTAGAATTATCACCTTTTTGTCACAAGAGGGTGCAATTGGGCAGAGTTGGGCTGGAATCCTCTTACCTTTGGCTGCTGGAATCGAGGACCTGCACTCTGACTTGATGCTCCTGGGCTGTCTTAGGACATGCAGGTCTCCTTGAGATGCATTTTGTTTGCTGGGAACCTCTTGGGATTTACACAGAGCATCCTAGCAGTGCTAATTCAGTGTAAGGTAACAGCAGAGGAAGGTGCCTGAGATTTCAAGTGAGGCCACATAGCTAGAGACACTGTGTTCTCCCTTGGTGTCCTGCCCTGCTCTCTGCAGTACCCCTAAGCTCTTGGTTGGTCCAAAACTGCTGAAATGCAACTGCTGCCGCTCGGGAATGGTAAATCTGCAGATTGGGGGAGCTGAGCTGGCAGGAGGGTAGCGTTTTACTCCAGACCTTCCTTCTCATTTATGTTTTTCCTGTTGTAAAGTCCTTTAGCCAGTTCCCATTTGGGTTTGTGGTGACCCAAAGCTTTTACTGTGTGAAGACTGTTTGATGGCTTGTGTGATAGGTCTGTGGCTTGTCTAATAGACGAGGAGCTGTGTTGTCCAAACCGCTCCTGCTGATGCTCTGGTTAGCAGCTCCCACAGGGAGACCCATCTCTCATCTGTGAGCCCCCATCGTTGTGCCAGGGGTGCCTGCATGTCAGGCCTTGTGGGCAGAGTTGCTTTAGCAGCTGCTCAGCACATCCGCTGAATGGATCAAGACCTGCTTTAAAACTCTGTGCTGGGCTGGGGGCTCATGCTGGGGCTGGCTGTGCAAGCCAAAACCCTGCAGTGAGTGCTGTCTGTTCTCTGCTCCTTCACCTGGCTGCTCTCACGACACTGGGAAATGGAGTTTTCACTACCAGGCATCTTCACTTTGTGCAAACTTTAAAGACCCTCTTTTATGCTATCTTTTTGTTTTTTTCTGTAGAAATTGGTTGATTGAACTTGCATGTAGCTTAGAGTCTTTGTGTCCTGAGAGTTGTAACTCCTCTCTTTATTCCTTTACCCTTCTGTTTTCCAGTTTGATAGACAGAAGAGGATTTATTCAGCCAGAAGTCGGCACGCCGTCCAGTCCTAAGAATGAACCCCCTTCCTTTGGAGCCAAAACTGACACCAGCATGGTAGGAGGCATTCCCTAGTGGTGCCGTGTCACAGCCCACTTGGGCCTGCACCAAACTCCAGCCACTACCTTCCCTCTTACCATCCCCCTGGCCTCAGGCGGGACAGCCCTGTGACGCAGAGCTGCCAAAGACTCAGAGGAGCCATACGTTGCCTTTTTTTTTTTAATTTATTTATTATTTTTGATTATTTGTCTCACTGTGATGTGGCCTGCCTGGACTTTCAACTGATAGAGTGTGCAAGACCCTCAGACTCGAGCAGAAAGCAGGGGTCCGCACTGCAACTGGGAAGCAAATAGGTGTGAGAGCCACCGGCCTGCTGGGCCTGGGGCTCCAGGGCTGTGTTCAGCACAAGGAACGAGGATGGGGGCCAAGGAGGGCAGGTGGGCACAGGCCACCAGTCCATGCTCTGAGCTGTGTTGCCCGGCCTCATCTTCTGGGCTGGCAGAGATGGAAGTTCGTTGGTATTCCCGATATCTCCGTGAATGTTTCCTGCTGTGTGGAGGGGTTCGGTGTCTTAATGCCTGGGTTCTTCAGTGGCTGCAGGAGCAGCTCTCTGTTCTGGAAGCTGCTGTGCCTTGATGAGTTGCAGCGGGTTTCCCGGGAAGGCTCCCTGGCTCCCAGCAGGTGAGGAAGCTGCCTAGATGTCCCAGCTGCCGTTTGATCCCGTTTTCTGGCTGGTCTCTAAGGGAATGCTGAAGAGCTCTGATTTTCAGCTGGAAAGAGCTTTGCAGCCAGGGCACGAGTTAGGAAAAACCTCATCTTCACAAGGAAAAAGGGAAAACTGTGCAGTGTCCTGCAGCCCTCGTGGTGAGATGCTGCCTGGAAAAGAACAGTTGTAGGATTTGACCTCAGCTTGCCAGGAAAGCCCGGCTGGCTCCTGTCCGTGGGCCACTTAAAGGCAACAGAAGAGCAGGTGAATTCCTGAGGGTCACAACCTTCTAGCGGCAGTTTCCCAGGGGAAGCGCTGAGCAGGTGCTGGTCTCTGATAGCCTCATGTTGTGCTCGTGGGTTTGAGTTTGTGGCCAGCAGATGACAGCAGGACTGTCCACAGCCCCTCAGGAACGATCCCTGTGTCCTGGCACCGGCTTCCCACACTGCTCTGAAGGCAGCTCTGCACGTTCCTGTCACTGGAGCACACGTAGAGGAGAGTACCAGACCTTGCCAGCAATACTTGAATCGTGTTATTAAAAGCTGCTGGATATTTTTGCACAATTTGTAGATTTTTTTCTACCTAGAACGTTTTATATTTGGTGTAGCTAGTGCTGCGCATGTTAGCAGCGGGGCAGCCTTGCAGTGCTTCATGTCAAGCCGCCTGCTCAGCCACAGACACCTCGTCCTAACAGCAAGGAGCCAAGGAGCTCCTCTGCCACCTTCCCCAGCTCTCCGGGGGTGACACGGCAGCTTCCTCAGTTGCTTTTCCTTGACCGTTTTGTTTCTGGTGCCTCGGAAAGGTGCCCCTGGCCGTGTGGTTGGGATGGGGTGTCAGCCCGCTGTGACCGCCAGCAGGAGGACAGGGCGACTCCGGCACTGCGACACCCTCCTGCCTCCTCCCGGAGACCCGTCCAAGCCAAACTCTTCCCCGTTTGTCACCTTAGCCTGGCAGCAGCTTGTGCGCGGGCAGGGAGGGAGCTGGCACCGTGCGGTGCCGTCTCTGCTTCCCTGATGTTCCCCAAGGGATTGGTCGCTGCCCTCGAGGAGCCTCGGTGCTCCCTCCCAGCTGCAGCCGCGGGGAGCCAGGGGTGCTGCGGGAGCCCAATGCCTTCCTGCTTCTATTTAAACCGGTTTCTTTTGTTACTCGACATAATAAAATTATATTTTTAAAGAGTTAATTGCTTGGGTTTTCTTTTTATTTATTCCTTTAACTTGCAAGAGGGCAGGTGTCTGTCTTAACATCGCCCCTGTGAGGTGGGAGTTGGGCTTTTGGTCCCAGAGCCCTCCTGGAAGCTCCTGCGCCTTCCCGTGGGATGGGGACACTTGGCCACAGAGCCCAGGAGCCCTCCACGGTGCCGTGGCTCCTGCCAGAGCCAAGAGGCTTTTCCTGGCCCGCGCCTCTGGCTGGACACGGCTTCATCCCGCATCCAGCTCCGACTGCACTGTCCCACGGAAGCCAGGCGTCCCTTTCCCACCCGTGTCCGTGCCGGATGCGAGGTGCCCGACACAGCACGTGCTGTGCCGCGCGCGCCGAGCCGCGTAATCTCTGGTGTCTTCCCCAGGAGGACGCCTGCCAGGACTTTGCCATCTCCTGCACGGCGTGACGGGATCAGCCCCTCCTCGGACGTTAGCCCCGGCTCCGAGGGGTAGCCGGTAAGAGAGCGCTTCCTTCCCCACTGCGGTCATCCACCCGCTGCAGCGCCCCGTCCCACCCGTGCTGCATGGCTGTGGGATCCATCCCGCCTGTGGGGCAGCGCCCGGCTGGCACCGGGACACCGGGATGGCAGGGGCAGGGAGCAGCCAGGGAGCGCGTTGCTGCTTCCCGCTGGTTCCTTGCGCATGCAGCCCGGCACGTGCTCGACCCCAGCAGCCGCTGGGGGTCCCAGCGATCCACACGCTCCTTCCCCACACGCGCGCTCCTTCCTCACTGCTCATGTCCTTCTTCCTCGCTGCTCGCGTCCCGGCCCTGCCGTCCCGGCGGGGCCCGTGGGCAGGTCAGGGTTTGGCACCTCAGTGCCCGCTCCTGGGGGAAGCAGCCCGTCCTGCTGCACCTCCCGCCCCGGCTTTGCCACGCGGGGTCTCATGCAGCCCATCCCTCCCGCCTGGGCTCGGCTGTAGGACCAGCCCTTGCTCTGCTCCCACTGCCCCTTCCCCTCGTGCTGTTTCTGCTGCTAATCTTCTCTTTCTCTGCCTCCGAGCACCCCAGTGCGTTCAGGGCCCCAAAGCCCTGGTGACCTGCAGCCCTCTGCCTCTCTCGGAGTGTGCCAAGGGCAGCGGAGCGACAGCCTCGCCACCACGTGTGCCTCCGCTCGCCGGGCTCGCGCCTGCTGCCCTGCAGGAAGAGCCTCCGCGCCGCTCAAAGCCATAAGGACGCCCTGCCCCGGGCCATCACCAGCTCCCGCGTGCGGGGCCCGGGGCCGCGAGGCCGCGCGGGGCTGCCGGCGCCTCGCCCTGCAGTGCAGGGAGCTCCCCGTCCTGGAAGATGGGACACGTGGGACTCCAGCGAGCGGGGGAAGCAGCAGCTCCCGTGAGCACCTCTGCGGCCGAGGCCGTCTCGGAGCCGCCTGCACGTCCCCATGGGTCCTGCCTCGCAGTGAGCTGCTGCGGGTAGGGATTTACCCTCCAAACACTCTGGTTTCCGTTCGCTCTCCGCGCGGCTCTGCTTTTCAGGGCAAGGGGCTGGACCCCCTGGCAGCTCATCCTGCAGCATCCCTCTTCCCATGCACACGGCGTTCCTGGAAGGCCGCGGCGCCGGCTGGGCCCTCCGGCCCCTGCAGCCCAGCAGGACGTGACCGCCCGCCCAGCTTCGAGCCCATTAGAGTTTGCAGTCTATTTTTTTTTTTCCTTTTGTAACAAATAACTAAATAAATTTTCTCCTATTTACTGTAAGCGAGTGCCTGGCTCCTGCTTGGGCGGCGCAGGGGAGCGGCCGCCTGGCCCCGAGTGCCGGTGGCCGGGAGCTCCAAGGCGCTGGCCGGGCGCTGCCTCCCGGGCCGCGGCTCTGCCCTCCGGGAAACCGGTCGAGCCGAATGTTTTGTGTGGCCTCTTGGCTAATTTCAAATGCGTTTGGAAGCGGTTCAGCCGCCCCTTGGCAGGGGCTGAGGCAGCCGTGCTCCTTGAATTGGCTAAGGGGCTGCGGCTGGAGGCTGCTCCCTGCACTGGGACGGATGGCCGGCGCGCCGGGGCCGTGGGGAGCCGGCTCCGCGGAGCTGCCCACCTTTGGGGCAGCGCCGTGAAGCCAGGTCGGCACCAGAGGCCAGTGCTGAGGTGGGGATGGGGGCAGCAGGCTCCTTCCCCCCAGGTTTCTATGGATATTGTCCCACTCTGGTGAGCCCCGTGCCAGGATCCATCCCGGATCCAGCGGGTGGGAAAGGCGCCCTCTTCCAGCCCCATCACTCCCGCTTCCCGCAGGGGCCTGTGCCGATGAGCACGGTGTCATCTGCTGCCGGGACAGACCCGGGGCCGGATCTCGATCACGGCGGTGCCGGTGGCCACGCTCCTCCAGGCAGGAAGAGACATCCGGAGCCGCCGGGAAACAGCAGGAAAACAGCAGGAAAAGGGCCCTGCCCGGCCACCCGCAGCCCCGGCCGCCCGGAAAGGCCCTATTCCCGCCGTGGGGAAGGGCCGGGGTGT
>VZSG01000568.1:53618-67385 GCA_013398315.1 Nothoprocta pentlandii | reverse complement strand
GGTCCCCATGGGGAAAGGGGCACAGGGCCCCCATGGGGGTCACAGGCTCCACAGGGAGCAGGTCCCATGGGGTCCACGGCCTTGGGGCCGCCATGGCGATGGCAGCAGGAGGCTGGAGGCTCTTTGCCCCGCGCCCGGGGTGGCTACGTGCCCGGTAGCCACCACAATGGTCCCCAGGGCATCCCGCAGCCGTGACTCACGCAGGTGTCACCTGGGCGCCCGGCCCGGGGTGGCGCGGGCCTCCCTGCACGGGTGACTCACGGTCCCTGCGGAGGATGCGGAGTGAGATTGTGGTGGTGTCGACCCCACGCTCGGCTGCAGAGGCAATGGACAGACGGAGGATCCCATAGGAAAATGGTCCTTCCTCCCAGCAGGCAAATTTCCACTCTGCTGCACCCACACGGAGCCAGGTCCTTGGGACACTGTGTGTGCCCGAGGGACACCCTGAGACACGGCGGCTTGTCCAGGGCAGGAGGGAGCATTGGGAGATGAAGAGGGAAAGGGAGGTTTGGTCCCGCTTCACCCCCCGCCCCGCGGCACAGCAAGTTACGGAAAATGGGATGGTTTTTCCGTCTCCATGAGGAGCTGTGCACGCATCCAGGTGAGTCACGGCATCAGCCTCCCACACCCGCTGCAGCTGCCTGAGAGCCCTCAGGGTGAGACTCGAACGCTTGAGAAAAAGAGGAGCGACAAGCGGAAAGGCTCCAATTTTGCTGCCTCTGCTAATTTCTATCTATTGGGTGCACAAAAGATTTCCTGCTGCGGGGCTGTTGATCAGACAGCTCTTGCGAGTGCTGACTGCAAACAATGTGCGCTGTGTCCCCATCGCGACGCTCCCGTGTGATGACAAGGCAGAATGATTTTTATGGGGAAGGGCTCTGTCCCTTGTCATTCAAATGCCATTTGTGTGCCAGATTGCAGCAGCATTTTCTAACTCTACAGAAAGCTGCCAAACTTATCACCATCTCTGAAAAAAAAGGTCACATTTTCCAGAATGCAAAACATTTTATTAAAAAAATAATTTACTGTCTCTTATATACAAACCACAAGAACACTCACTTATAAAATACTGACATCTGAACTCGTCATGAAAGCTGCGGGCAGAAGGAGCGAGTTTTCCGGACGTGCTACATGTGCAGCCAGCTGTAACTCAAGGCAGGAATGTTTTGTCCTACCACTAAAATAGCTCTGCTTCTTTTCGCAGTGTGTGCAGTGGGTCACTTGTTGTCATGCCAATGGAGTCAAGATGACAGCCAAGCCACCCTCAAATTCGTGAAAAGCACCTAGTACAAAAGACTAAGGTAAGATGAAGTCCCTGCTGTTCAGGCAGCACTATGGGCAATAGATTTGGCTACTCTTTAGTAATTCATTGATCTGAGAGAAATCCTGTTAAATTTTTGGCAATACCCAGATCAGTGATTCCTCAGCAGACCTGAACACCGCAGAATGAGGCAGTTAGTTGCGACCAAACCTCGCCCCGTTGGAGCTGACATTGATTTCAGCGGGCCGGGTATTCCCCGCGTGAGCAGGGACGGACGGACGCGGCCCCGTGCCGCCTCGCAGGCCGCTGCCTGTGCAGGCAGCCGAGCGGCGCTCGCTGCACAGCAGGAGACACCCGACACGCAGGAGACACCCGACACGCAGGAGACACCCGACACCCTGCAACAGGCGACGGCCGCCGTGAACATCCGCGGGACCCACGCGATTTGTCTGCGTGTTCCGCACCCCGGCTGAAGGTTACAGCCGCCCGCGAGCTGTTCCTCACGCCTCCAACACACGTGCTTCTCCGCAGCGCCGGAGCGCCTGTCCCAGTCCCGCTCCCGCACTTGGCTGCCCTGGGACGCTCGTGACAGGGAGCGGGTGTCGTGCGCGGAGCTGCGGCCGCTCAGAGCGGCCAGCGCGACGCCGGAGCCGCCTGCCAGCTCGTTATCTCGTAGAACATCTCGGCGATGAGCTCGACGATGTCCGCGTTGCCGATGACCGGCCTGAAGAAGAGGTCCGTGATGAGGGCGGGAGGGATCGATTTCAAGGAGGAAGCGATCAGCAAGGTGCGGGCGAAGCGGCCGTGGTCCTCGGGGTGCAGGGGCCGCAGCACTTCCTGCAGCGCTCGCTGCGCTTCCCGCTGGAGGCTCTCGATGTACAGGGAGGCCCTCAGCCCTGGGACATCTGCGGAGGGAAACGAGGGGAAAACAGTGAGGAGAGAGGCTGGAAAACAGCTCCTGCTTTCTCCTGTTCTCTGCCCTCCAGCTGTCTCTGCAGGGACGTGCAGGATGCAGGGATAACGAGCGCTGTGCTCATTAGATGCTGCCCTGCTGAGCACTTTGGGGCTGCTGAGCAGCAGGAGAAACCCAGACCCATCAAAATAAATCCCGAGGCCGCTTCTGTGCGTGGGCCGGGCCAAGGCTCCAGATCTTAGCTCCACATCCAGCATCCCTCCTCCCCAGCTCCTAACAGCATTAGGCAATTTCAGGTATCCCTGATAAGATAACCAGCGCTGCTCTCCTGTGCACACTCCTGCCCGTGCTCCAAACCCCTCCAAGCCAGGACATGGATTTCGAGGTGCTCACGCACGCGGGGCCTTCTCTCCCCATGGACAGCGCTTTGGCACTCACCAGGATTGAAGAGGATGGCGCCCTTCAGGTAGGCGTACTCCTTGGGGCTCAGGTCCAGGCTCCAGAAGGTGTGGAGGCAGCACTGCAGCCGCTGCACCGCCGCCAGCGTGGGCTGCGTCCTCTCGGGCTCCTGCTGCTTGCTCTGGCCGTCGAGAAGGATCTTCTTGAGCATGCTGGGCGCCGGCATCTCCATCACGTCGAAGGTCACCCTCTCCTGCGCCAGCCCCAGCAGGAAGAGCGGGGCCCAGCAGCTGTCCAGCAGCAGGAGCTGGTCGTCGCGCGGCAGCAGCTGGAAGGAGGGCAGGTTTCTCATGAAGCAGACGGTTTTCACGAGCACGTCGGAGGCCGCCTGGCAGGTGGCGTGGGGCGTGCAGAGGCGGACGGTGCGGCGCTGGTGGCACAGGCAGCGCTGCTGGGCCGGCCCGCAGCTCCCGCCGCTCTGGCCCAGGTCCTGGGATGAAGAGCTCAGGAGGCTGTAGAGGATGGCGTTGCGGGTGTCCTCGTGGTAGCACTGGCACTGCTTGCACGCCGCGTCCACGCCGCTGCTTGTCATGGCCGGGGTGGGCGTCCAGAGCCTGGGCAAAATTCAGCTCCTGCTGCTGCAGCAGAGGGAGGAAATCCACAAAGCACAAGGACACGTTGTCCCCCTCACCCCGTCCGGGCGCCGCTTGTCCTCCCAGCCCACAGCTGTTGGAACCAGCCCTTATAAAGCCCGGCGGGTGAAACACCCCTCCCAGCCTTGACCGCCAGTGATTAAGCGGTCCTCATTAAAACAAAACACCAAACCCCCCGGCGGCCGTCCGGGGCTGATTGGCTGCGCCGAGCGCCTTCCCCGCGCGGAGTCAATGGCCGTTTTCTCAATGAAGCGCCCGCCGGGTTGGGCGGCCCTTATCGCGCGGCCCCAGCAGTATAAACAGAGCCATTAACCCGGGCGGTACCACGGCACCAAGGCCCCGCCGTGTCACGGGGCAGCGCGAGCTGGCGGGCGCCGCCGCCAGCAGCTTCCCCGCACACACAGGGCCCTTGTGCGGCGCGCGGCCGGCCCCGGCCTTGGAGCAGCGACCTGGAAGTCGCGTTATCGGCGCCTGTTTGCCTAACCTTGCTCCCAACGGACTCTCGCCGGCGCCGGCACGGAGCAGAAACCCCGTGAACCCCCGGCAAGGGCCGCGGCGCCCAGCACGCGGCAGAGGCAGCCCAGGCCACAGGGGCCGCGCCAGACGGGGCCCTTTTCTTGCGTCTCCCTCCTGCTTTTCCCGCTGTGTTTATGGGCGCAATTCGGGACGGGAGGCCCTGGCGCCTTGAGGCTCCTCCCGGCACCCTTAGGCCCAAGGCCGTGACCCCGGCGGGACCCCCGCCCTTTGACCCCCGCTTTCCCGCCTCAAGGAGCCTTCTGGAAGGGCCGCGGCCGTCGCCATGGCAACGCAGTCACGCGCCGCCGGCTCCCGCCTCCCTGCGGCCCCATTGGTCGCCGCGGCAGCCAATGGGCGAAGAGAGCGGCGCTCTGCGGGCGTTCGGGATTGGCGGAGAGGGAAAGGGAGGCGGACTGCGAGCCGGGTGCGCGGTGCGTGCGCTCTCCTTCCGCCCGCGTCGTTTCCGCTTCCGGGCGCCGGCGTGAGCGGGGTCTGAGGCGGCCGTTGGGGACCGTTGGGGACCGTTGGGGACCGTTGGGGGCGGCAGGCACCATGGGGCTGAGCGCGGAGGAGGCGGCGGAGCAGGAGGACCGCTTCGACGCCATGCTGCTCGCCATGGCGCAGCAGCACCAGGGCGGCGTGCGCGAGGTAGCGCCGCCGCGGCCGGGCCTCAGCGCCGCGGTCCCCGGGAAGCGGGGCGGGGGGGCGCGGGTCTCCACGCGTGTGTGTGTGGGGGGGTCCTCACACCCCCGGGAAGGGCTCTGATGGCTCCCGGGGACCCGGCGGCGCCGCGGGAGGTGACGCTGTTAACGGCAGTAGTTCCCGCTGTAGTGGTGGTTGTCACTGAAATACTGGCAAAAACTGTTCCCGGCAAAAGGCGAAAGACAAACCGGCCTGCCGAGGCTGTCCCGCCCGTGCAGGTGTATCCTGGCCTGCCGCTTCCTACCTCCTCAGCAACACGGGGCAGGCAGCACTGATCTGCCCCATGCACCGTAGCACAGGCTGTTGCTTTGAGGCAGCCGAGCGCAAACATGATGATTCTTTGTGAAAACAAACGCTACACAGACTGAGGGAGGTGGGTTTGCAAGCTCTTAAGGGCAGCTGAGTAAGTGGAATATGGTGTATGTGTGTATATACATACATGTGTCTATTAAAAGAAAATACCTGATTTCCAATGGCACTTGGGTCTAAGGAGCAGCTCAGGATTTCAAAGCTGCTGCAGCTCTAAGGGCAGATGACCTGAGAATGAACAGCTCACCCTTTCTTCATGTAAGACACAAATGCCTTTTCTGAAAGTGGGCAAAACCCAAGCTAACAAAAGCTCTTAGTTGTTTTGCTGGGAACCAGTCATGGGTTTGATTTTCATATGATCCTAACGCAGGCATGGGTGGGAAGGAGGAGGAAGAGTAAAGACAGGTGAGGAGACAGGAGATGACTGGGACCTGGTTTCACTGCTCTTTTTTTTTCCTTCTGTCTCTTTACCCCAAACCCTGCCCTTCCTCCCCAAGCTGGTGAACACATTCTTTAGTTTCCTGAGGCGCAAAACTGATTTCTTCACCGGAGGAGAAGATGGAGTAGCAGAAAAGGTAAAAGAAAAAAACATCCTCAAGCTTCTACATTTTCTAGTTTATCTACTAACCGTGTCTGTGCCGTACTAAGACTTACCTCGCTGAGCAGCTCAGAGCTCTCAGTGCACCCGGGGATTAGTAGTCTGTGATGCTAATGAAATACACCCCTGAAACAAGGTAATAATAAGGTGCCCCTATCTGAGGTGAGGCGTGATTGCTCGCTTGAGTGATACCGATGGTGCAGGTTTTTGCCACGCTCTGGCCAAAGGCCTGTTTGAAAAGCAAATCTGCCAGACACTCTGACTTAACGGTGACAGACACTGCGGCTGTGATAACCCCAGGTTACCTTGTTTGTTCATCGCACAAAAATTACAAAGTCCACATCCCTGCACATGCGGCTGCCCCTTCGTCTCCGTGCTGCCCTGTTTGCACGGGCCGAACGTGCCAGGCAGCAAACTCGAGCAAACTCGAGGGTTGAGGCTGCCGTGTTGGCCTTAGAGACCTAATACCCATTCCTGGCCTGGCTCAAGGGTTGTAAAACTAACTAGTTTCACTGTAGTGGAACAAGAAACAGAGCTTTACAATCTCAGATAGGCGATTTCCTGAAGCCCTCATGCTTGTACTTACAGGTGTAGCAGCCATTCCCCTTTCTTTCAGATTGTTGACTCCTTTGGGTGTTTGTCCAGAGCCCCTCACCTGCCCTCCCATCTTCTAAGCTGAGAGTGATTACGGCAGGTCTTGCCAGGAAGCCAGGATTTATTGGGGTGCTGATGCTTTTTAGATCCTAGGGAATCTAGGGATGGGAAGGGGAATGGTTTCAAAGTAAGAATGGGATGAAGTCAGCTGCTATTTTCCTTAGACTAATGAGCAAATCCTCCAAGTTCCTGAGGACCATATACCCCTAGGGAATGAAAACCTAAGTAGCAAAATGTTTTAGTAGAATGTCAGTGATTAGGGCCGATAAATACGCTTGGGGGTCCTGGCTACTGTTGTTGCAAATAACTTTACAGATCTATATCTTATTGTGCTCCCTACAAAAGTGTCCGTGTCCTCTGGAAATACTCTATGGTCCAATGAAAAAGTGCTGAGTACAAAGGGTCTCTTAACTTGCCTCTGACACACTAGTAACCACAGCAAAATAGGAAGTTTCTCTCCCTGGCTCTACTCATCGTTTGGTGTTAAAGAGATAAAAAGGGGAGACGGAGAGAAAGGCTCTCTTATGTGGTGCTGTTTCAAAAGCCTTCCTGGTGTAGAGTGATGGGGTGATGTAAGCTGTTGAGGGAAACACAGCATGTGCTCACACTGACCCGCTCGGACAGCTTGAACGGCTTTTACTGACTGTGCATTGTCCCGCAGCTAGGAACAGGCTGGGAGATCTAGCTCTTGATTTCAGTATCCTAGGAGACACTACGCTCAAGTTGTGTAAATAAATCCGGCTTTCCTTTGTAAAAGCAAAGCAAGAATAATTGGTGCTTGTTTCCAAAACTACCCAAGGCCTGACTGCTCTGAACCTCTTTAGAAAAGTGCCAATTCCTCACCCAAGTTCCTAGAACAAATAGAAGCTGGTGCCCAAAACCCATTTCTGAAAATTCACTTCACTTTGATTTCTGTTCTCAACTTCTGTCTGTATGGTTTTGTGGAACAGAACCTAGATCTCCTACGTGCTGCTCTGCGCAGTTCTCTGCATTATCGACCGTGGCATAATTGCTCTGGCTTCCTGCCTGTGTCCATGGCTTTCCCTCTGAGCAGCGGAGCCGTTGGCATCAGAGACCCGTTGATTTTCCTCCTCATAGTCACAACAAGACGAGAAGGTGGAGATATCTTTGGGGGCAAGATTTATCTAGGAACTGACTCCCAAATAATTCAATAAGCTCTACAATATTTCTCCTGTGAGTCGTGACAGCGGGGTTAAAGTAATATCCAGCTCTTTCATTCCCTGCCATTAGCTGTTACAGAAGGAGCAAAATTTCAAGGACCTTTCTAATCTCTTTAGGGTAAAGGTCTTGTCCTTGTGCTATTTTGTAATCTAAATATTAATTTGAGAAGAATCTCCCTCTCATGCCTGGGAAAAGCCCAGATGTGGAGTGGGCTTTACACTGTTACACTTCATCTGGAGAGCAGGCTGTTGCAGTAGCTCGGATGCGTCCCCCTGCAGAGCTTGGAGCGCTTTGAAAACAGTTTTTGCTGCCTTGCAACGCTCAGAGAGAGATTAAGGAACACGTCACCTTAAATCTAAAGTGGGCACAGAAATCAGTGTCTAGTGTCTCCTTCCCACCAGCTTTCCTGGCTAGATTAAGCAACTTCTAGTTACTCTTGGGACTGCACACAGTACAGAACAAATGGACAATCTGTTGTTGTTTCTGGAAATCTGCTCCCTGTGTGAAGAACTACTAGGTAGGGCTGCATTTAAATATTTTGACGTCTTATCAAGCTTTTTGATCAAAAGACTAGGGTGAAAATGAAAAGAAAGGTCATGGCACAGTGTGACTGACAAATGTGTTCATGCTTCTCAGATAGCAGCTGATAGTTCATTTGGGCTTGAAAACGTGATTTTAGAACCCCTTTGTTATGTGTTTCTGTTGTTCAGCTGATCACAGATACCTTTAACCATCACAACAAGCTAGCTCAGAAGGAGCGGAAGGAAAAAAAGGCTCGTCAAGAGGCAGAAATGCGTGAAAAGGCAGAGAGAGCTGCAAAACTCGCTAAGGAAGCGAAGCAGGAAGCTAATGAGCCAAGGATTAAGGAGCTTACAGATGAGGAAGCGGAAAGGCTGCAGCAAGAAATCGATCAGGTGAGAGCACTGTTTGACACATGCAGGTACTGTCTGTGGCTGGCTATCAGGAGTCCCAGACCCTGGAGACCAGAGGACTCTCCCCTTAGTCCCTTTGCCCTTCTGCCCTCAGCAGGTCATCTCGTTGTAGCTTGGCCCTCTTCTGCAGTGGTCAGGGAGTGTGAGGACCAAGGAGGTTCTCCGTTGGCAGTAGGGCTTTCCTGAAACACTGGGTTCCCTCGGTTTGGGGTGTAATTCTGTGCTGAGTTTCGGTAGGTTCAGCTGAAGAGGCTGAGGCCACCTAGCGTCAGGTCAGTAACAGAATGCTAACGCTATCGGAGCATGTTCGTTCTCTTTTTAAACAGAAGAAAGAGGCAAAAGGAGAGATGAACAGTGGCTCGGTGAAATCCGCAGAGGCTGAAGGTGAATCTTCAGATTCCAACAGACAGGTAAAGCTCACCTAGGGACTTTATATAATGCTGAGATAAATGCTTCTGGACAGCTGTGAGAACTCTGGGGAGCATGAGGGGATACCCTGTCTGTCTTTGAAAATACACACTCAAGATTAGCTTGCCTTCTTTGCTGAGCCCTTGTCATAACACACACCATTTCCAAAGCCTTCAACATTTTTTCCCCCTTTTTAATCATGTTTTAACATATCTTTCAATTTTGGATGAAGTTTGTGAATGTCAAATACATGCAGTGACTTGACAATCTGCTAAAAACCTAAAACTGTTGTTACGTGTGAAGGATATCTGCAAGTTTGAAAGTCTCTTTCTTTGCATTTCAATTGGTTGTTTAGGATTCAGAGGACGAGGAGGAAGATGAGAAGGATAAAGACAAAATTAAGCCCAATTCTGGCAATGGAGCTGACCTTCCAAATTACAGATGGACACAGACCCTTTCAGAACTGGATGTAAGTGCTGCCTTCAATCTGAGGAATCCTAGCTGTGAAATATAAGCAGGTGCTGGTAAAAAGAGCACAGCTGATGCACTGCAATAAGCTCTGTTATCTTAGCTGCCCATGTGAAGTGGTTAATAGTTACCAGCAGCATTTCAGTTGCAGGGAGAGAGGCTGGTAACTAAATGGAAGTTTAGGAGCTTTAGCTGATACTACCTGCATGCTCATCGTGTTTAAACGAGACATTAAAATCTGCTTACCTTTTTATGGTCCCTTTGAGGAACACTGGTCATCCTGTTCCCAAAGCTATGCTTGTATCCTTTTACCTCTGCATTACTGTGAGAAACGTTATTTTATGCTCTCTCTCACGCTGGTGAAGCCAAGGCAGTAAATCTTGGAAGAGCAGTGCAAGGGTAAGAAGTGACTTTGCTGCTCTGCTCCTCACATCTGATCTCTCTCTGGTCCAGCTGGCCATCCCTTTCAAGGTGAACTTCAGGTTGAAGGGGAAAGACGTGATTGTGGACATCCAGAGACGACGCCTCAAAGTTAGCTTGAAGGGGCACCCGCCTGTCATTGATGGAGAGCTTTTCAATGAAGTGAAGGTGGAGGAGAGCTCCTGGTTGATAGAAGATGGCAAAACAGTCACTGTGCACCTGGAAAAGGTAGAACAGGGTGAATCGGGAAGGATTTGGGCTTGTCTGGCAAAAAAACTTTGTTCTGTTTGTTCTGACAGTTAAAGAGCTGACAAACAAGGCTTGATTCCAACACATTTTCACTGTGACTGGAACAAAGTTCCTAGAGCAAGCCAAGAGAGAGTAAAATACTTTTTGCCTCTTCTTTCAGATCAACAAGATGGAATGGTGGAACAAACTAGTATCCACAGACCCAGAAATCAACACCAAGAAAATAAATCCAGAGAACTCAAAGGTAAAGATTCCCTCTGCTTTACTGAATAGAGCCTTCTCATAAATGTGCTCAACCTAGCTCATATTTTGCTTTTAGCTCCTTGTTCTACCAGCGTGAAAATAGTAGTGGGAGTATTGCTGCGTGTGATGTATCATACAATTCTGAATTTGATAGAAATCCTTGGTTTCAGTTGTCAGACCTGGACAGCGAGACTCGCAGTATGGTGGAAAAGATGATGTATGATCAGCGGCAGAAATCCATGGGCCTCCCCACGTCTGATGAACAGAAGAAGCAAGACATCTTGAAGAAGTACGTAGTCCTAATTGACTTGTGGGCCCTTGTTCTCCCAAACCCCTTTGTGCTTCTTCCTTGGCACAATACGTGACTGTGGCTGACCAGGAAATGGGTTTGGCCTTGAGCCCTACCGGTATTCACGTCCACAGTTATATAGTCATGGAATTATTGGCCAACCACTATTGTCTATAAAAGCCAGTGGGGGTAGAAATGGGAAATTCTGGGAACAGCCTACCTTCAGAATTCTCTTAATCTGTTGATTTCAAGTCCAGAAAGCATGTTTCGGGATGGAGGTACCATCTGGACTGAACTTTAACATGGTCTTGATTGTCTTCTAATCTCCCTCTATTTAGTAGCCCAGATAATCTCCCCTCCCCACGCACCTGCCATCAGACAGCTGTCTCCAAGCCAATAGCACTTTTATGTTTTTATTGCCCTGTTTGGCATAAATGGCAGGGAAATTACTCACGGAACTCCCAAGGTCATGAGAGACAGGGTGGGGTAACTCTGGGTCAGGCAGCTTCCCCAGTAAGCGTGAACCTGCGTCTTATCTCAGGGTTGGAAGGAGGATTAACGTAGCCGACTTGTCTCCTGCTCCCGTCTCCCCTTTTCCTTGATTCACCAGCACTGGCAGAAGCTCTGATCAACGCGCAGTGTCTTGTGCTGAGTTCAGGGAAGGGTGAAACAGTATTTTAGAGCAATAACGACACTTGCTGAGTGTCTTTATGTTGAGTTAGCAGAATGGGAGGCAGCCCTCGGCTCCTGGGAAGTGCACATACAGGAGAGCTCCCTGGCAAGGTCACTCATTCAGTATTCTGTAAATTTGGCTTCTGTGTTGGCTGGTAGAGAGCGGATACAAAGCTTAGACTTTGGCCAGGCCAAAGTGGACTTAACAACTCCCGGCTGAATCCTGAGCTCTGCCAGTGAAGGCCTCCTGGCTGCTAAACAAGGTCACTAGTTTCGCAGCACATATTTCCATGGAAATGGAAAGCGGAATGCGACATTGCAGGGGAAGCCATGAGACGAGAGCATGGAGGGAGGGAGGGGCCGGCCCTTGCCTGGACCTCGTGCACACATAGCCCTTGGGGAGCTGCAGGCCAGGGGAGGAAGGCAGGGGGTCTGAGGCACGAGGCACTTGCAGGCACAGGGTGCCCTTCCCAGACCTTTCTGAAGTGGCAGCTGGAGGTCAAACAGCAATATCAGCTGGGACTGCAGTTCATTTGAAATCAGGTTGCACCTAATCCTAAATCAAGAATGGGGTTTTTCTGGCTACTTCCCCGCGTGAGTTTTCACTGTTGCAGCTGTGGCGACTTCGTTTCCCCTGTCTCCAGTAACTCATAATCTCCCCTCTGCCCCACAGTCAGTGTCAGTAGCTGCTACGTGTCTGTCCAAGAGTGTCTGATAGTTAATAGCTCACGTGCCTGCACTTGCTGGTAGCACTGCTGATACCACTGACGTGGGGAAAAAGCATTTCCAGGATGGACTTGGACTCTGCTCCAAGGAGCTCCACAAAACGGTCCCAACCAGCCTGAGTGAAGTTGAGGGACAGCAGGCTCTTCGGCACCCTGTCTCTCTAAGCAGCGCTGTTTTGTGACTGCTGCTGGCTCACACCAACCTCCTGTCTTTGTTTGCCTTGCAGGTTCATGGAACAGCATCCAGAAATGGACTTTTCAAAGGCTAAATTCAACTGAGCCCTCCCTTTCTCCCCCTCCTTTTTCAGTCAGCCCGTTGAATGGGGCACGGTGTGTATGGCAGGACATGTAGGGATCCCTTATCCTGGGCGAGTAAACACTTCCCGCATCCCCACGCGAGCTTGCAGCGGAGGCAGCTCTGTGAAGTTGTCCTCTCTTGTCCCATGTTGAGCAGACCACAAGGCCACAGTCGGCCTGCAGCTGTGTGTCAGTTGGAGCCGCCTGTGACACTTCCCATACAGCAGTTAGGAGAGAAGGAGCCAGACTCCGGAGGTTTTGGAACATATCTTTAATATATTGCTTAGTTTAATTTCCTGAGTCTTTAGAGCTGTTAATCCCCTCTTGGCCTTTTCAGTCCTGGCAGGAGGTACTCTTGAATTTTACTCCTTTTCCCCCTGGCTTTCCTGCCATCCCATGGAAACAGAGGCTGCTTATTTTGTAAAAGGTACTTAGTGCATTGCTCTGCTTCTGCCTCCTTGGGCCTTGGAAAGGAAACACAGTGGTGAGAAGGAGTTACAGCTCTGCAGAAAGACACTACTCCTCCTCTCAGTCAATCTGGTTCATGCAGCAGAGGCCAGGAACTGAATGGGGAAGCACAAAACTCCTTCCCCTCTCCTCCCTGGTAATTGTTCAGGGGTAAATCGCATCCAAACAGGGGGTTAGCAGCCAAGCTGCACTCAGGTGCCTTCCTTCTTCGCTGCTGCTGTACTTTCCAGAGGGGGAACAGAGGGAGCTTGGCAGGGTTGTGGGTGGATGGGCTGACCTGCTGCCTTAGGGAAGGGGATGACTGGAGAGCTTGTGGTCAAGGACAGGGTGAAGGGAGGTTTGGAGGGCCCCCTTTCCCACTGGGAATGTGTCTCCTGCCTCTTTGCCAAGAGCCTCTCTCCCTGCTGACCACTGACGGGCGACGCTGCATTCCTGGAGCTCCTGCTGATGAGCAGCATCACTCTGCATGTTCGTATCCTTGTTAAAACTGCAGTGCAACATAAAGAGAGAGTGAGCGGCTTATTCCAGGGTGAGTGTGTGATTCCTCCTGCAGGAGAGATGGAGCAGCCTGTGCAGGCGTGGATGGGACCGGGAAGGGGGTAGTGCCTGTGCATGACGGGGTTGGGGCTGCCATAGTCCTTTGGGGCTCCCTCTGTGCCCAGATGCTCCCCGGCTGCGCTGGCAACTGGGGCCAAGTGTCCCCTGCTCAGAAATGCTCAGGGACTCGGACCCAGAGCTCACACGGAGCCTTGGTTGGCGACGCGCGAGGCCCGTCGCGCCAGACTCTGCTCGCCGTGTAGCGGTGTGTGACTAGCGTGAGGAAGCCGCCCTTGCCCCAGCTCTGCTTCCTGGTGAGCTAACAAGGAACAGTCCCTGGGTATGGTGGCACCTGAGGCCTGGACTCCCGCTCGTCCTTCACCTGCCCAAGTGTTCCCAGGGAGGTGGGCATGAGGCTCCTGTCTCACCAGCCTCCCTTCCAGCCCAGCAGCCGCGAGCAGACGGAGAAAAGGCCGTTGCAGCAAACTGAGGGGGCAGGTATTTGCGGGGGAGGAAGTGTTTTGAGCACGATGAGGAAGGCACCAGCCCTCGAGGCGGGACCGTCCCCGCTTGCAGCCCTCGCGGCGAGCAGGTGAAGGGCCGGGGCTGTTTGTGAAGCGCAGCCGTCCCGCTGGACTTCGCCCCGCGCGGCCAGCGGAACAGAAGGTGTTGCTCCTGCCGGCCTTGGCCCGTGCGAACCACCCCGCTGCCATTGACTTCCCGCGCCCGCCTGAACCCGGCCGCCCTCAGCCTCCCCGCGGCAGCCTCCGCCGGGACAGGCCAGGGCCTCTCCGGCCGCGGGGCTGGAGACAGGGGCGGCGGGCGCCGAGGCTCCGGCGGGCGCCGAGGCTCCGGCGGGCGCCGAGGCTCCG
>VZSG01000568.1:16974-29033 GCA_013398315.1 Nothoprocta pentlandii | reverse complement strand
TTCCAGACCCTTTGGAGTTGGGGGGGGGGCTAAGAGGTTCTTCGACCCCCCCCCCAGGCTTCTTTGGGGTCCCGGGTCCTTCCGGGTTCCCTGAAGGACCCTGTGGGGCCACGGGAGCCCGTTGGGCTCGGGGTGCCCCAGGCGGCTCTGCAGAGTCAAGGGCCCCCCCTTGACAGTGCTGGGGCCCAGCACTGTCTGGGGATTGGGGGGTACCCTAGGGACTCTGGTCCAGGGAACCCTTTGGGGACCCAGTGGGGTCTGGGTGCCCTAGGAGGTGGCCCTTTGGGGAGGGGGGGGTCCCAGCAGGGTCTGGGGTGCCTTAAGAGGTTGTTCTGAGGGACCCTGCAGGGTCAGGGAGACCCCAGAGACTATTTGGGGTCTGGAGTTCAGGGGGTGCCCTGAGGAACCCTACAGGATCTAGGGGACCCTTTGGGGTTGAAGAGCCCCAGGAGAGCCAGCTGGCCTGGAGTGTCCTGGGGGGTGGTCCTGAGGGACCTGAGCAAGGGGCGTAGAGGGACCCTGCAGGGTCTGGGGTCCATGGAGAGCCTCGGGGGCACCCAGGCCATGCAGAGTGGTCTAGGATGCCCTTGGCAGGGTGCATCTTGAGGGACGTTGTGGGGCCTGGGGTCTCAGGGGACGTGCGGGGACCCTGCAGGGGCTGGGGGCAGTTCAGAGGACCTGCTCTCAGCCCCCTCCCCAGGGTCTCCTCTCAGAGGCAAGGGGGGCGAGAGCAGCCCCGGGAGGTTGAGGAGGGACCTCAACCCCCCGTTTTGCTCTGGGAATTGGGGCAGGAGCTCCCGCGGAAGGCCGGGATGCGGGGGCTGCCGGGGCGCGTGGCCGCGCGGCACCCGCGAGCCCAGGAGCAGCCGATCCCACCGCGTTTGCCTGCCCCGGGGCTCGGCTGAGTGTTCAGGACTGGGTGGACGATACTGGAAGCCCCTCCGTGCTGACGCTCCCGCTCCAAAGCCATCATCCAGCTGGGCACCCCGGCTGCTCCGAACGTAGCCGCCCGGCAAGCACGGCCGCGGCTCCCGGCGCTCCGGAACTCCAGAGGCAGAGGAGGCGACATCCCGCTCCGGGCAGAAAGTCCCAGCTCCGCTGTCCCCCTGCCACGGGACCAGCCCCAGCGCCCGGAGCCACCTCCACAGAGAGGACCGGTACCGCGAGCGTCGCTGCCGCACGGAGCCGGCGCCGGATCGGCCGGGCAGGAGCGCGGACGGAGCCCGCGGGCACGGAGGACTCGGACGGCAGTGCCCGGGCAGGGAGCGTGGACGGAGCCCGTGAGCCCTGGGGAAGGACCCGGCCGCATCTCGCTTTGCTTGCGCCTCCGCTTGCCCTCCGCGCTGCATGGAGCCCCCCGCGCGCCGCAGCGGCGCCAAACACCTGCTTTGTTTTTCTTTGAATGTGAAGACTCGGGTGCTGGTGGGGTAGGGGTGGGTTTTCCTGACTCGTGAATGTCGAGGCCACCTTGCCGGGCGAGACAGCAGGTCTGTTATGTAACGCGCTGCGCCGGCGGGCGCTGCAGCGAGCGCCGCGCCAGTAAACTCTGCTGGAGTTGCCTTGTCCTGAGCAGCGTCCTTAGGCGTTGGGGAGGGCGAGGGGAGCGGCAGGAGCTGCTAAGCCTGAGGAATTACATTTATTAATAGTGGAGGGGATTGCGCCGATAACTCGCTTCCTTGTCCCACGGGGGTAGGGGCTTGGAAAAGATGGCTCAAGTTTCCCTGTATCAGGAAAGCCCCTTTGGGACATGTAGGGTCTCTGCAGGGCAGCACATATATGGGAATATGTATGAATGTGAATGAGTCTGTCCTGGAAAAGCACCCCGGCAGCTCCTGGGGATGGGAGCCCCCCCATCCCTTCACTGACCCCCCGGCACAGCGCTAATGCCGAGCAGGGGGGAGAGCCGGGCGCTAAGAGCAGCTTACCGGGTTCAGCCGCCAGAAGGGACACGTTATCCCTCTCCTGGGCTTTCAATTAATGGTATGAAATGCACAGCTTGGGCTTAAATCCTCCTTTCCCTTTTTCCCCGGTGATTATTTGCAAATCAGCTTTTGACCTGATTATAGCAGAACCTGCTTAAAAGAATTGCAGGAAAAGACCTTTAAAAAAAAAAAAAAAGCCATTAAACTGTCAAGACCAAAAATCATTCAAAATCCTTCAGTGCGGCAGCTCCTCCCCGCGCTTTGGTCTCGCTGCAATAACCATCTTGGCGCAGCCTGCTTCAGCAGTAGCTGTTTTGTCGGGAATACTCCATGAGCAGCGCTTCCCGCTTGGAAGCGACCGGCTCCTTCCCATTCCCGCGGCCAAAGCGGAGGCCGCGGGAGGAGGCTGGGCCGGTGCCTCCGTGCGCGGGACGATGCGTCCCCGCTTTGCCGGTGCTGTATGCAGGGATGCGCCTCAAGGCTGCGGCTGAACGGACACGCGGTCGGATCCGAAGCGGAGGCCGGAGCCTTTCCCACGCCGGGGCTGTCTCCTCTGCGCTAGCGATGCCCGCGGGGCTCGTGCCAAGCGCCCGGGCGCTTCGTGCGCAGCACCGGGAGCTCTGGGGGTTGCTCCGGGAGGATTCCGATGCCCCAGCCCGCCGGGGACGGAGCCCCGGGAGCGCAAGGACTTGCTCGGGGACACGGGGACACCAGAGGGCAGTGCACGAGGCGCTCGGGCTGCAGCGGCTCCCACGGCGCAGCGCCAGCCCCGCGGGCGCCGCAGGGACCCGGCCCGGCCACCCGCGACCCTCTGCCCCGGGACAGAGCTGCCTGCCCACCCTGCACCCCCCTTGCCCACCGCCGACTCCCTTAAGAGGCTGTTACAGCCCTAATTAGCCCCAATTAGAGGGTGGTAATGGCCCTGGGAGGCCTGAGGAGCCCCTTCAAGCACCTGAGCCCTGCTTGTATTCCCACCAAAATGAAACAACTAAGCTCTGTTTGGGGAAAACCGGAGTTTGGGCATCACATTTGGGGTCTTTTGCTCTCCCATGCCCGCTGCGCTCAGCCCCAGAGCAATCCTGGGAGCAGCCGGGTTTTTCCAGGAAACCCAGAGCGTTCTGCTAGGAGACCATTGGGAATGGTGCTGCACGGGGGCAAGGATCCCCGGCAGGATGAGCCCCTGTCTTGCCCTTAGTCCCGGCTGTTTTCCAGGGCTCCCGAGTCTCTTTGGGCTGCCCGGGTTATTCCCCATCCCGGCCGGCGTCACTGTGCTAAGCGCGTCTTGCTCCACTTCTCCCTTCCCTGCTAAAGCTCCTTAAGTCATCGAGCCCGGTAAACCCCTGCGATCGGCTTGTTGTGCCCTGAAAGTTAATATGTCCCTAATTCCTGGCCATGCCGCTCCTGCGTGCCGGGATGGGATCCCTGCTCCTTGCTCTCCTCCCAACGGGGTTCGGATGTAGCATCCCAAAGCATTTTTCAACATTTAAAGAGGGTTTAAATATCAAAAGTGTTGGCGGGTTGGGTGCCGCCGCTCTCTCCTTGCAGGTGCCCGCTGGAAAGGGCCAGGGGCACGAATCCAGGCAGTGATTTTCCAGGGATCGGGTATCCCCAGGCCTCCTCTATGACAGGCGCTTGGATGGAGCCACCCCCGGCGTTCGGGGACGCGCAGCCCCATTTGCAGCTCTATTTTCAGCCCCGCTGGCCTGATCCGACCCCGGGAACGCCGCGGACGGGCCGCTCCAGCCCCGGCTCCCGGGCTTGGGACGGTGCCGAAATGACCCCCCCGCCAGCACGTTTTGGTGGCCGTCCCTGCTAATCCGCAGCAATCCAGGGACCTGTAACGTGATCGCGCTTCGTTAAGGGGTTTAAAGCGATTAACTCCCTGGAGCATCAGTTCTTGCTGGCAGTGCTGGCGGCAATGGCAGTCCCCAGCCCGAGGGGCTGAAAATGCATCTGTGGGCCCTGCCAGACAGCGGGGATTTGGGGGGAAAAAAGCCCCCAACTTTCCAATTCTCCCATTCTTTCACGGGACGCTGGTTCGGCCCGGAGAGCTCCCTGGCGGAGGTGGGAAGCGCGTGTTTTCCCCGGCGCTGCCGGCACACGGAGCTGCTTGCCCTGCCCTGCTGGGTGCAGAGGGGCGCGAGCGGAGCGAGGGGCTGCGCGGGGCTGACGCCGGCCGCTATATCGGTCGCTGACGGGCGGGAAAGGAATCCGCGGCGGGAGCCAAGCGGCGGCTCCTCTCCTGCTCCCGCCGCCTCTCCTCTTATGGCGAGGAACGGCCGGCAGGACGGGGGAAGCCCGGGGCAGCCGAGCTCCCGCGGGAACATCCAGGGGATGGCCGGGATGCTCCGGCGGGACGAGGCCACCAGAGGCTCCCAAGGGGCCGTCATTAGGCACCAGGGTGAATGCTCAGCCACCAGGCGGCCCGTTGGATGTGGCTGCCCTCTCCTGCTCCCCAGAGCCTAATTGGAGGGATTAATCATGGAAGCGCCCACAGAGCAACTTCAATATCAGCAGGAGCAAAGCGTGTGTGGGGAAGGGGCTGTGGACGTCTCCCCCAGGAGGAAGAGGAGGAGGATGAAGAGGAGGAGCACCTGGTTCTGCAACTCAGCCAGGAGCAGGGCTGTTAACCCAGCCTAACCTCAGGCCTCCCCGTTTCCCTCACAGCCGCTTGGCTCCAAGGCCGCTGCAGGGAGCAGGGAGCGCGGGGGCTCGGCACACGCGGGATTTGTGCCGTGGATGGCAGCAGCGCCCGTGGGACGTCCCGCCGTGGGGCTCGGCGCGTTGGGGCCGGTCCCGGTGAATCAGCCTTGGCCCGGGCTCCCTACCCGGCTCCGATGCCGCTTCCAAGAAAAACAGGGCGGGAGGGGAGCGCTCCGTGCCCGGCTGCCAGCGCGCGGCTGGGCAAGCTCTGGCAGCAGCGCTGGCACCCGCTGTCCTCCCTCCATCTCCCTTGGGGGATTTTTGTCCCTGTCCCACGGGATCCTGGGCTTCCCCAGCCCAAAGCATCGTTTGGAGCATCCTCTCTTCAGGCACCGCGAGGCAGCCGGGAGCCTCCGGTGCTTTGCCCGTTTGGAGCTGCCAGCACGGAGCAAACAGGAGGAGAAGGAAATGGTGCCGGATGCTGCTCCAGGACCCGCCACCCCGGCTCCTGCCCCCAATATCTGTTTTGGGGAGTGCGACCCCCCAGCCCCACAGCCCCCCCAGCCCCACGGGCCAGGCCGGCTCTGGCCGGGAGGCTCTGGCTGCGCCCCAAGCCGGAGCGGAGCCTGCGGGCGGCAGCGGAGCCCCCCGGGCGCGCTCCCCGGCGCTGGCCTCCGCCGGCCCTGGCGCCGGGACACTGCCCTTTGTTTGGGAGAATAAAGTTAGAGCTGTTACTCAGCCCGTCGCTATTCTAGCAATTCCAGCCTCCACTTTCGCTCGGCGGCGGGGGAAACATTCCTGCCTGCGCCTGGCCAAGAGCAACACGCGCGGGGAGCGGGAACGTGCCGGGGGAGCCGCGTCCCCGCACTCGCGGCCCCCGGATCCTCTTGGATTTAGGACGAGAGGGGTCTCACCCGGCGCCTGGCATGAGAAAACCCGTCTGCTCCTTTGGCCGTCTGGATGGGGGGCCGAGCTCTGTCCGGACCCCCCGGCCGGGGCTGGAGGCGGCTGCAGCCACCCAGGCCCTAAAATGGGCTTTTTGCTGCCGGGTGTTTCAAGCTCCCACCGCGCGGGAAGGAGGCAGGAAGGTGGATGCGTGAGGTGGCCCTAGGTGACAAGGTGGCCCGGGCTGCCACCGGCGCGGGGCTATCGCCGGGACTGTGACTTTCCATGGAAAAGTCACTTTCCATGTGACTTTCCTCTCCCTTTGGCGGGTGCGAGCGGGGCTGCGGGAGCCCCGGGCAGCGCGCTATCTGCTGCCGCTGCCCCGCTCCGGTCCCGCCGATAGGCAGAGCAAACAGCGGCCGGGCCGAGGGGCCGTGTCCCACGCCGGTCACCTCTGCCGCGCTTCCTCTTTCGCTTCCCCCGAGCGCGCGGGAGGACGGGGAATTGAAACCAAAACCCCGGTGCCCAGCTCCGTGCTGCTCGGTGGGAGGAGCGCGAGGCTGCATCCTCCTTCTGCACCTCTTTATAGAGCCAGAATATATCCCCTGTTCTGCTCTCCGAGCCGCCCCCGATCCTGCTTCCTTGTCCCAGGGATCCCAGGCCCGCTCGGAGGCAGCGAAAGCCGCATCCACAGCCCCTTTCCCGCTCCACAGGCTCCCTCAATGAGGCTGAAGGCCCCCCGGCCCCCTCTGTGGGGACAATGAGCCCGAGCAGCCCTAAAACATCGGAAACCCCTTGGAGCACCGAGACGCACCCACCTTTACTCAGCTGCTCCCGGAGACAGCGTCAACATGGGAACAAAGTGGGAATGGGAGGCTGGGAACATCCCTTCCCAGCCCAAGGGACACGAAACAACCCCCCGGGGCCGCTGCGCCTTTGGCTGCCTGGCACGTCGGGTGGAAAAATTCACACCGGCCGCGTCAGATCCCGGTGGTTTTCCCTGCTGTGCTGAAATCCCTCCCGGTCAGGACCAAGGTGGAGGGAGCCCCGGGGCAGCCTCCTCTGTGGGGAGACTTTGAGCCAAGGGGAGCTGTGGACGGTGCAGGGCTGGGCAGGTGCCATCGCCCCGCGAGGCCAGGAAACCCATGGCTGTCCCCGGCCACCCCGGGCTACCGAACCAGGCGGCGAGCTGTCCCTTTGATTAGCGATAAAGCCAATTAAAAACAGGCAAGGGCCGCTTGGCTCTGTGCCGCGGCGAGGTTGCCCCGCTCCGCGCGCGCTGAGGGCGCAATGTTTGCCCGTGCTCCTTAGAAACCTGCCGCCGTAGCCTTACAATGGTCTTATAAACACGAGCGTTTTTAATGCTGCTATCTCCGCTCTCGCGGGCCCTGCCGATAACCCCGCCGTTCTGTACATAAGCAACGTGCGAGCGCCGTCCTCGCCCGTCCCGCGCCCAGGGCTCGCGCCAGCGGCGGGTCACCGGGACACCAAGGTTGCCGCAATGCGCAGAGCCTCAAGGAAAGGCGCTGCATGAAGGGAAGGGGCTCCTGCGGCCAGCTCCTGCCATGGGCAGGGACGTGCTGCCCCGTGGCCAGGCTCAGGGATGTCCCCGTGCCGGTGCGTGACTGTCCCCGCGGAGGAGGGAGCGGCTGCGCTTGCAGGAGGCATCCGGATGGCTCCTGCGACGGGAAGCCCTGTGCGGGGCAGAGCAGCCAGGGGAAACGCAGGCAGCTGCCGGCCCCCGCTGAAGTGGAAGGAGGGGGAAAAGAACTGCTGAAATAGGGAAAATAAGAGGAAAAAAAGGCCACCTGGGCTGGCACGGGTGGGGACGGGAAGCGAGGAGGGAAGCGGAGGAGGCGGCTGCGGCGGAGCCTAAGGAGAGGGCGGCTTTCCCCAGTGAGAGGGTCACGCAGCTAGGCCCGGCTTTCGAAGGTTTGTGCAAGCTTCTCCTCCGGGAAATGTGGGCGTCCGTCCCGCGTCAGCTTGGGCATTACGCTGCACAAAGCAAAGGAGCACCCAGCTAACGACCGGCCAATTATTGCAATTAGGCCCAAGCGCCGTCAGCCGCGCGCTCGGCTCCGAAGGGCGCCGTGACTCACATGCTTGGCCTCCCGTCGCGCAGGAGCCCCGATATCCGAGGGCACCCCCAAATTAGCGCTGCGCCCCCCGAGGCTGCATTCCTGGGGGAGCGCGCGGCGCCTTGGCGGGTGGCAGCGGGAAGGCTCCCTCCTGCTTTTCCAACCCTTTGCAATTAGGGTTTCCTTACGCACTAGGATTCCCTTACACATCCCATGCGGCAGCACAAGGGGGGTGCTCACGAGCTACCGCGCACCCAGGTAGGGAATTGCCCTTTGCCGGAGCGGAGGCCGGATCCTGGTGGGAAGGCGGACGGCTCCGGCCGCGCTCGTGCTCTGCAACGCGCCATGTCCCGGTCGGTGCAGGGACAGGCCCGGGACTGGCTCGACTCGTCGCGCGGGTGGTTTTTGGGAAAGGGCGGTTAGCGAGCGGCACGTTCGCACTGCCGTGTCCGGCCCGTCAGGAATGCACGCCGGCTCCGGCAGGGCAGCAGGCGCCACGTGAGTCACGCCGCGGCCATGCGGATTTAGCCGGGATTTCGAGATGAAATGGCCTCTAATTGCAGAGTAGTAGAGGGATCCTTAAAGCAATCAGATGTTCCAGCCCCGCCGCCCTGCGGCTCCGGCGGGGAAGGAGGAGAGGGCGTCATGCGCCCGGCCCCTCCTTGTATTACAAGGCAAAAATGTAGGGCAGGAGCGTGGGGAGGGCGCCGTGCAAGGCAGGGTGACACTGCTCCCGCTTCGATAGCGGCGAGATAAGCAGGGCAAACACGGCGGACAGGGCAAGGATCAGCGGGATGCTCCCGCGTGGAGCAAGCGCCTTCCCCTGCGCTGCCAAAGGGAAAGGTCCCTCTGCGAGCCGGGAGCAGCTCCTGCTTGGCGAGGCCGCGCGGGGAAACAAGCTGTGAGCTTTGGGGAGGGGAACCCGCGCGTTGCCTCTTGCTGCGCCAGCAAGATAACGGGTGACGCATCGGCCCGCGCCTCCCTGGCCCCGCGCCGCCGTCCCGTCCCGTCCTGTCCCCGCCGCGGCGGCGCGGGAGCCGGCGAGCGCCGAGGAGCCGGGGAGGGTTTCGCAGCCCGCTCGTCCCAGCGCTGCCGCCCACTCGTCCCGGCGCTGCTCCGCGTCCCGGCAGCTCCGGGGTTGCCCCAGGCTGGCTGCGATCAGAGCCCTGCGCGACGGCAGCCAGGGGTGCAGCCAGCGGGAGCGGATACGGGGAAAACGGGAGCGAGGAAGGGAGATTGGGGAGCATGGGGCTTTGCTGGGAGCCGGGCTGCCGCCCGCAGCTGAGTGCGCTTGTCCTGAAGGGAAAAACACCAGGAACATAGAAAAAAATCAGAGGAGAAGGTGGCTGAGCCAGGTGACAACCAGGGCTGCGTGCGGTGACACTCGCCACCAGCCTCGGAAGCGCCTGTCCGGCCAGGCAGACAGACCACGTCCAAAACCAGGCAAAATGCTCTCAAATCCCGCTGCCCAAATCTTATCTGCAGGCCTAGCCTGGAGCCTCGAGCGGACAGCGACGGGGGCCGGGAGATAAGAGAGGGGAGCCGCCCGCGGCGCCGTGCCGGCCTCTTCCCGCTCGGAAAGGGGCTTCCCGCGGCCGCGCCGCGCGCCAGCCCGGCTCTCTCAATGGAGCGTTTGTGTGGTGCTTGGCAGCGGGCGCCGCGGCGCAGGGGCTGCCCCAGCACGGCTGTGGATGGCGAGAGGAGCCGCGCGGACGGGCCGCGCTCCGGCGCCAGCGGCTGCGGACACCGCGCGGAGCGGCCCGCGGAGCAGCGAGCCGGAGCGGCACGCGGGTGGGCTCAGCCCGCGGGACGAGTTGGGACACTACGGACAGCCGAAAGCGCCGAGGACGGAGCCAGGGACCTTCTGGAGACACAAACCGGGCTCCCGCCTCGCGCTGACGTTGCGGCCAGGCCCCCTCCTAGACCGAACGCGTCTCTGCAGCCGCAAGCCCTGAAATCCCCCGGCGCGGACGTGGTCGATGGAGCAGGTCCCTCGGGGCGCCCACCAGGCATCCCGGGATTGCGCTGCCGGCCGCGTGTCCCGCTCCCCGAGCCCCCGAAGCCGCGCGCCGGCCCCGGAGGTCACTCGCGCCCGGCAGTGCCAAGCGCCATCCGCACCCGCCTAGCCCATGCGGAGCACTAATGCTCTAAAAATAGGGAATTACTAGGGCGGAGGGGGAAAAACACTCCCATTACAGGCAGGAGGAGGTGGAGAGAGGGAAGGCACCCCCAAGGAAGCCCTTGTCTGGAGCTGGGACTACCTGTAGCCGTTCATGAATTCTTTCATGTTAAATCCTCTTTTTTTTTTCCAGCATTCAACACTTTAGTGCATTAAATACAGCCCTAATTCTGCTCTCTAACCACGGCTACTCCACGCACTGCAAAACATGCAGCAAAGCGCTGGAGCCGAGGCTGGGGGGGAAGCCCTTTGCACCCCCACACATTAAATTAATGCATTTATTACTAGAACCCACATTTCATCTGATCTGTGATTTCCTACCCAAACCAGATGCTCAGGGGCGTCCTGACTCGTCCCTAACCCTGTGTTCAGGGGAAAAAAAAAAAAACAAGACTCCACCCTGTGAGAAAATATATGTTTTTATTTGACGGTGAACAAAAGAGGGATCCAAATCCCCATTGTACAGCCTGGTAGCTCCTTTCTGATCGCGACGAGCACTTTCCACCAGCATCCTTTTGTAGAGGCTGATCCCCTCCAACAAAGAGAGGCCGAGCCCGTCAGGGATTTTGCTCGGGGTCACCCATCCGGAGGCAGCCCGTTCACCAGGGCACCGAGAGGCGCAGGGCGCTGCGGCCTCGGAGCCGCTGCCAACATCGGGGCAGGAGGTTTTGGGGAGAGCAGATACCCCCTGGCAGCGCCGATGGGGCTCGGGGAAAAGCCAGGCTCGCAGGAACCGGCTCTGCAAGAGCTAAGTCCTGCTCAGGGGGACAATAGGGCTGCATTCTTCCCTGAGCAAGGCCGGTGCCAGCCCGGCAGGAACAATCCCGGCCTGTTGTCGGAGGGAAGCTCGGCCCCTGCATGGGAGGACCGTGGAGAAGCGGAGCGAGCGCGCGCGGCCCCGACAGCCCCTGGCGCCCTGACAAGTGCGGCTGCCGCAGGGGAACCAGAACCGCCTGTAGCTCCACCGGGGCAGTGAAACCTCAGCCCGGGCTGGAGGGCGGCCAGGGCTTTGCGAGGAGCTTGTGTCCGGCCGACTGTTATCTGACCAGAACAGGGACCAGGCTGGAAGATCAGTCCTCTTGGAGCTTCTCGCCCTGCCTTTCCGAGGGGGAAGCTCTGCAGGTGGCTGAGCTGCTCAAGGTCGGCACAGAGGAGCAACCGGAGCCTTTCGGCTGCTCACCACCACCAGCCGAGGTTGTGGAAAGGCGGCAGCAACAGGCAGGAGCCACGCGGGGTCCTCCATGGGACGGCATTCCAGGTCCGGATCCCCACGGAGCAAGCAGGATGCCAGGAAAAGGGAACATGCCCGGCCCCGGAGAGCAGCGGTATAAATAGAAGCCTCTCTCAGCCCTCAGAGCAGCGTGCCAGCAGCCCCGAGAGCCGCTCCAGCTGCGGGAACAGGAGTGCTGGGAGCATCGGGACACCCCAGGAGCCCAGCACGGCAGTGCAGAGCAGCCCGCTCTGCTCTCAAGGCAACGCTTTGGGTTAAAAGCCTGGTTTTTGGGTGTTTTTCTTTTCCCCTCCCCACCCCAAAACCTTACTGCCACACTACCCTGGTGGACAAGTAAATAAAAATCCAACAAATTTGAATACACTGTATTTATTTGTAACAGATTCTAAAGAATCTAGTGAGTCTATGTCAAGCCCATCGCATGACAAGTGATACAGGTGTAGGAAAAAAAAACATTTTAAACAAAATCAAGTGCCATTCAAGCCACTGGAATCTTCCAATTTCCCCCTCACAAGAGGCAGCACAGTATCACTGAGAGCTCTAGAAAATTCAGATTCAACCCATTCACAAGAGTCCCACCACACACACTCACTCCATAAATCCAAAGTGCAATCTCAGCTTAAATTGCCCTATAGAGCTGTTGGCTGCAGGGAATCTTTACATCTTAAGCAGGAGGGAGGGAATTTCAGCTTTGTGTGGCTATGTGTCTGTGGGTACAGAATAAGAAGCCTGTAAAAAAGCATGCTACATGTCAGCTATGTTGATCTGAAGTTCAAATTGCAAGAATAAAAGAAGTCTTCCCTTGAAGCCACGAAGGTGGCAGGCTTAAGACGTGGAAAGCGGCCCTGAAACCGGTTTACCTGGCACTGAAAAGGTCCCAAAGTGCCGTCACAGGGCTCGGGCTCTGGGCACCAAGGAGTTACTGGGCTGCAGGGGAATCTACGCGCGAGCCCGGCCGGCCAAGGCAGAGCCGTTCAACAGGAAGGCATCGTTAAACCTGTAATGACTACAGCATTAGCGACGCTTCCTCTTCAGCTCTTACTGCGCTGGAAGCAAAGCCAGAGCAAATGAAGATTAGTTTCCCTTACGTGCAAAAGCTCCCAGATCCTTCCCCCACCCCA
>VZSG01000567.1:423911-523676 GCA_013398315.1 Nothoprocta pentlandii | reverse complement strand
TGCAACATTCCTGCAGTCCCAACAGAACCCGAGGTTTCACTAAATAAATATTTCTCGGGTGTTATGGTCATGTCTTTCCCTTTCAGTTCTGTTCCAGCTGTGGTTGTTATTTAAAAATCTTTATTCGCAGCCGCTGGTCACTTCTCCCTCTCCACTCCAGCCTGGACAGAAAATGTAGCTGGGAACGTGGGATCCAGAATTGGGAAGCAAACTGCCACGGAGCCTCGGCACAGGGCTCGGGAATACGCCGGCTTCGTCTTCCAGCAGCCTCTTTTATTATTGGCACAAATGCAGCTGAATTCTTCTTTTTTTTTTTTTATTTTTTTTTTTATTTTTTAATCTAAAGAAGCTTTTTAATTTTATTTATTTATTTTTAATACCAACCCAAGTAATTAACTTCCTGGTTTGTTTTGTAGCCTTGCACGAGGAGCACAGTTGCCGTCAGTTTTTCCATTTGGGAGCGCCTTAATGTAGATGTGTTTTGTACTGCAAGGTAATAAACTGCATGTTTAGTTGTTCGTATGTTGTTAGTATGTGGTTTTTATTGATAAGTGTCAATGATTCCTGATTTCCTAGTGTGGGGGTGGATTTATAATTTTGGCAGGCGCGGTGGTGGGACGGAGGGCAGGGCAGGGAGCGCGGCCGCGGCGCCCCGCGGTGCCGTCTCGGTGTCGGGGCCGTGGCGACGTCCCCCGCGTCCCGGCTCGTGTTACCCGCTGCCCTTGGGAGCCCCCGCGAGCCGGGTCTGCCCCTCTGCGGTGGTCCCTGCACAGGGCCTGTTGGGGTGCAGAGGCTGCAGCGAGGGCCCCGCTCCCCGCGCACCTTCCAGCAGCACTGGCCCCCGTGTCCCCGCGACGGCGGCGCCGCAGCTGCCTGGGCAGCAGAGCGAGCACGGGGCTCCGGTGGCCGGCCCTGCACCGCCCCCCTTTAATTTCCCATGACAACATATGGATCCCATAAGTGCAAACATGCCGGGGCGCATCTGTCTGGGCAGCTAACACAAACCAAACGCGCTGTTCCTGCGGCGTTCCCGCAGCGTTGCCGGCCCAGCCACGCCGGCATTCCCGGGCTTTTATGCGGCGACGCGCGGGGTCAAGTCGCGGGATGTGGCTGCTCTCCAGCCACGGGGGCACCGCAGGGATTCTCCCCGACGCCGAAAGGGGAAAAGCTCCCGTGGCTCCTGGGACTTGTGCGGAAGAGGCCGCGCAAGGGAGGCGAGCGGGGAGACCGCAACGAACCCCAGGACTCAGGGAATGATCTGTCCGGTAATTGCCCAGCACGGCCCTCGCACGTGGGTACGTGTTTCTCATCTAGGAAATTTAGTTCCAATTGGATTTCTTTGTTCTGGGCAAAATATGCTAAAATACAGGAAGGGCCCTGGCTCCAGCCTGGGCGCGCTTGCCGTGGTGCTTGCGCCCTGCTCATACGTGCACAGGCTTTGGGGCTCCAACGGTCCTCTGTGTGCGGAGCAGAAAGAGCTCTCGGAACAGTGTCGGGTCCGCAGGAAAAAGCGACAGATTTTTTCCCTTAGGAAACATGTTAAAGACAGCTGAATTATTAGATTAACACTATTTTTTTGCTGCTTTGCAGCACTCTCATATTCGTGCCCAGCAATGTGTAGTTCTGCGTAGGGGTTATTTTGAGCAGCTAGGGGCAATACCGGTGCCTTCGGGGGAAATTCCCATTTTCTGGAGGGTTTCGGGGCTGCAAAACCTCTCGCGTGGGTCAGGCTGTGTCGCGAGGCCGCTTGGTCCGGGGCCGTGGCCGAGCCAGGTCTGTGGCCGGCAGCGTAGCCGCTGCGAGGGCTGTAGCTGAGCTTGGGGAGCACTGGGCCCGTGGCCGAGCCTGGGAAGAACCGGGGGCCACAGCCGCGCTCCCCACAGCCCGTCTGCTGTGTGGCCACTTCCCAACAGGGGCTGGGGGGACCGGGCGCCGTGTCCACAGCGTGCGGGCTCTGTAGCGCGCCCTGCTCAGCTCCCACCGCAGGCTAACGCAGGGCTGCAGCATGCACGTCCTAAGAGAAAAGTTCCAGCGGATCTTTTAAAACCCAGGCTTAAAAAATCATTGTGGAGAAAAATCTTGCTGGGGGGGGGGGGGTAATGGGGCAAAAAAAAAAGCCTCTCCATAATATCATCCATTTACGTTGCTTTGTGCTTCTTGGAAATGTGTCTAAAGAGGCAGCACAAAGCGTGGAAGGCTGGAGTCCTTGAAGAGTCTCCAGATGATCGAGTCTGTCACTGGTGTGGCGCGGGGCAGCGCGGCGGCGCCGGCGCCTTCCCTGCTCTCTGGCAATGGAGCCGCGCGCAGCGCCCGGCCCGGTTCTGCCGGCCAGGTAAGCGCGCTGCTCCCTCGGACGGGCCGCGGGAGCGGAACCGGCCGTGCGGGAGGGCAGGGCGAGGCCGCGGTGTCCCCGGCCCCGCGGGCGCCAGAGCGAGCACTGAGCGGGACCGCCACTCACTGCTCTGCCCTCCGCGCGTCTCCTTCCTGCTCTTCTCCACATGAATTTGCTTCCTTGCAGGCCACAATGCAAGGTGACCAAGCAGGTTTGCCATGGAAGCAAATGCCTGGAATATGTTCCTTTGGGTTTTTGCCTTTTTCCCCCTTTTTCCTTTTTTTTTTTTTTTTTAAGAAAAGGAAGAAAAAGGCTTGGCATTTAATTAGGACGTGCTAACCTGATAAATATTGAACACAGTTCCCCGGTGCGCGGCCACTTGCAGCGCTCCATGGATGCTTCCGTGCTCCTCGAGCGCCGGCAGCACCTCGTGCCTCTTGTGTTTGTGTTGACATCAATGTCGGGTCTTAATTAAACAATTAAATCACTGTCATGGTAATTTCCTGAGAAAACTATTTTGAATGAAGAATCTCACAATAAAATGAAGTCTTTGGGAAACATCTTACAACGAAAAGACAGATATAAGTTACAAAATAAAATTACAAATCCCCCAGCATTAGAAAGGGAAGAGAGAGTTTTTCAGCACCGAGGAAAATTCTGCTTAGCAGGTTGTCTTCCTAAACGGGGTGCGTGTCAAGGCGGTGATTAAAATACCCTGGCTCGAGGTGCGCGGTGGAGCAAACCCCACGGTCCCGCCGGGGACCTGCATCGCACCGGGCGCCGTGCGGGCCCTGGACCCGCTTCGTGCGGCGGGTGGCTGCGGCTGGCGGGGGTAGGACGGCGGCGGTGCCGACAGCGGCTCCGCTCGTGATCCTGGGAGCAGGGAGGCTCCGCTCCAGCGCGGCCGCGCTCCGGCGCACCGCGCAGCCTGACCCATTGTATGGATATCTATACAAACACACATGTACAGGCGTCGGTTCTTAGTGCCACAAATTCGTGGGGGGGGGGGGGGGGGGCTGCGTGCTTCCCTATAGGGAACGGCAAAGCCAGGACGCAAACAGCCCCCGACAGGGTCTCGGGGGAATCGCGCTCTCCCGCGCGTGTTGCAGGGCATTACCTGCGTTTAACGTAAGCGCCCCTGTCGTCTGCGGCCGAGCACCCGTCGGGGCCGTGCGATGGTTTCCTGGCCATGCCAGGGCTGCGGCTGCCGGACCGCCGGGCACGCGGGTTGTGCCCGGAGCGGCGGGTCAGGCCCGGGCACTGTCGGGGCAGCCACCTCGCCGGCCCCTTGGGGTAGTCCTTGGAATAATGCGGGTTGTTTCGGAGGCATTTAGGGTGTTGTGTTTTTCCCCTAATATGTGTTTCTATGCTGGACTTATGGCTGTATCACAATTTAAAAAATAATAATAAAAGAATCAGTCTGACAGTGGTACAAAGGTTCTCCTTTTAGCTGAAAATGCCTATGGGTTCCGTCCAGACAAGAGCATTTCTGAGCACATTTTCTGTCCTCCACTGAAATGCAACCTGCAGAGCTTCTATCTCCTCTAATTCCTGCACTAAAAGCTCAGTTCACGTGAGCACAAACGGAAAGGCCGACACAAACACATGAGCGGCAGCAGCGACCGGGAGAGCAGCGCCAAGGCCAAGGCTGCCCGCTGCGGCGCTGGTCGGGGACGAGGGGCCGGCAGGGCCCCCGGAGTGCGTCACGGCACCGGCACCCCGGCCTTGTCCCCACTAGGCACAAGGGAAGGGCAGCGGCGCCTTTGCAGGCTTTGCGAAGCAGCACTGCGCACGGCAGCCTGTCAGTGCTCACGGCAGCTCATGGGTGTGCACAGCAGCCCCTCAGCATGCACGGTGCACACTCGCAGGCACAAGGTCCCTCTGGCAGGGGCGCCGCGTGGCCAAGGGCTCGAGGCTGCGTCTGCTCAGCCCGTCCCTGGGGAGCGCCCGGCGCGGCGGTCGCCAGCAGGAAGCGGTGACTCAGCAGTGCGGCCGGCACTGGGGTGTGCGGCGGCTCCCGGCCGGGCCTGCGTGGGCACCCGCCGTGCAGCTCCTCGCGTGACACCGCGCAGCGGGCGGGCAGCACAAACACCATCTCTGTGCACAGCCCAACACGTCCTGCATGTGCAGAACCCCCGGGGCCAGGGAAGTTTTGGGGCACGGGGCGGCCTGGAGCCAGGAGGTGCAGGCCCCACAGCAGCCTTGGCCCTCGCCCTGAGGAGCAGGGCACGGACGGACACAGGAAGCGGCGCGCCGCGCGGGGCTGGCTCCGGCTCCGCTTCCTCGTCTCCTGACCGCAGCGAGCAGCGGGCTCGCTCCTGCGAGCGTGCGTGCGCCGGCGCTGCTGCGAGCGCCGCCGATTGGCTGCGGCCGCGGGGCGGCTGCGCTGCCAGCCTTGTTAAGGAAGCGCCGCCGACCGCGCGGCCCCATTACATAATGCTTCAAAAAATAGCCGTGCGGCAGCCGGGCCGTGCTGCGGCGGCGGGCACGAGCGCGCTGCCGCTCCCTCCCGCGCCGCACACCACACGGACCCACGCGGAGCCCAGGGTGTCCTTCTGCCCCGGGACCGTGCTGGGGACCCCGGCAGCCCCAGCCCTGTCCCCACACAGCCCGGCTGCTGGGAAAGCACCACGCAGGGCATGTTTCCAGAGGGGGACTGCCGCAGGAAGGGGCGCCCCGGGAAGCCAGTTCCCAGTCTGTCGGCCACTTTCGTGTGCCTGAAGCCGCTGGCACAAACGAGTTTCCAGGCGGCATGGCGCTTCCAGGATCACAGGGCGGCAGGGCCTGGGCTCCCTTCTCCGCCTGTGTTCGCACAGCAGGCGCCGCGGCAGTGAAAGGGTGTCGTTGCGGTGCTCCAGCCGCGCTGCCTTCCTGCCGGCTATTCCTGGCGTGTTTACCTGCGAGCGCCAGGCGGAAACGCTGACGTCAGGGCGGCTCCGCGCCCGGCTGCCCCCGGCCTCGCCAGCACAGGGAGCAGTGCAGGGACACAGAGCAATGCAGCAACACACAGAGGGCTGCAGCGGCACACAGAGCAGTGCAGGGGCACACAGAGTAATGCAGTGGCACACAGAGCAGTGCAGCAGCACAAGGAGTGGCGCAGGACACAGAGCAGTGCAGCAGCACAAGGAACAGCGCAGGGGCACACAGAGCAGTGCAGCAGCACACAGAGTAATGCAGCAGCACACAGAGCGGCACAGGGGCACACGGAGCAGTGCAGCAGCACATGGACAGGGACACTGGCACATGGACAGGGCTCTGGCACACAGACCCAATGCACCAGCAGACCCACGGGTGGGTTCCCACTGCGCGCTGGCACCAGGGCAAGCCACCCCAGCCGCGGGCACACGGCCTCTTCCAGTCCCTTGGCCCCGCGGAGCGGCCCAGCAGCAGCACCAAGACAAGCGCCCCAGCAGCCGCGCTGCTGGGACTGCCCGTCCGGCACCCTGCCCGGCGCCCGCCTCGCGGCACGGGGCTCGTGGCAGGCACAGCCGCCCGGGGCTGTCGATGCCGGGCAGCGCGCAGGGCTATGGCGCCGCTGCACGAGCAATCCTGGTGCGCTCAGGCACGCTGCCAAAGTATGCAGTTTAAAGGAAATGTTTAATAAAGACACGGGAGCCTCAAACTGTTTATTTTTCCTTGCAGAAAGGTGGAGAGACGAGGTCCCTGAAAAGGGCCTGGCAAAGCAGAGGGAGCCGGAGCTGCCGAGTGGAGCGAGGGCCGCGCGGCTGCCCCCCCGCGCCACCCCCGCTGCCTCGTAAACCCTTGGGGGAGCAGCAGCCCATTAGAGACTCTATTAAGTCCCCGTTAGTTAGGTGTGAACTCGTTACCCCCTCTACCTGGGGGTGGGATTCCACTTGTTGGACATTAGCACTTTAATAAGCGCTTTAACCGCTTGGGCCTGGACTGCGAGAGGGCCAAGGAGCAGCCCAGCAGCGCTGCAGCCCACGGGAACGGCTTCCTTGTGGGAATGGTGCCCCGTGGGAACAGCGTCACCTGCAGGAAGGCATCCCCCATGGGAATGGCATCTCCCGACGGAATGACACCTGCACAGGATCACTGGAGACCTGCAGCTCCTCCAACGCCCCGACCCCATGGGCAACCACGCGAAGGTGGAAAGAACCGCTTGGTGCCAAAGCCGTGGCAAGGCGGGAACGTGGGATGCTCCCGGCACCCGAGCACAGACGGGTCACAGCGGATGTCGCCGGGATCGCGGGTGCCCAAGGGGGCACTGCCAGGGCAGCGGCACGAGCGGTCACGGCCCACGCGCTCGGCTCTTTGCTTTGCGCCCTGTTGCCCTGCATGCCCCCGGGTGTCCCGGCTTCTCTGCTCAGCCACGGCAACACTCCTCCCTTGTCTGCAGAGCTTTGCACACGTGCAGGAAGGTTCAGCGCGCTCCATAATGACCTCATACAAAATCAGTTAATTAAAAGGTAGGGCGCAGGAGGAGGCACAGAAGTGGCTTTGTCTTGTTAGAATAATAAAAACAGGATCACGTGTAGGAAAAATTGCATACTTTCATCCTGGTTATAAAATGCCTCTGAACCTGGGGCCAGGGCCATCCCTGTGGCCACGGGCCACGCTTCTGGATGCAGCCCGTGCGAGTTAATGTCATGTTGACAAAAACAGTTGCAAACTGCAGCCCCAAAACAGTCTTTCTAAATCCAAAAGAGCTTGTACTTGCAAGAGGGAAGTTGCAACCAAAATGAAGAAGCTACAGAAGTTATTTAAGAGGCAGCAGAGTGCTTTCCCTTTCAGAGCTGGCGCAAAGCGATTCTGCAGGTTACGGCTATGCAGAGACCCCTGCAGCAGCCCCCTGCCCTCCCCATCCCAATTCTCCTGCTGCTGCTGCATGTGGAGCGTGTTGTCCCGCTCTGCTTCCGCAGCCGCTGCAGTGGGTGCAGCGCGGGCTGCGGGGAGGACCAGGAGCCTGGAACATCTGTCCTGCGAGCAGAGGCGGAAGGAGCTGGGCCTGGTCAGCCTGGGGAAGAGAAGGGCAAGGGGGGACCTGAGCAGTGTCTATAGATACCTCAAGAGACGCGGTGAGGAGGATGGGACGGCCTCTTTGCAGTGCTGCCCACTGACGGAACTAGAGGAAACGGCCACAAACTGAAGCACCAAAAGCTCCAGAGGAACTTAAGGAAACATTTCTTGTCGGTGAGGGTGTCCGAGCCCTGGCACAGGCTGCCCAGGGAGGCTGCGGAGTCTCTGGAGATCTTCCCAACCCGCCTGGACGCAGCCTGTGCCCCGTGCTCTGGGTGATCCTGCGTGTGCAGCGGGTTGGAGCGGGTGATCTCTAGAGGTCCCTTCCAACCCTAAGGACTCTATGATTCTATGATTTAATGACTGTTTTAGGGGTCTCTCTTATCCTGTTTTATTGCTATTCTGTTAACTAAGGCACCTTTTTCTTTGTGAAATGCAATACAAAAATGAGTCCAAAAATCTGATCAACTTTCCAAAGTATTCTTAAAAGAGCTTTTTGGACAATTTGTATTTGCAGGACACAGAATGATGCAATAAGCGCTTATTAGCAAACACTGGAGCTGAACTCACTTTCTGGCTTTTCCGCTCATAAAAAACGGGGACGTCCCGAAACTCTTTTGGCAGCATCTCCTCTCCCTGACAGGCCTTGCGCGTCTCCGTCATGAAGTAATTTACGGCACAGTCAGTTAAACCATTAAGCAGAAGATCCAAAATAGCACATTTCAGGGATAAATGGGAAGCTCACGGCCCAGAGTTTCTCTTTCCAACGCAGTGTTTTGCCCTCCAGCCTCTTCAGAGCTAAAGTTAACCACTTTACTGGAAGGGTAAGGACAGAAGGTGGTACAGGGCAATGAGCCGGGACAAAATCCTGCAGGACCAAGTGCTCTGCGCAGGCCAGACCCTGAAGTGTTGGGTTCTTTTTTTTTCTCCCCAGTAATGACACTGCCAGGGACATAAAAACCAGGTGCTGAAAACAGCTTCTCAGGCTGCAAAAGGGAAAGGAAGATATTGCCCTTTCCACGTGGGACTCTGTCTGATGAAATCAAGTATTCAAATGGCTTCTGTTTATATGGTATTTTAAGAAATAATACTAATTTGTAGAATTGGCATCTGGGGTGCAAGTACACATACCCTGGGAGAGCACTTACAGGGCCTTTGTGAAGCTAAGTAATAAACACTTTGTCTTCACCATGCTATTTATGGGTTGCTTGGGGGCATCCTGCTCTCTTTCTGCCCCTACCTGGGCATAAAATTATTGTAGAACTAGGCTTTAATAAGGCCAACAGTAAATCTGAATGACCACACATGCACAGGCAGCCCCGCTCCCCTGATCTCCAGCATTAATTATGAAGCGGGACTGTTTACACAAGTACATACCACTTTCCTGCCTTCTTTTCTGTTTATGCCTAAACCTTTATGGACATAAAACTTTGGAATTTGCTTTCGGAATAAAACTGCAGTTGGAACTGCAATAACTGCTAGAGAAGAGCTCTGCTCCCGTGGTCACGGTCACCTCCGTGTGCCCTCTGTGGCCGCTGTTGCCCTGATCCCCCTGCCCTCCTTTCACTAGCCGTTAGTGTCCGTGGGCCTTACAGAGGTTAAGGACGTTGCTGCCACCCCAGCCAGGCCACCTGCTCCCCAAAGGCAAGCAGAGAGGATGGGCAGAGCAAAGAGCAGCCGCGAAGGCATTAAGGGCATCACCAATGCCCGGGCCTCCTTTCCGACTACCTCTGCTCTTCACATACAGCACAAAGAAACGTGGAGACCTGGAGGCTGGCAGACTCAGAGAGGCCACTACCTGCAAACAGGTTTGGGGTGAATTGGTAGGTATTGGAGCAATGAATTTCCCTCGCAAGTTAAAACATCTTTTAATTCTGGGGATGGGCATGCATGAAGCTTCCCTTCACCGCAGAGTACAGCTGGTGGAGGCTGCACTGCTCCCTGCTAAGTCTGCACTAAACACTAGCAAATTCCTTCTGCTTGGCAGGGTTGTCCTCGCTACGAAAAGAGCAATTAAAAATAACATGCGTTTGGCCTCTCGGATCTCTGCCATGGTTGCACACCCCTTTCCAGGGCACTCTCCCGACCCCAGCCTTAACGCGCACCCCAACAAGCCACCCTCACGGTAATAACGAGTAACCACCTGGGTAACACATGGCACCTCTCTTTCCCCTTCTTAAGGAATACAAAAACGAACAGAACTTAGTTTTTGTTAATTTGAGAGAAGCAAGCAAGGCGAGAGGGGCTGCCGAGGCGGGTCCCGAAGAGAGAGCCCGTCTCGCTGCGGCACCAACGCGGAGGTGGGCACGTGCCGAGGGCACCTGGGACACCAGGGCGCCTCGGGCCGCGCGCTCGACAGGGTCTCCTGCTCCTGGCATCACACGGACGTCGGTGACGGACACGCGTCGGTGACGGACAGCGCTGGCAGGCGGCAACGTGCGAGCCGCACTAATTAAACATACTGAGCTAATAACCTTCCATTTTGGGACCGGTATAATTCATAATTTAATGTATTGCTGCCGAGACATTAACCTTTCAATAGCTGGCGTTGTGCCCACAGCAGCCTTAGTGCTGACCATCTTTCAGGAAAATGAGTATTATTGTTAAAACAGGTGTAAATCATTCATGGCTTCAGCTTCTGTGTCAAACTGTACATGAAAATAAGTAGTAGGCTGGGTAATTTATTTACCTTTTGGTGGTTATTTTTATGATTTCACGATCATATTCTGTGATTCATAAACATTGGCCAAATGCCATTTTGTACTCATTTTACCATTTCAGTATTGCAGCAGTTACTCTGATTTTCACCTTTATCAGTTCAAGACTGATGCAAAATTGCTTGGTCCCAGCACAAATACAATCTCATTTCAAGGAGGAAAACTTATCTTAAGCAAATTCCACCATATTCAACCTGAGCACCATGGCTATCCTCCCCTTCCATTTTGGCATTTCACTGAAAGAAACATTTCTTTGAAGATTCACATATAAACAGCCCAGATACAGTGACTTCCGAAAAGCAAAAGTGAGCAGTTTCTGGTTGAGGAACAGACACTGACTTTGGAAAGAGGAGACTACAAGAAGCTGGGGTGGTCTCCAGAGCGGTGCAAGGCAGAATCTCCTGCAAGCGGGTGCTGGAACGAATCTGGGCATCCAGAAGACCCCTGCGCTGCCCCGAGGGGCTCCGCCGAGCGACCAGGTCACGTTTTGTCTCCAAAACCATGTCCCCATCGATCTTTGTTGCTCAGTGAAAGCCCCTCAGAGGTGGCCAGTTGCCAGGCCTCTGTTTCGCACAGCTTGCCCCGATTCACTGGCGTTCAACGCCTCTCATAGAGCGCCACAAACTCCCACGCTCGCTAAGACGGTCAACGAGCAGGAACTGCCGAGATAAACGAGCCGCGGGCTTGTTATTTGCACCCCGTATAGCTGAGGGATTCAGATGTTTTGGGTCAGGAGACTCTTTTCAGCTCTCGGGGTTTCTATTACACGCTGCCACGTACTTTAATCAAAAGTTAACGGAAAAGATCACAAAGCCAAAATAAATGAAAAGGCCAAGCAAAGGAGAATAAAGCCCGAAATTCTGCATTTCAGGGAGAGATTGACCACAAGTCAGCAAATGTTTATCTATAAAGCAAAAGGACAGCAGAGTGAAACCAGCTCACTTTAAAATAAACACAGTAATAAATACAGCACAGCTTCAGGGCCTGTTTCACCCGCTGCCACTGGCCAGGCCCAGTGGAAGCGAACCTGGTCTAATTTACGAAGCCAACCTCCTCCCAGCACAGGCAGGGAGTGAGGACGAGCAGTGCCCAAGGACCCCGCGCTCGGCAGCATCCTGCGCATCCCTGGGAAACTTCCATTGACCCCCTGAAGGCACAGAGCAGCAACCCGAAACCTGAGGCGCGTGACCACTCAAACCTGTCTCAGGCATCAAACACAGCACCTGGCTGGCACAAAAGCCAACTGCCTCCCTTTGCTCTTATTAACCTTAATTGGAGGAGTGTGCACTTAGCTCTCCTCCAAGGAAAGATTCCTGAAAATATCCAGGCTGGGGGCTGATTTTCAGAAAAAAGCTCTTTCTAGAGATGCTTCACTGATCTGCCATCACTTCAAGTTTTTTCCTTTTTTTTTTTTTCCTAGCTGTAATTGAGCTAATTTATCTCATTTGCAGTGTCTTCTAAATGAAAAAGAAAAAAAAATAATGGAACAGCCTACATTATTCCTGACAGTACCATTTATGCAGCAGGTTCCAGCCCTGCCTGTGCTTACGGAAATCTGCGTGCTCCATCTGGGACGTCCCAACAAGCTGACAAGTGCCACCGAGGGTGCCCCAGACACCCTGCGCACACGGCACTGCACATCCAGAGATGTGCTGTGATCCAGAAACCCACTCAAACCATCTCCTTGGCAAAGGCTGCTGATGGATCAAAAAAATTCAAAACGGATAATGAGTCTTTCAGACACTGGAGACATTTTGTTCGGGGCCCCCTGCATTTGCTTTCCCTCTGCACAGCTCCTGTTCTTCCTTGCAAGATACGGTGCTGCACACCCCAAAGCCAAAACAAATGCCGCTTTCTGCACTGTGGTTATAAGGGAGTTAAAGTTCAGGTTTCTAATTGTTCTCTTGAGGCCTTATTACTTGTTGATTAGGTCCTTTTGGGAACTGCATCAAACTTACACTAATAAACACTCATTTCACTGGAAAGTTTGCAAGAGCCTTAGGAGCCTGCAGGGCTTGCGGTGCTGCAAAGTGCGCAGGTAGAGGGGTCCGAAGGGCTTGGTTTGCTGGAAACACAGTACCTGGTTTGCCTGAAACACGGTACCTGCATCGCAGCAGCGCCGGGCTTGGCACTGCGAGGGCTGCATCCACGCGCTTGAGCACCCTAAGAACCACCCGTCCTAGGCCCGGCAAAGGCTCAGGCCTCTGCTTACGTCCCACTCCCCTTCCCCATGGAACGGCAGGGCTCTGGGGCAGGTGCCGCGCAGGGCAGGCGTGTGGGGTGCAGGCTGGGACCCCGGCACTGACCTGCTGCAGGAGGGGCGGCCGTGCCAGGCCCAGGGCGCGCTGCCCTTCGCGGGGACCCGCCGCGCTCACACAGGACACGCTGTCATACAGGGCGCGCTGCCCGTCGCAGGGACCTCGGCGTGTTGTCCCCCAGGGCTCGCTGCCCTCGCCTCGCTGCAGCGCGAGCACACCCGCCACACGGGCTCCAGCGGCCCCACCGACACTCATCGCACCGTCTCCTCGCCCTGCTGCGCTATCTGGACCGCACAGATGGCCGGGGCCGCGGGCTTTATGCTTTAGTAAAATAATCTGCTTTATCTGCACACTGAGTGCTCGCAGCACGGGCACGGCAGGGTACGCACGCGGGGCAGTGTGGGCACCGCAGTGCCATCCGCCTGTGCCGCGCACCCCGCTGCAGCAGCACCTGCGGGCACCGAGACGGGGCAGCCAGCGCGAGACCAGTGACAGACTGGGCACTCATCCATCAGCACCCAAGTTCTTCACCTCTAAACATATCCAGTGCCCCTAACCAAAAGCAGAATAGTTTGAAGCACAGTTTTCAGTTTGGGTCCTTTGAAAGCATTTGGACAGCATCACTTTCCTGGGCCAGACTGCAGAGAGGACGGGGAAAATAACGTCGTTTCCCATACACTGAAGCAAGAGAGAAGCTGTTCCCGACCCCCGGGTCCCTGCGAGCCTCAGGACTGGGGCACCGGTCTCCTCAAGCCCGCTGGAGAGGAGCAAGCCGGAGCGCGGGGAGGCGCCTGTCGCGAGTGCTGCCTCGAACAGGGGCTACCTGTTGGAGGAAGGGGCTGGCGGCCGCGCGCAGCCAGGCGTGCGCCGCTACACGGCCGCGAGCATCGATCGCGCGCTCGGCTGCCGATAGCGACGCGGAGCGACTGACAGGCGGGCAAGAGCGAGGGAGGAAGCGGCCGTCGCTGGTGGCAGCCGTACACAGCAAAGCCGATAAAAAGTCAATTCCACTTAAGTGAATGACTGCTAACTAAATATTTTTGGGGCCAGAGCTTTCCCAGATAGCAGCTGCAGTGTCTCCGCTCCGGAACTGAGACATCAAGTGCTGCCGGGCACCCACAGGGGAGATAACGGAGACGCTCGTGGTGCTGGCGGAGCGGGGAGCCCTGCGGGGCTGCGCCCGGCCTGGGCAGCTGCTCCCACAGGACAGGGGACGGAGCCGGGGCCAAGGCGGCCCTGCCCAACAGGGAGGAGCAGCCAGGGCCCGCACTGGGACCCTGCGCGGAGGGCAGGGAGGCACTCGGGCACCAGCCCTTCGTCCAGGCCTGGCCTCTGTGCGACCACCGAGACCCAAGGGCACCAGAGCCGCCCGGGTCTGACTGCACAGCTAGCTGGGCACCGCGGGCTGGCCAAAGCACTTGAGTGCTGCCTGGACGCCTCCCGGGCTAGTTCTGGGCTAGTCTCTGGTCCAGGGAGGGCTGCAGAATTCAGAACTGTACCCAGAACTGTTCTCTAAACCATGCACGTCCTCACAGAGAGCTGTGTACAGAGCAGATACAGGCTCCCGATGGCCCTGGCTAGAGCAAGACGAGGGTCTCTCCTGGGAGCCGTGTGCTTCCTCCCCGGGCAAGCCGGGTCAGGGCTCTGCCGTCCTCTTGGAGCTGCTGGGGTTAGTTCTGCTCTGTGGCCTCTTATACGGGACGGGCATACGTTGTGAGGGAACACAAAGCAACAAAATCCACTGAATTGTTTCTTCCTGGACCCAATACTCAATATTTACATGTTCCAGGCCAAGTTAAAGGGAGTTGGATCAATGCTTAAGGCACCTAATGCAGAGCGATTCTCTCGCGCTTTGATTAATAGTGTCACAGTCATAGCTTTGGTTCAGGTTCAACCTTTTTAACGTTTTATTATTTTACAAAGTCATAAATCAGGGCAGCAGGAGAAGACGGATGTAGGAGCGTGCCTGTCTATCCAGCTATCCGTGGAGCCCACGGGTCACAGAAAAGCAGGAGCAGCTTCCAGGGATCGGGCACTGCTGGAAACCTCCCCGAGAGGAGCCCGTGCCAGGCAGGCCAGGGAAGGAGGCGGCTGGGAGCGCTTGGGGCACCCAGGGCGCCGGAGGCTCTGCCGCCGCGAGCAGAGCTTAGGGCTGCCGGCTCACCCTACAAGTTGTACGGGAACGCTTCTTAAAAATAACGATCCCAAGTATTATATTTTCATACTCATTTAAATAGAGGCTACACGTGAGGTTTCAGCCACTTTATAACCTTTAGTTGCCCAGCGATGCCCTGGCACGGCCAACAGAACTGGCTGCAGTTCACCACATACTTGCTGAGAAAACAGCAAGATTTAGTGAAGAAATCAGTTCTCTATTTCCTTATGGTTTTCTGCAAAATACTACGCAATTCAAAACTGGATTGAAATCCACATGTTAAAGCTCAGCCTACTTTATTCTGCAGCTTTCTTACCAAGCTGCATCCTTACACTGTGCTATATTGTTATGTTTTAAAGCTGACACAGTACAGGAAAAACTAATGAAATCTATTAGACTTGCAATACAAAAGAGGAGAGATTTCTAAGAAATACTGCACAAAAAAGCACAGATTAAAAAAAAAAATGGAAGCAGGAGAGTACAGCAACTGTGTGCCACAAAAAGATAAATACAAAAAGCTCTTCTCTCTTACAAGACACCCACAGTCCTCCATCTGTCATCCCAACCCTTCCTCTCCCAACTGTTCTTAAATTAAACGAATGCTTCTAATGGGAGATTTTCTCATGAAAGCTTATGAGAAGTCATTCAAAGACAAATTAAAACAATGCCATGTAATCATGCAATTCACCTCCCTAAACAGGTTGTCTGGCTTCAATATTCACATTCACTAAAGAGAAAAAGCAACCACAAGATGCTAAAATAAAGAAAAAACAGCTATAGAGCGAACCTTTCATTGACTGAAGCCGATACAGATGCAGGTTGATCTCTACAATCATTCATCTAGTTGCATAGCTTAGACTAAGGGTTATATAAGAAACTACTGTACATGTCTATTTAATTATTTTATTCTTTATAGGCCTTGCAATTTGAACACTTCTAAAAGGACCAGCAATATAAGAACATGTATATACACACACACCACACATATATATTTCTTCTTCATGTAAATAAAGCAAGCTTGGACTACTGATTCTAAAGTGTTTTAAAAATATATTTTCCTATTCATCACTTATTATTTTTTGTTGCTTTTAGAATTTACCTACGTTGAACAGAATGTCCAGACTTCCCATTTTCATTTTTTGCTTCTAGTTAGCCTAATTTTTGGATTGTCATGAAGTAATATTATCCTTCAGTGTTAGGGTTGAGAGCATTTAATCTTTATTATCTGTACAGTAGATAGATGCATTACCAAAATTATAATGAAATACTTCTATTAAAACTAGATCTAAAGGTACATAGTCGATAGCAAATGGAGTATTTTCTTAGGCAAGAGTGACACTAAATTTAGATCTGGCGGCGTGAAGGGACCTAAGAGAGACTACTGCATGCCAGGCTCGCCCACTGTCCCCAGCACCAGGGACAGATCAGGGCTGGAAGCGGCAGGAACAGCCCTGCGACGTGGTACTACTGTTCCTCCTGGCACCGGGGCATTGCGACGGGGTATCATGATGGGAATATTGCGACGGGCTGTTGCTTCTCTGTGGCCACCAGGAGATCGGGACCCGGTCTTGCTCCTCCATGGCCGCCCAGTTACGGTTCCTCATGGCCACCAAGCCCCAGCACCGCAGGGTGCTGCTCCAAGGGCTCCAGTGCCGGAGGGTCCGGAGCTGCTCTGTGCCGGAGCTGCCCCGTGCCGGGTCTCCTCAGGCCGGGCCCCTCTCCGGCCGCACTGCTGGGGCCGTTTCCCGGATCTCAGCACGGCGTCTCCGAGCTCCGTTGCACCCAGAGCCCCCGCGGGTTCCTCCGCTGCCCCATCAGCGTCTCGCTCCTCTCTCCTCCCGCGCTCTCGGCATGGCTCCTGCACGGGTTATCTCCGCGCGCGAAGCCGGCCGGCCGGGAGCGCTCCCAGGGAAGGGACAAGGCCCTCGCCAGGCCCTGCCGCCGCTCCCGTTTGCTCCTCGCAGCCTCCCTGGCTAAAGCGCCTCTCGGCTGCACTTAACTGCCTGAGTGACAGAAATCCAATGCTGACCACTTAATTAGCGCCGACCCCGGCCCCGGCCTCCTGCCCGCCGCCTCTCCTGGGCGGCTCGCCTATGTCGCCGGCCTCGTTAGAGGTCGGGAACCCCAAACCATGGGGACGGGTCACGACGCGCGGCGTCGCCGGGGGGACGTGGCCTGTCGGCTCGCATTAGAGCCCCGCGCGGGTGGCTCCAGAGCGGGATGAGCTGCGGGAACGCAATCGTGCCCGGATCAGAGCGCTCCGGCGCCGGGATTAGATCCCGCTGCCTGAGCCCTCATCCTCACCCCACCTTATTGGCAGGGCTGCCGCTGTCCCTGCGCGGGGAGGGAAATCCTCTTAAACAAATACCCTCCACAGGAGTCAGACTCAACTTCCCTATTACCCGGCCAGAATCAGGTCTGGCAGAGGACAGGTGACCACGCAGATTAACACGAAGGCGCCCCATAGACAGCCGCAACACGTCGCGTTATTATTCATGCGACGGCTGCCCACGAAGCAGCTTCATCATCTACTGTGAGCGATGGAGGAGCACTCGCTGGTGTCCGTCGCTCCCTCGGAACAAACAGGAACGGCTGCCACAGCGGGAGCAGGGAAGGGACGCGGCTTCCTGATGCGACAGGACAGTCTAACAGCATCGCCACCACTGCCCACGTGCGGGAACCTCCCCACGTGCAGGAACCTCCCCACATGGCGGCTGTTGTGCTGCTGGTCTAACACGACACGAGCACTGCAAGGGGGCAGACCTGCCCCTTGGGGCCCACGCCACTGCTAGGACAGTTCACGACAACGCTGCAATGCACTAAGGCATCCCCAGAGCTGTGTCAGCTACAGGGGTGGGCAAGTCTGAAGATAAACAACACTGTGCTTCATGTGTCAACTGAGCGCTTGAAGGTAATTTCAGCAGCTATAAATTGAACAGATAATTTCCCCAACGCACGATACAGAAAATTATGCAAACCCATTATGTGAATTCTGAAGACAACAAGAAATGGCTGTGGCCTAAATGAGAGTAAGAGCCCAAAAGGAAACACCGACCAGAGACTAGCAAACACCCCAGGAACGACATTTAAGATCAAATGTTGTCACTGCAAGTGACCTCTGTGCAACGTATGGGCAAACGGAGGCCGTGAAATTGAAGTTTCACTTCGGCACGGGGTTCAGTTGCCTCTTCTGCCACCGGAGCTCGAGTTGTGGACAGTGTCGTGCGACCCGGTGTTCCTATACAGCATTTAGACATTCTAGCATCCTTTGTCTGAAACGTCCCGCCAAAGACCAGAGAAAGACCTGGAATGATTATGTGAGGAGAGAGCAGCTACGGGCAGACCTCTTTGGCTTGAGAGGCCGTGGCACGGACCAAGCCTGGAGACAAGGCTAGGAGGGGTTTTTATACTACCCTTTTCTTTTTTTGTTTGCTAAAACACAGACGGATGAAGGACTCTGACATTGGCCAGTACGTTCATAACCTTGAGCATAGGAGCTTGGGAAAGGCATGGCCTGCATGCAGTCCATGGCAGAATTATGAATTAAAAAACAAAACGCTTCTCCAAAAAATCATGGAAGGAGGAAAAAAAATAGAGAAGCTCCTGGGAGGTCTAGCAGACAGTCCTGTAGACTTAGTCTAAGCAATGGTGGAGCTGCAGGAGGGAGCAGTAACCATGTACAGAGCGTGGAGCTCTAGCACAGCCCCGAGAAGACGGTCCAGGAGCCCCAGGGCTGCTCTGCCTGGTGCAGCGCCAGGCGGCTGCACCCGCCGTCTGAACGAGCGCGAGGGGCACGGGACGGATGGGAGGTGCTGCAGCCCAGAGCCCCAGCCAAACCAAGCGCCCCTGCTACTACAGGCTCACTCAGGCTCTGCGAACCCAGAGAATAAATCCACCACATGTATGAAAAAGCCATGTTCGCTTTCTAGCAAGGTCACTAATCCTGATATTTTTGCATCCATTTGGGTCACCTGGGTCATAATATATGACCTTTCCATATTGCAAAGTTTCTTCTAAGTCATTCTCCTAAGAGCTTCTTTAATCTGTTCTTAACCAGGAACAGTGGGGCTATCTCAGTTGGCTTCCTTTTAAAATTTCATGCACATTTACTGACAGATCCTGAAAAAGGGGCATGATTTTTCAACAGAGAAAGAAGATCTGAATTAGGCTGAGGCGTATTGCAATTGAATTTAGTACTTTTTTTTGCCAATACTAAAAAAAGAAGCATATATATGTTACATCTGACGCTGTTTAATATTTCAGTATTTGTTTAACTTGCAATTTGCAAGAATAACCAGTAAGTTATTCCCAATGGTGGTGAGCATGTTTCTTTTGAAGGCTACAGAGCAGGTATCTTTTCCAAGCCCAATTTAAACCAGCGTTAATTTTTACCGCAGCTCCTTTTTCTCTGTGTGGCCAGAGCAAATTTGCTGCTTGACTGCAGCACTGAAACTATCTGTCAAGTCTAAAGCAGCGAGAGAGTTTGAAAGGCAAACATGATCTGTGATCAATATCTTAACAAATCCAAAGGAAACCCCAGCTCCCGAAGGGTTAATCCAGAGAAGAAAAGGCGTTAGACTCTTTAGCAAGCTAATGTTTTTATTGACGGGGAGGCCTCCAAGTCCTCAGCGGGGAGAAACGCGGATAAGTGACGTGGGAAGTGATAAGCTGAGACAACCTGGTTTGGATGGAAGAGCGCGGCTCGAGCTGCCCAGCCGCTATCCGTGCTCTAGGAACCCACGGCGTGGGGAGCCGCTCGGGACGGTGCTGCCGGGTGCCCACGTCCTTGGGCCGGTGCTGCCGGGCGCCCCCACGTCGGCGCGCGGCGCCGGGCCACCTTAACGCTGCGCCCGCACCAACCGGCCCGCGGTCAATGCCAGGTCAGGGGTCAGGGTGTCGCTGCCGCTAATAGAGTGTAAGCTAACATTGTTGTCAAATTGCCGGAGCAGAAAGACAGCGCCCACCTCCTGCAGCCGCCCTGGGAGAGGGCGCATCCCTTCCTGGAGAGCTGCCAGGCGAGGAGATGGAGGTGGCTGGGAGCAGCTCCAGGCTCCCTGGTTCTCCTGGACTCCCATCCAGTTCTCGGGACTCCCATCCAGTTCTCGGGACTGCCCATCAAACACAGGTCTTGCTCAATCATGTGCCATGCTTGGCAGCTAACTCCAAGTCTGCCTGAAAGGGAGACGCGGTAGATTTTTGCGATCTTTTGATGACAGACACCTATGATTGCAGGTAGTACAGCTGCTGCGCTAAGGTATAATCATGGTATACTCAGTGTGGTATTCTAAAATGCATCACACTGGGAAAACATTGCAACTGAACTAGACGCATCACATATTTACAGTAGCTAAGAGGTATAAGGAGATAAACTGTAGGTAGTCAAAAGATCCATCTAGCCAATATCCCATCATTGGCAATGACCAATAACCCGGTCATTTGCCAAAAACAGGCAGCGAGCAAGCCAGGATGCTTCCCCAGAGCACTCCTCCAGTCCATTGTACACAATTATTTAAGAGATAGGCACGTGTAAGAAGCATATAAATGGTGCAATGAGGTTTATTTTTTCTATACTTCCTTCCTAATAGTTCCTAACATTTCATTTGATCTTTTGATTACTACTGAGCCCTAAATGATATCTTCAGATAAGTATGAATTACAGCCCTTGGGAGGGCTCTCCCCGAGCCCAGGGGCAGGAGGGCAGGGGTCCAGCCCAGCCCGGCACACACTGCTTGGTGACGGGGAGCCCGCGACCCAGATCCTTCCCCGCGCCCCCGTCCCCCCATTTGCATATTCGCGGCTTGCCCCACGCCCGGCTGTCAGACATCCTGACAGTTGTGGGGGTTTTCTAGCTTTATCAAGGAGGATTATTTTTAACCCAAATTATTTTGCATTGTAAATGTTTAAATCCACATCAAATCCAGATTAATGCATAAAATAGTCCAAGAGGGTATTTACTGAAAAAAATAAATAAATCAAACTATTAGGGCCAGTTGCCATCTGAAGTGTTTTAAAAAGGTGAAAGTGAGATTTTGGCTAAAATATCACTCCAAGGAGAAGATTCAGATAAACCTCTCCCCAAAACAGCCGAAGTTTACACACAAACTGGAACCCGCAGTACTTTTTCACAACATGACCGGAATTAATAATGCAGATAAATCCTAAATAAATCAGGATTAGTGTTAACTACGTCTTGAGGTTTAATACGCTATAGGAAAATGAAAGGGGCCGGCGGGGGAGCGGGAAGGAGCCGAGTGGGGCGGGGGACGGAGCAGGGAGAGGAGTAGGGCCCGGAGCAGGGTCTGTGCGGGGAGCGTGGCCCCGGCCCCAGCGGGGTCCCTGGGCGGTCCCTCTGCCCCTGTGCGGGACGGGAACGGCCCCCAAGGACTCCCGCACGGAGACCCCTGTCCTAGACCCCGTGCCCACATCCCCTGCCCCGTGGAGGGGATCCCATGGGGGCCCCGGGACCACCGCACCACCCCCCTGCCCTCTGCTCCCACCCGCGCAAGGCGCACGGGCCCCGGGGCGGGCGTCTGCACGGGGAGTCCCCCGCTTTGGGGAGCCTTAGCCCATCTCGTGCCCATCTGTTTCCTGTTCCCCTTTCCAACACGCGCGGCTCTCGCGTGCAGCCCAGGGCGGAGGCCAGACCCCGGGCGCCCCCGCCACGCTGCACAACGGCCGCCGAACGCACGAGAACAACCCGACCTTCGGGCTGCCTTTGCTGCGCTGCTTCACACGTACACTTGGGCACCACGCAGCAAACCAAAGTCCTCCCGGCACCAGGATGAGAGCCCCAGGCTTACACCCACGGGAACCACTTGCAAAGGAACGCCAAATGTCAGGATGCAGCTTTCTGACCGCAAGCCCTCCCCGGAACGTCACAGCACAGCGCAGCCTCACCAGGCTGCTCCGGAGCGCCGGGCGCCCGGGCGAGACCCTCGTGCTGCACCCGAGCGGGCAGAGCCCCGCTGCGCGCCCCAGAACCAGCTCCCCTTTCTGCAACCACCGCCGTGATCAGGGGGTAAGAAGCGAGGGCGGAAAACGCTGGAACGGCCGCGGCGGGGAGCCCTGCCAGCAAAACCCGAAAACACCCCGGCTCCAGCCAAAAACGAGGCAATTCGCCCGACTTTCCCGAGAGCTGCTTATTTTGGATTTTCTGTGAAATATTTAGATATGATTCAACATTTGCCAGGAAGCAGATAGACCAGGCCTTTTTTTTTTTTTTTTTTTTTTAAACATATGTTTTACAGTTGGAAATCATCCTATTTTACATTACTTATAGTGAAGTCCCAGTGGTTAGCAGTCTTATTGCTCGTGTTACGCATCTGGGTTTTTAAACAAAGTAAAGAATGTGAGAATGACTAATACGGATTGGAAGAAAGAGTGTAAACAGAACATTTTCTATGAAAACTTGTAACCATTTACAAACAGCTTACTGCTGCCCCCAAAGCTGCAAATTATCATTCACAAGGAAGTTTATACATCTTTCTTAAAAGAGGATATGAAAGCAGCTATTAAAAAAAACAGGAATCAAAGTGTAACAAATTAAAAAAAAAGGAAACATCTGTGACAATTAGTGTAAGCCGGAAGCTAATATATGTGCACAACTTGCAAGAAAAGCCACAGGTATCCAGCGGTATCAGCGAACAGCCACACACAACGTAACAGAGATTTCCAAAGCACATCTTTGATATAAGAAATTCCAGTAAGCAGTCATTACACAGAATAACGAACCATTACTAAGCAGAGACAGCAGCAACGTCAGCAACACTGGGAAAATCTTAGACATTTTTTGGCGCACATTTGTCATCAAACTAGTTGATGCAAACATATAAGGAAGGTCATATAATAATAAAGGTGTAGGTTAAATAGCATCTGTTAAATATGAAGTTTTTTAAATTAATAAGTCTGAATACTCCTATCTAATACTTTTAAAGGAATTATTTGGAAAGTCCTCAAAGATAGAAAACTCTCCAGAAGACATAGAATTATATATATATTAAAAAAAAAAATGCACAGGATTGACCTAGGTAATAACAGGTCAACAGTTGCCATGCGTTCATAAAGAGACAAAGAGAATGAAAATTAAGAGAAACTAGTACTACTGCACTGGAAACAATTCTTTTAAACGATCTCAGCCATGTTTATTGTGAAGGTTCTTACACCAGCACATTTAACCTATAAAAACTGTGCGAGATCAGTATCAAGCCCAGCAACCTGGTTTCCCAAAGGAAGTTATCAGAAACTGTTCCAGGTCTCCATTCAAAAACAGGGAACACACAACACGTTACTTGATAGTCGCAGTCTCTATCGTAACAAACGGCATCTAAAGAGGAGGACTGATGGAGGACCAAGAAAGTGAGACAACTGTTTATTTGGCTGTCGCAGCAGCTGTGTAGGAAGAGCCATCACTACACGACTCATCAGTTAAAAATCATGCTGCTCTTCCAAATATTTTAATTAGGAGGGAATCGTATCTCCTTTCCAAAGAAACAAGTAACAAAATCAACTGAACAGTTCTAGACTGTGGAGAAGACTGCTCAGAAGAGCTCCGAGAGAGGAGGAGGCACCAGAGACCTGGGTCCTCCCTTCCCTTTGGGAAGTCTGATGGTAGCTCCAAGGCACCCAAGGCATCGAGGGGTGGGTGACACACAGAGCCAACTAGCTCTCATTGCCAACACCTTGGTCTAATTTAATGCGAAGTTAATGAATCCGAGGAAAGGACAACGAAACATTAATAGCAGAAAAGATGGAAAACCACATAACTACGTATGCCACGTAAATCGCAAAATATAATTTGTGATAATGACTCAACACGTGCACTGTGTACATGAGGCAAGTCTCTGTACTGTGCATCAGTGCTTGATAAAGTATGTAAAGAAATATACATTCTGGGAACTACTAACAGCAAGGGCTGTAAGTCACGCTGAAATGAACAATAATTTGTAGAGCTGTAAGACAGTCAGCGTTGAGAAGCTCATACTGGAAAATGTTCCTTTCTTTTCTTTGAGATGCAGATAACGAGTGCCCAACTTAGGGGGAAGGGAGGCCACAAGGACTGTAATTCAGTTAGATTTTTAAAGAAGACAAAAATTAACTTGAAGGAAGAGCACTTTTGCTCAATTTCAGCAAGCAAATACAAAATGACAGACGCATTGGCCAGAATTGAGTACAATGAAGCCATAAAATAAAAGTTTGCAAAGCAAAATGGTGATGGACCTATTCCCACAACATGACTAATTCTGAAGTTGGGGGGTACAGGTAGATACTTGATATCTTTCTTAAATGAAGACAGATTTTTATTGCAGGTATACATTCTTCAGTAAGTTATAGCATCTGTCTTCCGTTAGAAAATTATGAAATTAGACAAGAAAAAAATATATAGTTTTCTTATAAGGACTACTGGAGAGACTTTCTTTTTGTAGAAAAAAAAAACATTATTAAAAAGGGGTATTATGAGAAAATTCCTTTCTTATTTGAAGTTTTGGCTTCTTTGAAAAGGCAGGACCATGAAAACAAAGCCCCAGTCCACACCTCCACTCTAGGCTGGGACGCAGATCGCACCTTCCATTACCCAACACGCTCCCCCATCAGAGCGGAGCTTCCACGTTCACCATGGAGGAGAAAGCAGGGAAAGAAAAAACGGGCGCCAGACGCACAGCCAGGCTGGTCAACTGAAACCTGACAAACTCCTTTCTTTTGGAAAAAAGAACTTTCCCTCTAAATCCCAAGGCTAATCCTTTCTGTAATTATTTAACAAAATGGTGTCAAGCTGCAGACCAGCCTATTTTAAACAATGCAAACTTCAGGTACGTGTTTTGCTCTGTTGCCATCATAGACAAGCTATCAAATCCAATCCCAGCAAAGTTACCAGCATTCCCACTTCAGATGCATGTTCAGCACCCCCACATGCAGATAGATGGGTAGTACTTACAGAAACACCTCCTGCTCATTGCTGCCTCCAGGACAACCTCCTAGCCCCACTGTCCAAACCTTTCCTGGGATGATCTCCACCTGAGTCACCTCCACCAACCACTGAGGAGGCAGCTGCACTGAATCAGCCTATTTAACAGCCACCAAGGCACCTACCCTTCATGAGTTCCTGTCTTTTACTCAGAACTACAGCTCACAAGAAGTCTGCTGTGGGTGACTCCATGCCCAGATAAGGTTTGGGGACTGGGGGTACTCCCTATTCCTAGAAAACATTGGCTGTCTGCAGCTCAGCTCCCTTTGAAGCATTTCCAGCAGGACAACCAACATCAGCAGTGACTTTGGTCTATGGACCAACCTGTTGGCCGCTGTATGAAGGGGTCTAAGAGGCTTTGCCAAGAGGTCGAGCTGGGGAATGGAAATGAGAGACAGCAAAGCAGCTGCAAACTCAGAGAATTAGGAAAAGAACTGAAAAGAAACCCTGAGAAAAAACTTCACTGATAATCCAGCAGTAATCCATCATCACCCGAGAGATGCAGCCTCTGACACCTGTGGCCTAAATACCATGGCTCTCTGGGTGTACATATACAAACAAACACATTAATTTCATAAGGAGCACACTCAGTAGTGTTGGATATTAACTTCTGAACTGGTGAAATTAGATTGTTCTTGGCATTAAAGCGGTCAGCTGATTAACCTGTGTAATTTTATTATAAGAGACAACACTGAATAACAAAATAAAAAAAGAAGAAAGAATAATCCCTCCTCTCTTAACGTTATTTGGTCTCATTCTCCATATGGCCAGAAGGAAAAGCCACCTCCCATTTGCCCACCAAACCACATATTTAATCCATGTGCTTATGTCAAACTTAATTACAGCACATTTGGCATAAAATAACAATCCGCATCCTTGGAGAGGGGAACTTAAGTAGTTAATATGTGTGATTGAATGAAACCGCTTTGCTGAATGTTTATGAGAAACCTAAGACGAGTGAAACGCAGTGATATTTTAACCATTTAAGTGCCACTCTCCTCTTTGGCGCTGCCCGGCACTGGGGCTCCTCTTCCCTCCACCTGCTGCCGCGGGAAGCGGGACGGAAACGCCCCAGCAAGAAAACTTCCCTTCTGCAGGAAAAGCCCTGGGCAGCGCGCGGAGCTCGGCAGCACCGTGGCCGCCACGTGTGCGGATGGGGCCGGGCCCTTCTCGGGGCCGCGCCACAGGGCGGCGAGCGGCCACGGCCACGAGGTGAAACGCGGGACCTTGTGAGAAAATACTCAGAAAAATGTCACGAGGAGCGTCAGAAACCGGAACCGGCACCCAGGCGGTTGTGGATATTTTCCTAGTGGACTGCAGAAGACTCCCAGCAACTTGGTTTCTGTTGGCCCTGCCTTCTGCGGGGCCTGGGCGAGGTGACCTCCAGAGGTCCCTTCTAACCTAAATTACACCCTGGAAAGCACGAAGGCCAGAAACGTGGAGGTCACCGCGGTCAGCGCCGGCCCCGCTCAACGGCCGGGCAAGTTTTGCACAAGAAATGGTTGCTGCAGACAGCGCAGGGAGCAATGAAGAGTGTGCAGCACTGACCTTGATACGAGGAGCATGAACAAAGAGGAAAGAGCTGAATGTGGCGAGGAGGTTATGAGCCCTGGTAATGGCCCGCTCCTGCTCCCGTACAATGAGAACGGAAAAACTCCTATTAACTCCAGTGACACTGGACCGTGCTCCAAAGGAGCAGGCACTGAAGTGGATGACAGCGCCAGAAAAGAGAGGAGGAAAGAAAGACAAATCTAAGTTTCACTTTCATCATGCTGAGTATGAGTTAACTGCTCAAATTCTCTTGTTCCATCTTTCAAAAATGAGAATAAATAGTTTGCAACAAATACTGCGGAGTGCCCACTGCTGAAGTTAATTGGCTCTGTATCTTTAAAACGATGGCAGCACTTTGTTGTTGCTAGAGATTAATTCCTGATGATTTACTGGAGTTAGCGTGAGTCTTTTGCCCTGCCCTGGATATAAAAAAGGTGACAACAGACTAAGAACTATCAGATGGGGTGCAAAATCCTAAGGAATGCAACAGCTCTCTGCAGCAACTGAACTCGAGGAGCAGGAATAAGATTTTACATCACCATCTTTGGACTCATTCTTCCAGTAAAAATAAAGAATAGTTTACACACTAATTGAAATACATATTATATATATATATATATATATATGTATGTATATTTCCTAGTGGTTATTTAGGATCATTAGCAGGATTATGGAGAACCAAATGGTTGTGGAGACTTCAGTACATACATTTACATTACACAGCTGTGTATTTCCGTGTCTTCCAACATTGCCCAGGCTGCTGAAGAAGCTGCAGTTTCTAAGAATGTGAGTTTGGCTGGGGGGCTAAAACCTTGCCCGTATTAAAAAGTAAACTCTTTCCAGTACAGAGTAAGTTATAAGATGATAACAAGATCCCTCAGAACTTCCTTGGAGCAAAGCCACTTCTTGGCCGTGGGTTGCCGCTAGCTGCTACCACCTGGTCTGTCGCGATGTTGTCTGTTATTTACACCATCTGAAGAGGTCGTGGCTTTGTTGTTGTTGTTTCTAGGTACACAGGAGGCGCTTCTCCATGCCAGTGGGAAGCGGAATCCAGCTACCTGTGCGGGAAGCCCCCGCAGTGCAGGGGAAGGTCCGTGCGCGGCGCAACGCGGCGCCGCCGGCCGGCCTGTCCTGCCCGCGCCACCACGGGCATCACGGCCCTGCCCGCGCTGCAGCAGCAAAGGAGCCAGCCCGGCCCCGGCCCCGGCGCCGCTCTGGCATCTGCCAAGCACCGTGCCCTCTTCCCCTCGTCCTGGGAGCCTAATTCCTCTTCCCATGTCTGCTGGAAAGATCTGTCTCCTCTGACAGATCCAAGATTCCAGGCAGAATTTTCCCATGCCATCGTCCCTCAGAATAGCCGCGCTGGCCGTATTTTTAGCAAGCCTCTAATGGGCCAATATGTTTGATTTTCCACTGTTTCTGCTCTGGCCTCGGCCTCGCTGCGAGGCCGCCCCTCCGCGCTCCTCCGGGAGCCCTGGCTGGCGCTGCCGGGGCAGGGGGACACAGGGAGGAGCCCTGAAGATGGTAGCTCTGAAAGCAAAAGCTGCTTTGCATATTTAGAGCTCTATAAAGCTGATTTTCTGAGAGAGGAAAAGACAGAGAAAGGGGTTTCTGTAAGTAGCTGAGACAATGAGAACAAGGCAGGCACTATGCCAAGCACGGGATGGCTGCCAAAACACATATCATTAGCTTGGACCAGCTATAAGCAAGGAAATGAGAAACATATGTTGGAGAGCAAGGTTAGGAGCGAGGGACTATGGGTCAGTGACAGTCGTCCGAAAACTTTTCCCTTGTTCTTCAGCTGTGGCCTGATGGTGTCAAATGTCATTCTGACAGCCTTCATTTCTCATGATGGCCGGGCTTATTTTGGCTTGCTTGTTTTTTTGTTGTGTTTTTTTTCCTCCCCTAATGGGAGTTACTGAGAGGAGGCAGGGAACAGGCTAGAAGGCTTTGGCCATTTTCTTTTGCACAGTTATGGGAAAATAACCCTGTTTGCTGTGATGGTCTCGGAAAGCCTCTTTGAGAGCACGCGGTGCCAGGGTCGGGCTCTGCCAGCCCTCGCGAGCAGCGGGCTCTCTATCCCAAGCAGTGCTCGCTGGTCTTTCTGAAACATAATTAGATGCACTTCATTACCTCAAATTAAAGGCCTTTTGTACTTCTTTGGGGCTCTGTTTCCTGAAAGCTGTGTCATGCCATGCCTTGTAGCATCCACTCTTATTTTATCACATTAAAAGCATATTTTTATGTTTTACCCGTTATCCAGGCTGTTTGCAAATGATTTCATTTTTCTCCAAAGACGACACTGAGACAACACATTAGCAACATTCAACGAAGTGTCTGAAGCTCCTGCTCCCTTTCCCAGCACCGTCACGTCTCTCCTTCTTTGGATGGAGGTTTCACCACGTCGCACCTAGGAAATCGCTGCCGCTTCCCTCGTCAAGGCTGAAACGTTCCCACGCGGAGCGCAGCCCAGGAGGAACCGCACGCAGGATCCCAGGGGACTTCTGCTTGGTTAGCGCTCGGCAGCAGCTACATCTGGCTTGGTGCGTCAAATAAAACCTGGTTTCCTTGCCTGCCCATGTAGGAATGGTTGGTTCTTTATTATTTGCCTCTGTATTCCTTTCAGGGGTATCTTCTCATGCTCTTCAGACCACCAATAGACCAACTGGCTGTCAAACAGTGTCCTGTTATGAGTTCACTAACTATTACAGCAGGCCTTTCTGATGTGACCCAGGCTGTATAAACTCCAGTCAGGGAGTGTAAATATCTCCTTTTTCATTTTTATATTGTGTCTTAATTCCTCCTTGCCCAGTCCTCGTTTTCTTGGCAAGTGCTCTTCTAAATTCAATTATATCAAGATACTGACAAAACTATTTTAATAGAAGTACTACGGACTACTTAATAACCTGAAGTAATTAGGATCTAAGTCTATGACTGTATTTAATAGTAAGAATAATTAAAATAAGTTCTACTTTCATCCAAAAATATTCCATTGTTTTAAACCTATTCATTACCTTTCAGAATATCTGAGCTATATTTACAGCCTCTGTTAAGGATTTGATGTGCTCAAACTCCTCAGAAAGGAGCTATATTGGTCCTAAAAAGGGGAGATATTATTATATTTGGACTTTAAACAGGGATGTTTGGGTAAAAAATAAGAGCCAAGAAGTGAACCTGGAGATCTCTTCCTGGACCAAGTTATAAGAGATTATGGCAAGACAAAAAAAACCCAAACCCACACTCAGGTCCCGCTGGCCCCTCGCCGCAGCACCGAGCCCACGTGCACGGCGCCGCCGCCTCCCCTCCCGCTGCCGAAAAGCTGGTTTGGGAACCACAGCCTGGTTTCTGGAAGCCGCTGGGATTTTAACACACTCTCTGTACACCTGGTACCACCGACTCTTAAAATGCCATTGCACAGGCTTGCTGGCAATTTATTTTGTGAATTCAATAGAGGGAAGACGTGCTGACCGCCAGCTTTAGAGGAGCACCTGCTTTCCAGACAACCTTGACTTGTACTGGAAGATGACCTACGATGGAATACGATGTTTGACAGAAATCCGTAAGGCATTGCAACGTAAGGCACCAACAACAAGACCAACCTAGAGCCTGGCAAGATAAAGGCATCGCAGCCCATAATTACTTACAATTACACACCGTGTTCCTGGTTTTTGTTATGTTTCTTTTTCCTAAAATTATATAGAATGAAGAAAATACAACTGATCCAAAAGTAACATATGACATTGTAAGAAAGATGACAGATCACCAAGAGGATGTTTGTCCTTCATATAGTAGTTTCATTCAACCAGCAAGGAACTGAGTTTAAGACTTTTCTAGAATATCTTCCATATTAAGACGTAATTCCACAATTAACCAATTATTATTCAATTTTTTTCTGGAAAAAAATAATTAAAAAAATGAAAAACAAGCTTGTTTAACATTGAACAAAATTGTTGATATAGGCCCAGTAACTACATAAATACCTCAGGAAAGAAAGAGGTGCTAAGTGTATGAAAGATACACGCGGAAGAGATGCTATGTTTGCATTTAACTCATCGCCAGGAGCAGCCAAGGGCTGGTATGATTTTGCAGACTCCTTCCATGTCCTGTGAGGAGGACAGGAGGATGGCAGCGCTCCTTTGCCTTGCTCCTTTCTGAAGGACCCCGCGGTCCTCTCTCCTACCGCACAGAGCTACTAGCTAGGCCGTGTCAGCGAGTCCGTCCTTATCCATCTGCTTCTGAAGGCTGACGATGCTGCAGGTCAGATGTCACAGAGTGTCTTTAGTTCTAAGAAAACACTGAGACTTTTAAAAAGAAAGCTATGTTTAAGTTTATACAAACGGCTGTTCTTGCACCCGTCTCAGCCTTTTCTGAAACGCATCCAGCACATGCATCTGTCTCTGGATGCAAATGCATTCCTGAAGCAGATAAATTCATTACAACATTCAGAAGAGGAGACCTAAGCTCACGTGGCAACCTGATCCCTCCTCCTGACGAGCAATCCAGCTTCAACCTGCAGCGCCAGGGCCTTCAGCTCCTTAAAACTGTTCTCGTGGAGAACAAGCAAGAATAAGGATATGTCAAGAAGGAGGCACCCTTCGAGAATGGCCATCATATAACGAAGGACATGAAGGAGAGCACGAAATTAGATGCTCATGCCAAACACAGCACGGAAGGGTCCACCTTTTTCTGTAAGAATCCCAAGGATGGAAAGTGCTTCTCCAATGTCATGTTTATCGCTGGCAAGAAGACTGGCTTCTTTCAGGGGAAGTTGTTTTTGATGAAGCGGAGACGCGGGCGCGGGCGAGGGGTGATGAACAGCTCTGCAGAGCTTAATCAAATGCTTTAAAATGCTGAAAATTAATTGGAGTGTCTGCATCTTGTAGAAGAGAAAAATGCACCACAAATCCTTACATTTCAGAGTCCCTTTTCTGTTCTGTCCATATTCTTTGCTCCTTGTTATGGCTTAAAAAACAACCATCTATAGATTGTGTTCAGGATCAGAGAAATACTCATCAGGTTTACTTAATCATTGCCCTAAATCTGCTAGATGCACCATAGGGTGCTCAGATAGAAAGTAACCCGCAAGTTCTCAAAGCGTCTGAATGCACGATCGGATCCATTCTGACCAATCTATGACCGGGGCCCACTTTGCTTCTGCGTTTGTTTCTCTAATCAACAGATTATCTAGAGAAACTATGATTGAACATGCTCCTTTCTTGATAGCATCTCAAAGCAGTTTAGTTTATAGTTATGGTAGCGCTATTAACAGAGCAAACACTGTAATTGATCAGTGCAATCCAAACTTGCCCAGCGAGAGGGTTATGCAGCAGCCCTGGTATGAGCTGGCTGGAGTGAAGGCAGCTGGAGAGGTGCTGAGGCCTGGCACGAGCCACCACGCACCAGTGGCCGGGCTGGAGACGAGCGCAGAGCCGGTCCCGGTGAAGTGCGGGCGCCGTCACCCTCGTGTGGACGCGGTCACCCTGGCGCGGGCGTTGTCGCCCTGCGGGACGTGCCGGTCTGCCCTCTCCGTGCTGCCATGGCGCAGGCTGCCGGCAGCCCACACAGCACACTGGGATGGGACTGGATTCCTAGTTATGCTACAAAAATCAATTCAGAGAAAATATTTTGCCTCTTTACAGACTATCCCACAAATAACACAAGACCATGTATAAATCTGCTTTGAAATGATGAAAATAAAGCCTGTTTCACAGCAACTCGGGTTCTCCTAAGTTAACGTGCCCGTGGCCGGGGTGGGCTCTCAGGTGGCCCCAGTGGCCTGCACGGAGCTGGTAACTGCAGCGAGCGGTGTGAGGAAGGAGAGCGTCCTCGCTGCAACCCACCTTGCACCGGCCTGTTCTCCTGCCCGAACCGAGGCTGTAACTCGTTCTGCAATTTAAAACACAAGCGACTGCCGGGGCTTGGGAAATGAGAATGTGCTTCGTAAGCAAAACAGCCTACAGAGCTGAGGAGTCTTAATGGAAGATCGTTACAAACAGAAACTATTAATAAAAGACATATATAAAAAGAGCATCTTTGTGGACAGAAGAGATTATATAGATGAAAAACTGAATTCAGTATGAATAATAAGAACAGTTTTCTCTGCTATCAAATTCATAATAACGGCATAGAAACAAACAAAAAAAATGATCATTAACAGAGAAATCTTTTATAAAGTAGGTATTTAATTTCTATGCAGAGGTCACCGCACTTTAAAACTATTTTTGACTAAACGTGTTGTTTCCATCTTCTATTTGAGCGAGTCTGGGGATTCAGAGCAGGCCGGGCTCTCCGGGCTATGTGAAGATGCTTCCGAAAGGGGAAGCTCCACGCGCCGGCAGCCGGGCTGCGGGAGAGCCTGCAGCGCCCGCCCAGGCAGCACCACCTTCCCAGAGCCTGTAAAATCAAATCAGATCAAAATAGAGGCTTTCTGAAAAAGAAACTGCCGGAAAAAGAAGGCTACGAACTGAGACACGGGATGAAGGCAGAACGTACACTGGCAAATATCCTTAAAAATGAATTTTTAAACTTGAAATGACAGTTTTCACTTCCCTGCCTCTGTCTCCCTCCCTCTCTATCGCTCTCTGTCCTTTCTAGATCAGTCTTATCAGAATTGTGTCAGCCCCTAAACTGACATTTTCCTGTCCTGATCATTCCCAGGATAGAGAAGAAGAAGGGTTTTTTATTAGGCTGATGCAAACAGCAGATCATCCTACTGAGAAACGTCAAGGACAGTTCGCAGCCCTAATCCCTGACCTCGGTGCCCTTGCCTAACTAGCTATTGACATTGAACTTACAGAGCTGCAATGCTGGGCGCAGATAATGAATTCTGTTTGCTCTCGGCTGAGAGGAAGAGGTGAGATAGGGAGGAGGAAGGGCTCCAGGCGCCCCGCTCCACAGCCCCGGCCACCGCCAGCAGCGCCTTCTCCAGGGGAAACGGCTGCAGAAAGGAGCCCGTTTCTCTGGGAAGGAGGGCTGTGGCACAGGCAGGAGGGGAAGGGATCTCCGGCCTCTGGGGGCTCCGGGCAGGAGCTGCCCTGGATAGCGCAGGGGACAGCCCCCATCTCCTCAAGCACGGAGCGGTCCCTGCACCCGTTCCAGGCTGCCTTCTAGGGCAGTTCTTGCTCTGCTTTTGGCTGCTATCTTATTGCCAAGACCTCCAGGACAGTCTGATGTGGAAACGACTGGGTTTGGTTATCCTGATCCCAGCCACAACCAATGCCGAACATCCTAAAAACCCGAGCTGCCTTTTGCGCATCCGCACTTGTAGAATGCTGAGTCAGCAACCCTGGAAGTCATCTGCTCGGTCACAAGACTCACAATATTATTGTTAAATTGTTTGCCCGTTGTTTCTATATTGCATATCGACGTTCTTAGTGTGTCCACAATTAAGCGCTCATTAATCATGTCCTGATAATCACGCTCCTTACCTCTGGAAGGTGAGGCACTGTGTTATTTTGGTTTTTTAGCACTAAGCATTTACAATAAATGTTGTAGCAGTCCTCAAATACTTAATGAAAACAACACAATTAATGTCACTGTTACCAGACACCTAAACAAAGAAAAATATTTCTAAATCAGTATTAAAACTTGGAGAACGCCATGGGAATATAGCCTGTCCAGATACTGCCAGAACTGAGCACAGAGAAAAATAATAGCAGTTCTGGGATGATTTCATTAAAAAGAGCGAAGAATTGCTCCAAATTATACAGCCTTGTATGAATTTATTTACTTTCTTCTAAGGGACGCAGAATAAGCAGCAGAGAGATTAAATGCCACCATTTCTTACTGCATATTTAAGTAATCTTAATAAGTAGGTGTTACTGAAACCAGAAAAAAAGTGAGAGATTGAAAAAAAATCTGACTTGTGGTGGCACTTCCAGAACAAGCAGTTTAACAGATTTAAAAACTGTAGCTACTAGGAATTATTACAGCTAGATTTTGTCTCATACTACTCTGCTGGAGTGATGTGATCTAGATTTAGTCTCATCACTCTGGTCCATGTAACACGAAGTCAGAAGCTGTGCGTGAAATGCCAACGCTCGCACTCAACAGCAACCGCCTCCGAGTTAGAACTCACCCAAAAAGCTCCAATTCTTACATCCAGCTAACTGTAGCTAAGCAAGAATAATAATCAGCTAAGCATTAACTTGCGTGTAGCAGAGGGATTAGCTGCGGAGGGCTTCCAAGAGTCTCCATGTGCACGTCAGATGAGAATGTGACACACGTTTCGAGACGCGGCCGGTCCCACAAGTGACCCTCCTCACTGGGCAAAATTCCAAGTCAAGATGGCAAATGGGCCTGAAATGGTTATTTGCCCATTTGCTCCACTCATTAATATGTCTCTTCATTCTTTACAAAACGGAACAAAACAAAACAAAAGACCCCGGCTGCTAAAGCAGAGCTTCTTCTATCATCTCTTCCCAGACAAGCTAATCAACATAATTCATGGTAAGAAGGGAGGAAAATGAACATCCTCGTGTGGATATTTCATCAAGATTCTGGAGAGCTTCATAAAGCAGCCTCTTTTAGCAAGCGTAAAATGAAACAAGACATATTTCTGGGGTTGTCAGCAGGTAGATCCACTGTTTTGTGGTAAGTAATCTCTTTGGGAGGAAGTCTTTGCTCTGATGTCTGTGTCGAACGCGCTGCGGCTCCCCCAGCCGCACGCGCGCAGGTCTGTGCGCGGCGGCGGAGGCGGTGATGATATTGCTTCTAACAACCAGACTGAAGTATAGCCCGAGGCTACCTTCCAAAGCCCCCTCCAAACAGCCTCTAATTAATTTTAATCCTGCCACTCCAATGAGTCCCACGAGGGCAGCAACCAAAACAAAAAACCTTCATCAAGTCATTCAGGAAAGCTCTGACGGCGACGCTTCGAGATTCTCGAGCTCCGAGGAGAAGGTGGCGCGGGAAGGCCAGACCCGCAGGCCTTGGTCCCTGCGCCCGCGCTGCGCTCAGGCCGGCGCGGCAGCCGTCCCGGGGAGCGGCCCAGCTCCCAGCGCTGCGGCCAGGCTCCCGGGCCGGGGCCGTGCTCCGCTCGGCAGGACGGCCCCGACGCACCCGCGACGCCGGCCCGCAGCGCCGGCCCCTCCTGCACCGTCCCGAGAGCCCAGCACGGCTGTTCAGGAGCTGGAAGGATGCAGGCACCACCCAACTCCCAACACCCAACACCCAGACCTCAACCCGCAGCGCCTCCTGCAGCAATCGCTCAAGTGAACTACCTTATTCAGGGCAGGGAGAACCAACCGTTCTCTGCGTCCACGGAAACGTCTGCATCGGTCCTCACATCCTTCAGAAACAGAAATCATCCCTCTGCTCTTGTCCAGCAAGATGCAGTGTTGGAACAGTTGGTCACACAGCTAGGTGAACACCAGGATGTGGGGAAGGCCCTCTCTTACGTAGCAGTAAGGACACTCTGACACGGTCTTCCTCTCTGCATCACACTTGGACCAAATTTTACACAATTTGGTTTTGCTAAAACATAAGTGCATAGAAAACAAAAGTTCAAAATTGTTATGGAAGATCTCCCAAATTGAATTTTGTATTTGCATGTAAGAATATTGGTAATGGAAAATGCTTATAGATAGAATGGAGGTGTTTATGAAGAGAGAGTCTACGAAGGAGAGTACCAGTAATTACACTGTGATTTGAATACGTGGTCAGTATTTCCTTGTGAATCACCCTTGCACAAATGTATCTCTCTGTTTTAGCAGACTTAGATGCTTCATGGAAGGAATTAAGTTTCCAGAGAGATACATAATATGAAACTGACTCCTTGCCAAAAAGATTTTAGCTGGCTGTAGACATTTGTGCAAGGAGACAGAGGAACTTATAATGGTCTATTAATGACATATGAAAGAAAAACATGAAAGAAGACTCGATTAGCAATGCAGATGTGTGTAAATATATATATATATATATACACACATATGCACACACATATGCACACACACACACACACACACATAATTATGCAGGTTGTAATCTGGGGGTGCCACAATATTCTTCCTGGGCACCCTGCTCCACTCAGTGTATCCAATGGATGTGTCTTCTTGCTCCTCACGGCCCAATGCATGGTCCTCCTCCTTATTTACTTTATACAATTCAAACGCTGCCCTGAAGTCCAAGCTATTAAATTCCTTGTAAGCTTTTTTTTAACACGTGTATTTTCTTCAAATCCCTTGTGAGATGAGTTGCTATTATTAACTCTGTTTTAGACTGGGGAGCTGAGACCCACAGTGATTAAAGGAAAAGTCTCTTCTAACTGTGGATGCCTAATTAAGAGAGGTCTACAAACTGATTTCTCAGGCTGCGCCTATGTGCTGGAGACGGTCCTCGCTAGCAGAAGCGAGTGCAAATTCAGACCCCTGCATCTCAAATGACCCATGAAGAGATTGACGAATACCCAATTAGTAACAGTCTGTGAAAAGTTAGGTTGAAGTGAATTAACTAGCTGCACAAAAGAGAAAAGGTGGTAGAGGAAGGAAAACAATCATTTTTCCAAGGCAGCATTCAGCCACCTTAACCAGCACGTAATCCCTTTTTCTCCTTTTCTTAGCCCGATTCACTGCTTCCAACCTCTAGAGAAACAAAAGAGGGGTCCTGGAGGTAGTACCTTCTTCCAGGACGCTGCCCCGGTCCTTCCTCTTCCTCTCTTCCCAGCCCCAGCAGGGGTCACTCAGAGCCCAGGAACGACAGAGCCCAGCTCCGCTCACTGGCAAGGGGCAACTTCCCGGGATCCCGCGGACACCAGGACGAGGCAGCGCCATGAAACACCAACGTTAGCGGGTGTTTTTATGGCCGCTCTCCTTGGGATGCCAACTCTGCGCCTGGCCCGTGCAGCTCCCTGCATCCAGCCTGGCCCTGGTCAGCAGCACCTACCTCCACCTGCACCTTCCTCATCCTCCTGCTTCCACCAGCCCTTTCCTGGAGAAGGTGGTGCCGTCCTCCTAGCCTTGCTCCTTCCCTAAGCGGAGGTGGGAAGGTGCCAAGCCCTTGGGAAGTGCCAAGCACTATTTTCTTCTGTAGCTTCCATCACAGTGTGAAGACGCCCATCAGGAGACACCATAGCATGGAAGTCCTCAAGAGCATTGGCCACCACCTGCACAAACGCTCAAGCTCAGCCACGGACTAGCACACAACAAAGATGGGATTGAGGGAAAATCCAGCCCAGCGCCCAGCTGAGCTGTGTCCACCAGCAACACAACCTCTGGGGAGTCTCGGGATCCAACCCCAGGCTTGTGAACACATAAGAATTCTTGGATATGGGGGATATTTTAATACTTACAGTTCAGGTAAATGACCACAGAAACTGCAAAGGACATACACCTGATGCAAAACCCACCCATGGAGGAACTCACAGCTTCAAAGCAGAGTTAGACATTTTTGGAAAACAGGTTGGTAGAATTTCTTAATATAAAGACACCAAGTATCCCTAACTGAACTACTGGAAGTCAATCAACTACTTTGGCTGAGGAAACAAAAAATACGATAGCCTGTGGCAGAGAGGACATCTCTAGTCCAAATGGTTTCTGATTGCCAAAGGCTCAGGCCGCTGAGAAGTGTTTCGTAGCGGGAGGTGCAACCACCAAGGCTCGCGCACGAGCGCGTCTCGGCCAGCGCTCCCGGGTGGCAGGGCACCGGGGCAGCTCTCCCACGGGAGCGGGTGAATTCCAGGCTGTCCTCGGTGTCCGTGGAGCCCAGGCGGGGCAGGAACGGCTCTTCAGAGCAGCCTCCCGCACTCGCAAGGATGTGAGCACCACGCGCCGTATTTCATTCCCTGTGACATCACAGTCTTAGAGGTGTCTTCCCGGGTTTTTCTAATGTTTTTCTAATCTACTGTGGGGATAGAAGAGGATGGGTGGGATACTCCACATTCCCACCAAAATCCTTGTGTGTAAAGAAATGTGCTGATGTTTTAGTATTTACACGCTACCTTACTGCAAACAGCCCTCTAGTATCTGCAACGCTGCGAAGTGTCCGTGCCAAAGCGAGTGATCCATTGCACGGCTCTAACACCGGGAAAGAAAAGAGGCCCTCGAGCTGCGCAACCCGCAGCAGCTCTGAACAGAACCAGGGGCCCTCTGCCAGTCGCTGCAGGTAGCAGGGCGCTTGCTGCAGCAGCCGCCGTGCAGCCCGTGGTGCAGCCGAGCAGCAGCCCGCACCGCCACCGCGGCTGCCGCGCTCCCGCCAGCCCGGGCAGCCGTCGCCTCACGCTGCCGCCACGGCCGGGAGCAACGAGGACACGGCCGCTCTGCAGAGGCGACTGGAGCCAACGAGGCAGAACGAGCAGCATCCTCAGACACCGTTAACCGATAGAACTCATCTGCCAGAAGAACTTTTCAATCCTACAGGTGCTTAAACAGTAAGTGCTAATCTATACCAAACAGATAATTCATGTACATTAGGGAACCCGTTTTCTCTCCTGCTTTTCCAAGGGCTGTATCTCTGGATCCGCCTCTGAGAGAGGTCTAACCCAGCAGACAAGAGAAGACCCTTCCTTTCCAGATGTCATGCAGGAAAGGACATGGACGCTCATCAGGAGAAAAACAGACAAGAAAGGATCGTCACTTGAACGGAGCTTTTAGGTCTTTCAGGATCAACGAGTAGCTCGCTGCATTTTAAACTTGTTTCCCTTTATAGGCAGATCTGCAAGGAGAACACTAAGTTGACTAGGCAAGAAGAGCTCAAGAGGGGGAATCTCCCTAAGCACTACAATCTAAGCTATTTTATCTCTAACAATACTGATTTCATTTATTGGTATTTCAAATATTCTTTTTTTTTAATAAAACATTTTAACTCATATACATATGCAGAAAAAAAATCATTAAAATTAAAAATTCACTCCAGAAAAACTCACAGTTCACAGATTTAAATGAAAGACTCTCCCAGAACACCCAGCTTGTGCAAGTTTGTCCCAGTTCACTGTTTTCCTCCTCCTCTTGGAAACAACTGCTCTCTTTAAGGCTGAGGACATAACCCTCACCAAAGGACATTGTCGGTCTGTGAGCTCCCGCCTCCGCCTCGTTTGGGCAGTTCCAACCCAAGCCGGGGGAACAGGCAGAGCCTAAGAGCGGCTCTGCATTAGCACAGGCGTGCAGGGCCATGCTCGGAGGGGACGCTTCCCCGCGGGTTGCGCGGCCGCTGTGCCGGTGCCCGGCGCTCGCCGCCCCTGCCCGTGCGAGCCGCTCCGCGCCCGCGCGAGGGCAAACAGCAGAGCTCAGGAAGGGGCAGTCTCTGCTGAAGAAGGGCCTTGATCCCCCACGAACACTAGAGACAAAACTCAAGTATCTCTCAAAGCTCGTGGTTCATTTCTTTTAGCCCTCGGGAGAGCGTTGTGAAGGACTCCATGGTCTCCATGGCCGGAGCAGAAACATTCTTCTGGTGGGGTTCCCATTCCTGCAAAGCTGACGTGGCCAAGGCAGCAGGGCAGACAGGAGGATTATCGGGAATTCGTAATAGGCTGCAATGATACTTGAAGCCAGCTGGTATTAGTCGATAGCACACTAAGGCAGAAAGCTCTATCCACTGCTTCATTAAAAAAGTAAATGACTTCAAATCACCATGGTAGGATCCATTGCATTTTAATGGAAGGGGACAGGGACTTGGAATTCAGAAGGAAGCTCACCCTGCACCTCTCTACTGCTCTTTTGTATTTCAATTTTCTTTGGCCAGTGGGGATGATTTTATAGCATCACAGCAGAACATTATCTTTTATACTTTGACAAAATGAAACTGAGTCCTTGGGATTTTTTCACCCATTGCTCTCTTGGCTACTTCACTGCAGTTCTATTTCATTACTTATTGATTTTTCAACATGCTGTCTACATCGCTGTAATTTACACAAGTTCTGATAGCCCTCAGCGATTCTTAACACCTCAGGGTGAGATCATGGAGTTCACTTCAGATACCAAAGGTAGGCAACAAGTTCTTCAGAAAGGATGACAAATTGACAAACTTGATAGGCAAAGAGGAAATTTGAGTAGCTCAAGGTGTATCATACACTAAATTATCAAGGTATTTTTCTTAGCCACATTAAATTAGAGCAACTTTGTACCCCCAAAATTTCTCACAAATATAGTCAATAAGAACCTGCAAAGTATCTGGCTAGAAACCAAGAAATTAATAATTTATGTCCCTTATATAGCAGTTGAACTAGTGCTATTTTTGTTGCAACTGGAGATAACCACTGGTCTACAGATATGTTTGTTAGCAGAGGAGGCAGCTTCAAGGACAAGGACGGTGATCTACACGGAGCCACTCTTACACTGAGGAAAGCAACTATTTCTTCTGGAAGTACTTCAGACTTCTGCCATTCTCAGTAGCTCAGAAGCAGCCACCTGTGGCAAGAGAGGTGTTTGCTTTGACCAAAAGGGACAGCAAAGACAGTAAAACGTGGTGTTTCTAACACAAAGTAATGACGAATACACGTGCCCATCATCTCCACATCGCCGTCTCGCACCCCAGAACAGACTTGCTTCTACAGCGAAGGTTTTCTGCTTAGTGAAATGCGCTCTGGTCTTATCAAGGGGTCCCACTCTACCAACCCCTCACACACATGGACGTACCTGACACTGCACTGGCAAACGGGAGGCGGCAGCCACTGCCCTTTCCTTGTCCCAGCAAGCAGAAGCTTGAGATATTTTTAAAACGCCTGTTCTCGTGTGAACCTTTAGAGCTGGCTATCTAGCATATTTTGCCATCAAATGTAGTATAAAGGACTGGTAAAAGTAATGTAAATTAAAATACATTATGACCTTCAATGGAATTGAAGCCCGAAGTGTTAGCCTGTTTCATGTGACAGCCCAGCTGTGAACACCAGCTTGCAAAATGAGTTTCATTTCTTAATTGTTATTTGCTTTTATGCTGAGACGTACAATGAAAAGGTGGAGAAGCTGACTAAGGGAGCATGTTTTCCCCTGGAAGATACCCTTAATAAGATGCAGGTATACCTTTCATAGGTATACAATACTGGAAGTTGAAGGTGGTGAGAGGCAAAAAGGCTGTGGAGATGGTAAGGATGAGGCTGAAGAAGCTTTCATAAGGAACCATCAGCTTCATCCCAAGCACAGAGGTTTTCATTGATGAAGGATTTCAAATCACCAGGTAGCCGCTCGAGAAAAGCAGATTGCAGGACACTCACTAGCTATCCCCACCTGGAAACGGACCTGCTGAAGGAAGGCTGTCTACATCCCGTCAACCCCTCCTGACCTGCCTGGGAAGGGCAAGGGCAGCGACTCGCATCACCCTCACCGGCACGGATGCCTGATGTCCTGCAGCCCCGGGAAAGGGCAGATCTGGAATGCATTTTAAAAGGAAAGGACCTGAGGAGTAAGGGAAATACAGCGCCCCTTGCCTTGATTTCCCAGGAAAACAACAATTAGTTACAACTACCAAAAAATAAAAATGATGATCAACAGACAACATGGATTGGTCTGGAATACACCAAGGAGGGCGAAACAGACTTGATGGGCAGGAAAAGAAAACAATAAACAGAATATTTTAAAAGCACTAATAAGGCTACTGACGTGGCCTCCCAGTGCTTCTCATTAAGGAGGCTGAGGAACCATCTAGATGCTGCCTAAATGGTGGGAAGAGCAAAGTCTTCCAAGAGCAGCCATCAGGCCCTCCTGAATACGGGATACAGCGCACAGGCAGTAACAGACACATTGGAAATCAATTTTTTGAATAAAAATTCAAAATGATCTTGACAAACTAGAAAAACGGTCCAAACTGAGTACGGTAAAGATATATGCTAACATACCTCTTTGTACCTAGCCGTTATATAGGCATAAGTTGTCAGCTATTAGCTCTTTTTAATCCTCTTAAAATACACTTACAACTTCTGTTTTACCTTGATCAGTTGTGACAGTTGCCCAGGACCGAGATTTGCCTCTCTGCTTTATCGAATACTTTATTGTGGCTGCCAATCTTGCAACAGGAGCAGCTGGGGAACGGGGGGCACGCGGCTGCCGCGGGCCAGCGCTCCACGGCAGCACCGCAGCACACAGCAGAGCTCCCAGGCACGGCACTCCAGTTCTCCTGTAGCGCCAGGACAGCGCGCGACACACGGAACACCCTATAAGCAGGCTACCTCGGAGGAAGCCCCGAACGCTGGCAAGCAATGCCAGGCGAAGGACTTGTCCCTGACCTATCCAAGGGGCACGTGCGGCAGGACGGCGCCGGGCTCCGAGGCCGCGGGCTGCTGCCCGGGGCACTGCAGAGCCTGCTCCGCAGGCGGGTTGACACGGCTCTCCTGATCACACATGCTCTTATTTCCGCTCTTTTGAACTCCATGGGATACAATAGAAGTTCTTTGTTTAGAATACCCATTTTTGGTGACTCTAGCAAGCCGCAACTGTAAGCCTCACTCTTCCCTGTGAGCCATTAAACCACATCCATACAGGTCCAACTCAACTAATCATTCAGCCTCTCAAAGCACATGCGAAAACCCAATCTTCCCTTTTGCTGCAGCTTGGATACACTGTTCCAAAGGATCCTCCATTTTTGCAATCAGTATTAAAAAGTAAATACTTGGATGAGCTCCAAAACTTATGGAGCCCAGTCTGTTACATATTTAAGCCAGCCTCGCGCGGGGACTATCTAGGCATCGCTCTGTGCAGCGGCGCTACAGGCAGCCCAAACGGTTGCCAGCCCCCAAGAGTCGTGGAAAAACGAGGCACAGAAACAGCGAGGGACGCACAGCCCCACGTCTTTAAAGGAAGACAGGAAGGAGCCCAACACCAGCGGCCCTAAGGGCTGCACTTTTTTTGCAAGAATGGGAATAATTTGGCCACACAAACACATCAGCATCATCAAAAAAGAGTTCCCGAGTGTGTTAAACACTGGACTCGCCCTGCACGTTCATACGGTGTCTGCTACTTTCTAGGGTCTATAAACTTCCAGTTTTGACTCAAAATAAATCAAAGACACATTTGAAAAATCCATCTGAAATGGAAAAAAACGTCAATACATAAGGATCTGCTGATCTCTGTTTTTATACTGAGGAGAAGGAACCAGATACAATATGGACTCATCATTAAAACCTCATCACTAAAATAAAGAAAAAAAATTGCTAGGTAATTTCAAAGCTGTGGAGTTATATAATAAAAATGGGAAACTCTAGGACCAGAAAGCTCTCAAGTTCCTACAGTGGTCATACTGGAATTGTCTTCTCTATGTATTTCTGGGTTCATTCGATTTTTATGTATTTAATAAAACAAATATCTGCTCTAATCTACTACTGTTAAAAAGTTAATTTAAATAAAATTATACATGTAAATGAGGCCAAGTTAACAACAATATCACAACAAGATATTTTACTCTGCAACTTCAAAGGAAGACACAAATCTTACGTGAACCTCAACAATGCCAATTCCCAAATCCATTTTTATGACACCCACATTACATTAAAAGCTTTATGTTTTACACATGTGCTTGTGCACATGTATGTGCATGCACTCCCAAGCTTATTTACAATTTTGATTGCATGAAACTGTTTATTCACTTCATGTGAATAATGTCAGAAAAAGACACTCTCAAAAAAATCAATATGTTGAAAGTGCTGTTTTAGGGTTGCAGTAGTTGCTGGTTGTGTTTCTGAGTTATTCCTATTGACCTGCGTTCAAAAACAAGGTATTGATTTATAAAGTACCTTCAGTAAATAAATGCACGTTCCTCCTGCTAACCCTAATAACCTGTAGCATACAGAACAGGGTTTCACTCTGCTTGCAGGAGCACTGCATCATGTGCCGAGTTTTCCAAACGCTGCCAGACTTTTTTGACTTGGAAGGGAATGTGGATGAGACGAGGGAAGCAACACAAGCAGCAGGGCTGCGAGAAATCAGAAGAGGAAGAAGCAGGTAGAGATATAAGTCTCTTTAAAAGGAAATTCTGCAGATCATTAGCTTTAGATTTGCTGTGTATTTGCAAGTTAGGCACAGAAAAACTTGGCTAGTTTTATTGGATGGTGTATACAAAGATTAGTATCCCCTTATGACCAGTTAGGGAGTATTTTTAAAGTTTAATAATAAAATTAGAACCGAACTTTTCTGCCTGAAGGACAGAGAACCTACTAATTTGCAGAAAGAGGATTTTAACTAAAAACCGAAACACGCAGCAGGTTTCAGGATATCCTTGCCACTTCTAAAGCCAGGACTTGTGACGAGCGTTGTGCGCCTGGCGTTAGCTCTGTTGCAGGGGCTACAGCTGCCCAACTGGCCCTCTCCCCCCATGCACACTCGTCACCAGCACCGTGCTGTCGTAGCATGCGCCAGGTTTTAAGAGGAAAAAACCTTCGATCTTCTCTTTCCCTCATGATGTTGTGCGGAACTGGTCTTATGGGAAATGGGAAAAATAAAAATGTTAGCACTGAAATGGGGAAAAAAAGCATATGCAAAAAGTGCTCGTGGGACAATACCAGGCTACTTTGTTAAGCTGGGCTTTAGGCCTCTTGTGACACTCACGGTCCAGAGTCAAAACCAGCAAATGCTGCCTGTGGTAATGAGAACGTGGCTGTATCGTGATCTCAGATTCCCACTGCTCTTGCACTTCTGGATGCATTTGCCTTTGCACAAGTTTTCAGATCAATTACAAACCTTCCTCCGGGCATCCCCAGAACTGCAAGAGGATGCTACAGGAAAAGCTAATTTGAGAAAGGTCTCCATCCAAAATACATGTTTTCATTCAAAGGAAAGCATTTCTGCCATCATGGTCTTCCATCTCAACCATTTACTGCGAGCTCTGTCCTAGCAGCAGGAAACGTGTGGGCAGGGAGGAGGGCTGCAAGAGCAGCAAACCGACAGCAGGACGACAGCAAAGATCGCTATTAAAATCAGGGAAACAAAATTATCAAAGCTCTTCTCTCACTCCGTTTCGAAGTGTAGCTTCCACCTAGCACTTCTGGAGCATCTTTTATCTTGTTTCCTGCCGCAGACTTAAAGGCTTTGCCCAGCGCACCAAGGCAGGCCACAAATGCAAAGCAGAACACTTTGCTCTGGAACTTCTCCCCTGCCATTATTTAGAAATCAAGCAGTGCAGAAGCGACAATTCTCTTTTTTTAATACAGTCCAAAAGACAATAATGTCTGTGAACTATCTCCATTTTTATTGCTATGCAATCACCTTGTCAAAAAATGAAATTAATTTTTAATCAATTTTTATTTTAGGTCCCTCTTCCTCAGCACTGCGAGGAGCACTGTACTTGGTGCACCGTTCCGAGCTGGAACTGAATGCAGCTGCAGAACGCACTGGAAAATTTCCAGTGCAAGGTTTTTTCATTAGGTTTGTCAGAAGTGAAATGTTCCATGGGAATGTGTTAATTTAAGCACATTTTGTGAGCGGTCCCAGCGGGTTTGCGATGGAAACGTGCCTGGCTGCGGGCGCGCAGCTCGCGGTGCCTGGCGGCTCCCGCTCCCCGCGCAGCGGAGCCGGCCCGGGCGCCGCGCTTGCAGCTGGCTCTTGCGCTGATACCGACGTCTCTCCAGCTCTTTGGAAGCCACTGGATAATCACTAATGTGAGAAAACGGCTGCCTTAGCAAGCACCTCCTGGCATGGCATCTTAGACTATGACGGGAAAGATGATGCATCTCAATTTAGTGACTTTTTCACACAGAATTTTGAGAAGAGCTGCCTGTTCCTACGAGTGGTTAATTAATTTGAAGTGGCCAATCCATGCCCATTCTTACCTCCTCTAAGCCATTCCAACAAGATATAAATGGTAAATTTTTACCGTATTTTTTTTTACCATAATTATAGTAAAACCATAATAACTTTTCTTCGTTTACTAGTTTTACCTCATCCTCCCCAACCCTTGCATTTCAAAACACACGGTCTTGGCTACGAAGGCCACATGCAGCAAGTGTGAGCTCCAAGATCTGCTGTTCAGAAACAGGAGGCTGTCGAGTTCAAGGGACTCACTGGAAGCAGCGACGCAAAGCCCTTCTCAGCGCCCTTCTGCAGAAGGCACAGGAAGGCGGGCAGCAGGTCTGGGGACACACGCGACACAACCGAGTGAAGCGCTGAAACGGCTCCGAGAGCAGGAGGCGACCTGGAGCTGGGCCAGAACCGCTGAGTTACGAAGTTTAGCTGATGTTGTGGATTAGGAACACGAAACTAATTACACAAGCCTCACAGAGTGGTATATATCAAATCATAACCAAAACAGGGCCGCTGACGGCGCGCAGAGGGAGGAAGAGCGGTGCTTGTCGGAGCCGCCCCGGAGGCAGCGCCTCTCGCTGCGCGCCTGTGTTCTGGCCTGCCCGCACCCACACGTGCAGCGCGTGCGGTCGCTCAACGCGCACCACGTGCAGCTGGGCGGCAGCTGCTGCAGCGCTGCATCCTGGCGCGGAGCCACACGGGACCCTGCGCTGCCGCTGTCCTCCCCGCGCCAGCGCGGCCTCCTCTGTGCAGCGGCCTCCTCCGCACAGTGGCTGCCACCGGCACCAGGAAGGTCCCGGTCCCTGCCTGTCAGGGGACCTCACGCTCCCAGACGGTGCAGCAGCAACAGGCGCCCTCCCCGGCCTGAGCTCCCGGCCTGGGGCCAGGCATGGCCACGCGTCCTCCGGGCAGGGCACCAGGAAACCCAGAGCCGTTTTCCCCAGCAGGTTTGCCGTGGGTTTTGCTGATAACCACATTATGTTTTCCCTTGCAGTGTGAGAGATGCTGCAGCTGGATGAGAGGAGCCCTCGGCCTTCGGCTGGATCGATGCAATCGATCCCAGAGGCTCCGTGTCATTTCCAGGGGATTTGCTAAAGAAGCTACTTATGTCCCTTTTTCATTGTCACCAACTCATTACCAGCCGTGGCTGCTCTGCACGCTGCTGCAGTGGCCAAGGTGGCCAGTGGCGCCCACGGGGCTCAGCAGCACCCTCGGCCTCAGACACAGAGCCGGGCACGCGGGGCTCAGCAGCGCTCGCGACACGTGCTGTCTTCCTCCTCCTCCGAAAGGGCAGCCCCACGCCAGCCTCAGCACTGATCCCCCGGCTTAACTTTTAAATTAAGAGCATTGTAAATTTGGGGCCGTGAGCGGGGATGTGGAGGACACCCCTAATCCTTCGCAAATGTCAAGTGCCTCTCGATACCGGTTACTCTTCCAAGGTAGCTAGGTTACCCTGTGCGCCAGCATGAAACGCGCCGCCAGGCCCTGCTCCACGGTGCTTCCGTCAATACGCACAATATCCGGGGCTTTACGGGGATTAGGGACGGCTCTGTGGCTTCCTCGGGACGCGACGGCCGGTGCCTGCCGGAGCGTTCGGGCTGCGCTGTGGTCGCATGTGGCACCCGCAGATCCACACAGGCCGTCCCGCACCGAGCGGCCAGGGAGCCGCTGCCACCGTCAACACAACGCCCCGAAACCCAAACCTCCAGACTGGGAAAGGCAACGCCGGCTAAGCTGCCCCCGCGGGGCTCAACCAAGGACCTCTACGAAGGCTCCTCTGCCCCCAGGACCCATCCAACGCCTGCTGGATTCAAAGCCAGACTATGGGACTGTATCAGTGAGCAGCGAATAAAGCCTTTGAGTGCCCGGTTCATTTCAGACAGACAAACGTTACGCATCTGCACAGTAACATCAGCTATGGCGCATTCGCTTCCCAGACCACACGCGATTGCTGATGCTGAATGTCATTTCACCGGGATCGAACACAGGGAGCCTGTCCCGCGGGAGCTGCCCGCCCTGCCGTGCGCTGCCCCCAGCCCCGTGCCCGCGAGGCACGTCCCGCACGGCCGCCTCCCGCCGCCTCCCGGTGCTGGTCCCGACACGGCTGGTCCCACACGGCCCCCTCCCGGTGCTGGTCCCGACGCCGCTGGTCCCGCACGGCCGCCTCCGGGTGCTGGTCCCGACACGGCTGGTCCTGCACGGCCGCCTCCCGGTGCTGGTCCCGACGCCGCTCTCGGTACCCGCGATGGCAACGCGCTAGGCAGAGCGGGGCAGCCGCCCTCGCCCCAGCTCAGCACCATGTCCCGCGCAGGGAAAAGCCACCCATGCCAGCTTAAGGATGATTTTGTCAATCCGTCCCATTACTAGAACTACAGGAACCACCAAATTTCCCCCTTGTGCTTCACTATCAATGCAAATTCCTCTCCCCAGTTCTGGTAGGAAAAGGAGTGAGCTCAGAGGTCCAAAACCTGCAACACTCCGAGCTCCGGAGCCCTTCTCGTACCTGGGACAAAGAGCCAGGAGCGCAGGAGGGCCCAGCGCCAACACTGCGGCCACAGACACAATGCCGCCGCAGTGGGAAAGGGCAAGGAATGGGCAAGGAGGGATGTGTTTGTGCACACACAGGCAGCACAACCCTCTTCAACGCTTCTTTAAACGTCACAGAGAACTTAGAGCCATTAAAACAAGCAAATTAAAAAAATAAAGAGATGCTAGGCTGACTGAAGAACAGCTAAAGGTTAAATACTCATCACTTGCTATGTACCTGCGAGGGGGAGGAGATTTTTTGTTTTAAATGGTAATTTCAATTTAAATTTTTCAGGTCAACATTTGTCTGTCTTGAGAAATCCATACCACTCTCGAACATCCTCAAGTAACTGACAGATCTGCACAATCTGCACTCTAATTTAAAAGATTTGTCTCTGCGAAAATCCCAATCCCAATCAAAGGTAATGCAGCCGGAGCTCTTGTAAGGCTTTGAAGTCTCTTTAAAGACTGTTGCCAGACTGACGGCAATAAAGAAGCGGCAAGTCTCTATTAGTTAAAATTAGCTAACGGATTCCTGGTAATCCTCCCTGTTATCACTAAGCCCCCAATGCAGGTGCCACGTTGCAGGGCCAGGCGGGATTTCCACGCCCATGCCCGTGCCGGAGCGCCGGGACGGAGGCAGCAGCGCGGACGAGGCTGCGCTCCGCGTCGCAACGTGCGCGAGGCACTGCAGAGCACTCGAGTCATTCATCACATGTATTTAAAGTTGAATTTGCCGATACTTTATGGTATTGGATTTTATTTCTATTAACATTTTATGCTGAAATTACAGAATGATTCGTGAGTACTGAATTTTTGATTGCTTTTACACTTGCCGGGACACTATTAACGTTGATTTACGTTAATAGTGCTGTAAGAAGATATTAACAATGAAATTTCCAAAAGCACTTAGCATCCCATAATTGGAGTTAAATGACAAAAAAAATGAGGTGATAATAAACTATAGCGAGAGACAGAATTTTTGACAATACTCCCCCTAAACTGTATTTTTCAGAGAAAACCCACACGGGACAACTTCATAGAAAAAGGCAGCCCCCGAAGGAAGGAGAGGAGTGTTTTTGGTGACCGGGTGGCAGAGGGGGCCGCGGTACATCCCTCCACACCGGCAACAACAGCAGGGCACGGCCGCACTGCTTCCATTAAAAACTCTAAAAGCAATTTTTGCAAGAAAAGTGCTGCAAGGCACTTGCCTGTTTTCAACACATTCGGTTAAATTGCTCATTTTCCCAGTCAAAGAACCTACCGGGTAAAGTGAAATATCGTATGAAAACTTGGAACAAAAAAAGGAACTTGAAACAAAAACCTTAAAATAGACAACAGAGAGAAACAAAATAAACACTCTGATTTACTTCAAGCAGATCTGGAGAAAATGTCAAAAGTGTTTGTATAGATGTCTTTTATCGGTGTTGTTTAAATGGAGCTCTTGTTAAGGGAAGAAGGAAGAAGTTATGCCAAGCATTTGCAGCCCATTTTAATTGAGAAAATAACTAATAAAACATTATGCTGTAAGAAGGTCATTTTGTCATTTTACTCTGGCCAGCGATGAAGAACATGTCAGGTTTTTGCTAAAAAGAAATTGTATCCACATAATTTCATGGTCCACTAAAATGTGGAAGAAAGTCACATTAGAAGTCAAATTACACAGTAACGTCGTGAAAAGTCCTGTTAGAACTTATGCAACTAAACACCCAGCAATAACCACCTTACCCACGCGACGACACATAGCGGGGCGACTGCAGCAAGGGCAAAGCCAGGGAGCTGCGCAGGGAAGCACGCCGGGCTGGCTGCGGAGCGGGGCCATCGCCACCTTTGTCCAGTGCTTCCACCCCAAGCACGGCGACACCGCCGCGGCTGCCGCATTGCCGGGGACACCGCCAAGGGTCCGGCCAGGGCTGTGCCGGGGTGACCAGCGCCGCGCTGCAACGGCCCCGACGCGACACCGCACGCCACAGGCCACCGACCCTTGAATGCTGGGGCCCACAACAAGCAGTACATTCAGTGGGCAGAAAAGGCACGATGGAGTGTTAGAAAAAAATGTGTTTTTGTTTTGAAAGATTAGAAATGTTTATTTTTAATGGAAGAATTGCTGTTTCACACAGAGAGGCATATTTGGGCTAGAGCTCTCTTCACCTATTAAAAAAATTACCTTTTATCATCTTGAACCGTGGCTGTTTACAGGGAAGGTTTGTCACTACACCATAGTAAACAGATCAAAAGGAGCCGCTACACTACTAAATTTAACATGCACCCTCATTTCTTTAGAATTAAAATTTAAATTAACCCAGTGCATTTAGAAGATAGTTTGGGGCTTATTAAGTAACCTCAGTTTCTACTGCGTGTGCAGCATAACTGGCAGCAAGGTAGCAACAGGGAGAGGAGGCGGCACGGACAGATGCGCAAGTTAAGGGCTAAGAGCCGGGCAGCACCGTGGGAACTGTCCCGGCAGCGGACGGTGGGAAAGGCCAACGAATGGGCTGGTTTGGAGCACCAGGGCTGAGCAGACCGTGACCGAGGCAGCGAGCGCGCGGCCACGAGCGCAGAGCCACGAGCGCAGAGCCACGAGCGCGCAATCACGAGAGCGCAGCCACAAACACGTGGCCACGAACACGCGGCAAGGAGTGTGCAGCCACGAACATGCAGCCACGAGTGTGCACGGCCACGCGTGCATAGCCAGGAGCACGCAGCCACGCGCGCATAGCCAGGAGCATACAGCCACGAGCTCGTGGCCACGAGCGCAGCAGGCGTTGGGCCAGTGCAGGGCACGATTGGTGGCGTGGCAGCACTGCCCCTACACACACCGGCTGCACAGGGATGAGCACGCAGGAGAGGCCACCACAAGAGTGTTCGGGAGAGCCAGGGGACACCGCAGCACCAGGAAACAGCAGTTCCTGGAGCAGAAATGCCAGGAAAGCCGCACTCTGTGGGGGAAGCAGCTGGGAACAGGGGCCCTGTGCGCGCGGCAGCTCCGAGGGCGCAGCGCCCGCCGCAGGGCTGCCACGGCTCTCGTGGAAAAGCACTGCTTTGTTAAGGCTCTTGCAGCACTACTCTCAGCACCTGCGCTGCTGCGGGCGTGCGGCACCGCGAGCAGGGCCAGAGCAGGCCCCGCGCGCTGCCCCTCTCAGGCACTCGCTCCCTGCCCACGTGGCAGTCGCTTTTCGCTCACACCCTCGCGGGCAATGCCGCTTGTGGAGCCCCCAGCCCTAATTAATCCGTGTCACTGGGAAGGTGGCGCGGCAGGATTTACGAGTGACTCAGAGCTGCCGCGGCGAGCAGGGGCACCGCAGCCCCTCGCGACATAAATGCCTCCGCTAATTGGATTGCTAGAGCTAATCAGAAGGCGGCGAGAGAATGAACAAACCAGGCTGCCCTCCTGCTGGTGCTGCTGATAAAGCAGCCGGCACGGCTGGGCCGGGTCGCTGCTCCCCACGCTCCTGCCACGGCACCGGCACGGCCGAGCACACGCGGGTGCAGCGCTGCCGTGCAGGCCCTGAGTGCATGGTGAGAAGCACTGCGCTGACCGTGGCCACCCCGTCACCACCGCGGTGATGGTCAGCACTGCAGGGCACAGAGCGGACACCCCTTGCCCCGGGGTCCCCTACTGCACCACAATCAGTGGGAAGGGGCTGCAGCTCGGCGTCCCAACCTTGATGCCTTGGGCACATGCCCCTCCCAGGAAGGAGGGCAGTCGGGGGATGCAGATGGAGAAAGCACAACCTGGAAAACTCCATGTGAAAAATCACTGTTCTGTGTAGGAGAAGGGTGAGCCGTGCTGAGCGCGATGTGAACAGTTATTGTCTGCTGTTGACCCCAGCACTGCGGGCCCGGTGTGTCCCACCCACTGCGCACCCACTGCTGACCCCACACACTGCACACTTGCTGTTGTCCCCACGCACTGCATACTTGCTGCTGTTGACCCCATGTGTTGCACATTTGCTTCTGTTGACCCCACGTGTTGCACACTTGCTGTTGACCCCATGCATTGCACACTTGCTGTTGTCCCCCTCCACACGTTGCACACTTGCTGTTGACCGCACACCTTGCACACTTGCTGCTGTTGACCCTATGCACTGAACACCCGCTGCTGTTGATCCCACACCTTGCACACTTGCTGTTGACCCCACGCGCTGCACAGCGAGGCGGGCAGTTCGCGGGGGGCGCAGGCTGGCCCTGCCCTGGCGCCCATGGCCCCACGGCTCAGCGCCGGCTGCGCCTCCGGCACGTGCTTGACACCTTGCGGCCGCCTCCAGCCCTGCTCACCGCCCTCCGCTCTCCCTCCGTCTCCCTTGCATCCAGACACATGGTCTTGAAAGGGAATCCTAGGAAACGATGATTAAAACCAACGATCCTCCTTCATGCAAACACTCGTCCACATTTTAAGTCTTTTTGGAGCCACGACAGAAAATAACCCTTGTATTTATGCAAATTTCAAGGTGGCGTGTGATGATGGAAACAAAACAGTGCTGGAGCGCAGCCAAGGCATGGCATTGACGGGGCCGCGCGGCTGCTGCCGCCCGCTCCGCCGCAGAAAGCAGCTGTGGGGAAATGGAAATCGCGGAGCCCCCGGCGAGCCGGAGACCCGCAGGCGCACGCATTCCTGCGCCCGTCTCCGCGGAGCCGCGCGCCCGGCCGCGGCACCGCCGTCGCCTGTCGTCCCCCGCGAGCCTCCCTGTCCCGCGCTCCCGACGCCCCTTTCAGGAATTTACAAACATTTTCCGCGGATCAATACGGGTATTGATTCCTCATTGTGAGCGAGCCGCGTGTCTTTGGCGGTCCAACCTGGCAGCGCGAGCAGCCGAGGGCTGCGGCAGCCGCGCGCGCGCACGGAGGACGCCGAGAAATCCACCCAAGGCAAGAGGGACCAAGATCTCGCCGGCTTTGCTGCCAGCAGCCGAGATGGATGGAGAGCAGGAAAGAAGGGCTGGAGACGAGGCACGGGAAGGCATGAGGAGAGGAGGGAGCTCGAGGGAAGAAGCGAGAGCACCGAAGACAAAGTCACCGCCAGAACGCGGGGCAGCCCTGCGCTCGCCGTCGTGCGCACAGAGGCAGAGGACTCGCCGCGCCGGGAGCGCAAAGTGACTCACGGTTTTGGTATCTGCTACGTAAGAGCTTTGGGGGATTCCTTGGCTTGCTGACAGAAGAGGAGGAAAGCAGCGGCAGGGAGGTAAAACATGATTCCTTCCTTCCTGGGAATATGCAGGCGCCGGGGCTGGCGGGAGCAGCGCTCTGCTCCCTCATGATATGCAAAAGGAGAATAATTAAAAGCGCCAGCATCACTTGCAAAGTGAGTAAACACAAAGCCTTTCAAAACCTGCTCTTCAGCTAATGAGAAGCTGTAATTTCTTATACTTAAAGGCAAAAAAAAGACACTGATGAGGCTCAGCGGAGTGTGTGTGCATGCGCGCCTGCGTGTGTGTGCATGTGTTTGTAGATATGAGAGAATCGGTTAATTGTTGATGATGTTTAGAAAAGGGATTATGAGAAAAGACACTGAAATGATGACAGGAAACATCTTGGATCAGAGCCAAAGAAATAAAATAATCAAGGACAATCAAGCCTGCAGCTCTGCAGAAAGCGCCGACTGTTCTGTCGGGGACTCGGGAGGAATTTCCCAGGGCTTTTTCGCTGCCGATGGAATACGCCTGGCACCAGCAGGGAGAACGGAAAGGAGCAGTTCGCTCAGGGGATGATACAACAGAGGACTATGGAGCTGTGCTATAATTCAGAGGTTAAATAGCTTTGTCTAGTTATTTGTCGTATGGAGACTCCTTTCTACCCACATCCGAGCCGGTCTCTGGAAATGCAACTTGTGAGAGGCTCTGAGCGCAGCAGGAGCTGCGGGTTCTCCATGCGTCGCTCCAGGACTGCGGTGAAGTTACAAACACAAAGGCAGGGGAGCCGGAGCAGGTGAGCCGGGCACAGACGTGCCCAGGGCCAGCGGCCTCGCAGGCAATTCCCTTCCTCGCCCCGGGGATTTGAAGCCCTCTCTGCTGCTGGGGGAGCGTAAGGCGCCCAGCACGGAGGACGGGTGACCACCTGGAGATGGGCGAGAGCTCTGCTCCCCACCTGGCTGGGGCATCCAGGACGAGCGGGTCGTGGGCAATGTGCCTGTTCTCTCTGAGCTTGGGTGGGCAAGAGGACGGGGGAGGCTGAAGGTGTCTCAAGACCGCTGTGGTGCACGTGCGCTACGAAACGCTGTTCCTTTGTTTTGGATGTGAGAGCCCTCTCTTCCACTCGTGCTGCGCTAGGCGCTGCGTTGGGGGGCCGGCAGTGGCTCTCAGGAGGCGGTGCGGGACACAGGCGCAGCTCGTGGCCGCTCTGCTCCGCTCCACGCTGCTCCGCACAGCTCCATGCTGCTCCGCCTGCCTCCCGGCGCCGGTGGCAGCCGCGGGGCGCGCGGCGGCGGGGAGCGGAGTGGGCTGCGAGCGCGATGCAGACCTGAGCCGCATGCTAAGGCAGCGCATTAGCATAACTAACCCAGCCATGTCAACGCGGCGGCAAGCGCGGCCATCTCCCTGCCCGGCATTCAGCCCCGGCCTTTGTCACCTCCCTTTTTATGCTCCCATTTAAGCTTTTGTTTCGCAATTAGACCCTAGAAATTCATTAGCAAGAAATAAAGGTGGGGTGCAAAAACCTATCATGAAAACAAATGAGCTATTTAAAGCATGTTGAGGATAAAAAGAGGGGATTTATGGCCCTGGTACCAGAAGACAGACCCTCGGGCAGGCTGGAGCGGCGGGCATGGTGCCTGTCACGGCGCCAAGGCGCCCGCCGCAGCGCTGCACACGGGGCCGCGCGCGTCGCCTCCACAAAGGCTCCGCGGAAACGTCCGCGCTTGCCCAAAAGGAGACGTCTTAATTGCTCCAGCTGTCAGCAGCGCTACCGTCCACGCTGCTGCTGCGGGCCGAGCCCAGGCGCCTGCGGGCTAAGCTCTGTCAGTAGGCTGGGTTCATCCACTGCAGCCCTGCGGTTCCGCAACAGGAGCCCTGCCAGGGCAGTGCGGGCAGGGCCTGCAGTGCACCTCACCACCCACCCCGCGTCCTGGTGCCCACCCTGTGTCCCGGTGCCCACCCCATGTCCCAGTGTTCGCCCCACATCCTGGGGCCCGCCCCGTGCCACCTGCCCCGGCTGCCTCATGCCCGGCGGCTCTGCGGAAGCCTGCGCCTTGCGCCTTGCTTTTAAAACACATTATTCTGCAGCAACTAGTATGTCCCCCCAACTGCCATATTTTGGTGGAGAATAAAAGCACTAGATCCCAGCACAGCCTTTCCGTAAGGAACTATCCAATAGGGGAAATCTGAAAGATAATTATGCGGGATGCGCATGCTCTATGTGCGGCAAGGACAGACGGGAGCCCCGGCACGGGAGCTGCGTTCCCTGGACGCTGGTTGCTCCAAGCTGGAGCCTCCGGCTGCGTGGCCGAGCGCGGCGCCATGGGCCCTGCGCCGCCACAGGCACCGCGGGGCTCCGGAGCCGCCGCCTTTCGCTTTCTGCCGCGAGCAGGGCTGGTGGGAGGAGGGATCCCGCATTTCTGATCCATTCTTGATGTGTTTGCACCCCTTTCCACGGAGCTGGGCTCATCTGCACCAGCCAGGAGGCCACAGTTTAAACGCTCCAAAGATAGATCAGTTAAATATTTAATCTGTAGCAGGAAGTGGAGGAAAACCTCCTGTTCATTTGAATACCTGCCCTGCGCCTGTGTCTTCCTGCATGCTGAACAGCTAATGTGTTCAAGAACAACTCTCTAACTTACACACAGTGAGGACATGCTGGATAACCTCACTCAACGCTGTTGCGCTGTTGTCTTAACAAATGGATAAACAAACTTAAACCATTACGAGTCCTCCAAATTGATCCTCAACTCCAGTGAACCCTTACTATCAATCTTTTAATTGAAAACATTGCAAAATAATAAGAACACTGCTGCCCGCTATGGCCCTATGGTGACCCACTGGGCCACTTACGAGTGGGACCAGAGTTTTGAAGCCACTAAAATACAACTGTGTTTTCACCCCCGTTTCTGGAGGCACCTCTGGGATACTCGGAAACGCCCGTTCTTGCACTCACAGAGGAATGTCCCTCACGTGTCCCGGCACGGACCGTCCCCCTTGGGAACACGGTCTCGGCGCTGCCGGGCTGAGGCTCCCAGCTCCAGAAGGGGCAGGAGCAGTGTTGTGCGCCCGGGACCGCCGCGCCGCTCCCGCACCCGCCGCCTCCGTGCTCGCTGCGGAACCACCTACCCGTCCATGAGGTGACGGCAATAACGCTAATTAATAAACTCTGACCAATGCAACAGAAACCTGAACCACGGCACTGCCCTCTCCACTTGAGCCTGAATTCACGGCCTTCAACTCGATAACCCATCTGTTTGAGACCCAAAGGGAAACGTGAGCGAGGCGCGGAGCAAACGAGGCCCGTTTTCTAGGCGAAGGGAGCGAGCCCCGCTCCGCTCTCAGATCCTGCGTGGTCTGTCCACCACGGGCTGCTTTATCCTCCTTGCTGCAGCTGCGAGCAAGCCCGGCCCCCTCTTTCCCTGAGCCTCACATTATCTTGTTTTTTCATAAAATAACCCTGAAATTGTAACACTTTGCTGAATTTGCTTAAAGGACAAGTTTCAAAAGTTACAATTCACCTAATAAAGCCCATTTTTATGCAAACATTTAGCGGTACTTCTCTTATGCATATTCTTCTTCTCTAACTATTTAGTGTTTGCTCCAAGGAAGTCACAGAACTACATCTTAATAAACAGAATTTCTATTATTACACCATTATCATTCTCAAATACATTCTCAAATACAGCACAAATACACCTTTGCCTAAATGGAGAGCTCGTCTCATGCAAAATCTACACGTGAAGGAAAAGCAGAGCTGGAAATGCAGGTTTAGCAGAACCCGCAGAACGTGCAGGGGGGAGCGGATGGAGGCGGCTGCGTGCCCCGTGTGCCCTGCATGCCCCGTGTGCCCTGCATGCCCTGCGTGCCCTGTGTGTCCCGCGCGCCCTGCATGCACTCTGCAACGCTCCGTGCTCCGCGCAGGCTGCCGCAGCGCAGGGCTCCCAACAGGCCCTCACAGCTGGGCCATGCTGGGCCCAGTTGCACCCGCAGAGCAGCTGGTGCTCGAGGCAAGCGCGGCTCATGTGGCACCTGCACCGCCCATCCTTAGTTTAGGCCCTTTCCCCCTCGTTCCGGCCCCGCAGCAGGAGGAAGCTCCAAGGTCGGGCAGCCCAGCGCGGTCCCGCACTACACAAGCAGTGACCAGACTGCCCCCACAACGGTTTCCAGTGATTCCCAGCACAAGCCCCTCCTCTGCTTCCCCGCATTCACCCACGGCCACCTCCTGCTGAGCTGGCTCCCTAGATCACCTTGTTCCTGGATTCCATGTAAATTCCCTTTATGCCGTAACACCAAACAGGTCACTGAAACCTGGAGACGGGCGATCTTGCTCAATCTGTTGCTTTGCAGGACTGGACATGAGGCAAGGCTACCGCGTGGGCCCAACCACCCCCTCCAGTGCACGTTGTGCTTTATCCCATTTCCCGTTCCACCATTCCACTGGGTTCTCCTCCCTCCCGAGGCACGGCTTAAACCCTGCCCGCTGCGGAGGCCGGCGACGCGGAGCCAAGGCGGTGACACACCCCAGCTCGCCAGCTACACACACAACGGACCACTGAGCTCCTGGGTTTGAAATGCAGCTGCTTTTCCAACTAAATCCTACGTGAATCGGTGTGCACTACAGTTCCCAGCACAGGTCATAGCGTAGCCAGTAACTAACCAGGATGGGAAACATTCGATAGAACAAAAATCACAGGGTGATGCCTGCGACCTCCAGGATAGCTGCTGCTTTCATTTGTATACAGCCAATGCTTTTAAAGAAGACAAACCATCTGCAACACAACAGAATCAGGCAAGATACAACAGCAGGAGAAAAGACCAGCATTTCCCAACCCTCCTTTACCTTCCTCCTATCCCTCTCACCTTCTGCTTGCCTTCTTCTTCTTCCTCTGTTTCATTAAATTTGCTGTCTCAGCCTCAAACTGAAGCCAAAAATGCTGCTTCCAGCTTGGCGGAGGTGGGAATTCAATGGGAATTCTTCCTGCCAAGCCCCGGACTCGGCTTACAGCACTTGCAGAGCACCACACAGCTCGTACAACAGGACACAAGGGCCTCCAAAAGTTTCCCGGCTAAATGGGAAAAAGCAGACACTCTCCTCAGACTCTTCTAAGCTATTAAATGTCTTTGCCCATCAGAGAATTTCCCAAGGTTTCCATTTAATTCCTAAGTCTGATGATTCTCAAGAAACTGAAGTGCATACATATGTTGTAAACAAAATACTTCAGACAAAACTGTATGAAGAAAGCAACAAGAAAGCTTCCTTAAAGGACGAAAAAAAATAAATAAAGGAGAAAAGAAAAAAAAAATTAAAAAAAGCAGCTCCAGACTTACACCTTTCAGCTTTTCATCTAGGTAGATGCAGGACACCGAATTATATTTCATGGAGCCTACCATTATTTTTTCTGCTGTTATTAGTGTTACACAAAGATACTTCATTATTATGTAGTACCCCAAATACTAAGAGTGACAGGATAATGCCTCGAGATACTCAGATATATCAAAAACAGGCACTTTAACACAAGTGATTTACAGTTGAATAAAACTGAATTTTGAATTAGATCATGACATGAGTAGGGGGGCAATGGGAGTCCTGGGGTAGTGGGGCTTTTCAGAGCCCAATCTAGAGGAGAAGGTTCAGAGACTCTTCAGGACAAGTTAGGAGTTTGTTTTCACTGTATGTGCAGGCTATTTTTCCTGCCAGCACATCACCTCTCATGATCTCTGGAAACTGAGCAACTGAGAAACAGACCTGGCGAATCTGACTTGATTTCAGCACTGCACATGTAAAACCGAGCGGGTCTGGAGTTGCTATTTTCTCCTCCTCCTAGGCCTGTTTGACAGAAGTTTGAGGGTCGCTTTCCTGCCAAGGACATGAAGCCACAGACTCGACCCGCGCGGCTGTTCTCCAGCGCCAGAAACCATCGGGCAGGGCCACGAGCAGCAGGGAAGCGGTGGAGGCCGCGCGGCTGCTTGGAGCCCGCCCCGAGCGCCGAGCCCAAACCCCAGCCAGGCCCAGGCTCCACAGGACGCGGCGGTGCAAACTCCTTCCATTCCCTTCACATGCTCCGTCCCAAGCACCACGAGCGAACGCTGCCGGCCCAGAGACGACAACCGGCAAGGCAAGGGCCAGGAAAGGCTCTGCGGACGGCATCACACCTGCCACGGGGAAGAGCCGGCAAATCCGGCTGCTCATCACAGCGGCGCAGGATAAACAGCACGGAGACCTCGCCAACCTCCGCCCGGAAACCGCATGGCTGCATTCCACGTCTCATACCGCGTTTAATCCATGCCATTTACACTACACATCCCAGGAGGGCACACAAAAATCATCCTTACAAGGCTTAAGACAATGAGGTCAGAGAAGATCTCCCTACCTCAGTACGGAAATGCGACGGTTCTGAGGCAAGATCCAGTACCAGTGAGCGGAGCGGGACGTCGGCTCTTACTCAGACTGGAAGAACTTGGTGCCGCTTCTCCGGAATAATGCCTGCAATGAGAAACACAAAGCACATAAAGAAGCCTGAAGAACATGGGACAGCACACAGAGAGAACCAGAAAGCAGCCCAGAGCACAGAACAAATATTCTTCTAGCTGCGTTGGTTCCAATTCAGCTGAGCACAACTTCGCCAAGACCGGGCAGGAGGCCGCCCTCGCCGGGCAATGCTCGCAGGGGACCAGCGCACGGCGGAGAACGATGGAGATGCAGAATTAAATTAACTCCTTGCAGTGATGTTCACCACGGGAGAGGCTGGGGAGGTCCCTGCACCAGCGTTAACAAGTCACCAGACACCAACACTGTTCCCTCTGGAGGTTTAAATGAGCTCAAGTAGGAAACTGCTGAGCGTCCTTTCTTTATTGGTACCAGAGGATTGGAAGTACAGCTCTCTAGAAAGGACTTTACCAGCAATCCTGGGCATTATAGACCACAGGTCAGACTTACACAACAGGCAAAAGGGTAGAAAACTGTGAAGTCAAATATGAATTAGCAGGCACGAATAAACAGGGCATGATGGGGAGAGCCCAGGGATGAACTTGTACCTATAAATCCCAGTTCTCTGGCAGGCAACAGCTCTGAATACGGGCAATTTGGTGTGACAAGGGGCAGCAGATTTTCTAGAAGCTTTGAAGAACATCTTGCACCAAAGGTTCTTTGGGAAACTAAAGGGTCACAGGATAAGAATGATTAATCTTCTCATGAGAAGATAGGGAAGAAAGGGCTCAGACCAGGCAGGAGCCGGGGCTCCGCACGCTGAGCAGCGCTTACACACCAGGTTTGGGGCAGAGTCAAATCTGAACCAGCTGAGAAGAGTTCCCAAAAAATCCCACAGAATTCAGGGAGTGGGAGAGACAGCACAACTCCAGGTCCCTCCTAGAAAGTCTGGACTTCAACGTCGCTGCTTGGGAAGCAGCGCCTGCCCAGGAAAGCGATCAAGAAATCCCTGCGGCATTCCCTGCACCCGGCCCTCCGCAAACACGGGAGCCACGTAATCAAAGCACAAGGATTTCTGCAACCTCAAGTCATTACAGATAGTGTGGGAAGTTCCCTTCTTACACAAGAAAACAGATTTTTACATGATTTAGCAAATAGGATATTTGGGGGAACAACTTGGTACTGGTGCCACTTGGTTGAGTGGGAGAGGAGGATGAAGTCCCAAGTCTGTGGTTCTTGCACACAGGACACCAGCCCCATGACTGGGGGATCTTTGAGGAACAGCAGAGAAACAGAAAGCTAAAACTTCTCATTCTAGCTATATTATCAGATTAATTATTCAGATTTTAGCTGAGAGTTAGAGAATAAAGTCGCTCTGTCTCTGGAATGACCCTGGAGACGAGACGACAATTCTTCTGCCGCTAGCAGATTAGTCGCAGAAGATCATATTCCTCCATCCCCCGACAGATTAGACGAAAGGAGAAAGAAATCTTTCCTTTGGGATTCTGCCGTGGATGGGAGGAATCCCCCTGGTGTTGGGGAACAGGGAGCCAAAGCCTCCCACACTGGGAACGCGCAGAGGAGCCGGGCAGCCTGGTGCAGGGAGCGCTGCGGGCGCCTGGGAAGCAAGGCGGGACAGCAACAGCGAGGAGCGGATCCCTCGTCCTCACCTCGCCCGAGCTCGATGCAGACCTGAGAGCCACAGGCACATCTAGCACCGAGCGGGATGCGCACCTTCCCCACCTCCTCTGCGCCTGGAGACGTGTCTGCAGCAAGGGAGAGCAGGTGGGGTGCGGAGTTCGACTTCAAGAACAGGGCATTTGATCTGTAACTGTTTTTCAATGATTTTGTCTTTTTCCGTGTTATTACTTTACATAACTAGGTTCTGTACAATATTGAGAATCAATAAAAATGCGGGGAAAAGAGTTTCCCCCTTAACCGATGCTGCTGGGATCCGGCCCTGCCGTTTGAAGCGGCCGGGTTTCCTGCCAGGCTCCAGCCCGGCCGGGGTTATCGGCTCTAGTCCCGACCGCGGGAAGCGGCAGCACAGCCGGATCGGAGGGGGCGACCTGCAGGACGAGCCGCGTCTGCAGACCAACAAGGCGCTTGACCACGTGCTTAGAGCCACCACTGCCTTCATCTAGTCCAAGGTAACCCTCCCCTTGACCACAGCAGCAGCTTTGGCCTACAGAGAGCAAGGACCAGAAGTCACTTTGGCAACAGCAAAAGGGCAGAACGCTCTTTGCAAACGCCTTTCGTGTTGCTCTCTGACCTCTCCGCGTGGCTTTTGTGCACTGACGAGTGCCAGGATGCCGAGAAACAACCCTCACCCAAAGGGTTACAGAACATGATCCTTTTTCGATGGCTTCCTCGGACATACAACAAGCCCAAGCAGAATCAAAGTCAAATAAATAAATAAATAAATAAATAAAACCCTGCTTACTTTCAACCCCAGATTAGGATGGGGCTCTAGATGCCAGCAGAGGTAACGAGCATGAGGAGATGAGACTATGGGAGCTACTTAAACAGATTAAGGGATTCTCTGCAGCATAATTGAAAGGACGAGTAGCCTCACTGTGGCCATTGATAGCGGCAGGAGAAGCAGCCCGGGCGGCCGCAGCACCAACCAGTGGTACCAGCCCCCGGTGACAGGGTCCAGAGCAGGGCGCAGTGCAACAAGAGGCAGGAACCTGCGACCGCCCCAGGCGGCCCCGAGCCCGGGCTCTGCAGCGACCTGGCACCAGGCATCCGCAGGGACCCAAAGGCTGCTGCTCCTTTCGGCCTGCAGAAACTGCAGCCTGCGGGAACTGTTCACATTAAATGAGAAAAAAAATGTACTGAAAAAAATCTAAAAATATTTTTGTTTGGGAAGACTATGATGCTTGACCCAAACAAAACGTTTCATTTTTCAAAAAATAAAGGAAACATTCAGCTTCCACACAAAACACTTTCAAGCAAAACAAAACAGAAAAACATCTACGTTTGTCTGAAAGGACTTCAGTTTTGTTCATCTGTGGCGCTTTCTGACAGCTGTTTACAGCTGGCTGTGTAAACACGTTATCTCCATGAGCTTCCTACACTACCGTGAGCGCCGGTGCCCACACTGACTTACGCAGAGCTGATCCACTTTTTTTTCCAGAGATTTTCCCTTCATATTACGAGCAAATTTAAGCTATGATGATAAACGTATAACTAAGTGTTAGGGTTCATTTTGTTTATAAATGTAATCCATATAAAAATTTATAATGCTCATTTGAAAAATAACCCCTAAACCGCACGGCTCAGCGCACGGCCGGGGACGGTGCCGATCTGCAGCCGAGTGCCCAGCGATTTCCACTCTCCCTGTGCTGCCAACCGACACGTCCGGGACCTGGCTCTTCCTGCCCGTCCCTAGGAAGAGCTTCCCCCAGGTCAGCACCAATCCCAGGGATCCGTAAGCTGAGGCGCCTTCTGCCGCAGCCTCCCCTGGGATAAGCGTGCACCCGAACGTCAGCCTCCTTTGTCACCTGGGCCTGCTCATAGACCCGGCTCTGCGGTTTGGAACTCCTCAAGACTTCAAGCCCTCTATAAACTATTACTGTATCATAATGACTTTAAAATAACTTTGTGTTATAGGCTCCATAATCTTTTTCTTCACGGGCTTATTAAAGTGCTGACACGGTGTCATTTCCTCGCCAACAGCCCCGTCACAGCGGCAGATCCCAAGGTAGGCACCACTGCAAAGGTGCAGGGCGGGTGGCGGACCCTTTCCCAGCTTTACAACTTGCTTTTCCAAACTGCCAGCAGATCTGCAGACAAGCTGTGCTGGTTGTGGGACAATTGTGCACTCCTAAACTAAAATACTTTTCAGCGACAGCTATGCATAAATTATTTATTCATTTGTATTTGCATTTAAATTGCTGAAAAATGTCCAAATAACTGCTTTGAAAATTGTTCCAAAACTTCTCCCTAGGATGTGACCTGGTGGCCAAGTTTATTCCCCAAGTAAATTAGAAGATAGGTTTACAACTGAAACGCCCAGTGGCTCCGAAGGTGCTTTCTCCGGAGCCCTGAGCGCTTCCCTCGGGAGCACTGGGTTTGGGGGTCCCGCCAAGCCCCCAGCCTGGGGCTGGCACCTCCCGCACCTGCGACGCTCGCGCTTGGCCCCGCGCGGGCTACGCAGCGTGACCGGGAACATGAAAACAGATTAATAAACTTGCAAGTAGTCTTAAGTGGGTTAATAAAGCAAAACAACAAGAAAAGCTAAGCCAGGTTTGCTGAGTCCTGCCTGCCTACATGCCTGTTTTTAGCCCTGCTCTGTGGACAGCAGCTATTTTGTTTCCCACCTGGATAAATTCAGGAAAGGCCAAAACAACATGCACAGAGCGGTGATATTCCCACCTCCATATTGACCCGAGTGGAGCAGGACATCCTGATGACATTCAAAACCCAGCTCAACAATTAATTTATCTGGCAGACAGCTGAGAGGCTTGAAAAACACTGCCTGGCACCTGTAAAGCTAGAAGGGTGAGGGATCTATTATTAATGGCCGGAGGAGAGGTGAAATCAGGGCAGGGAGCGAGCACCGGCCTGGCCAGCGCCGTTAGCCAACGGCTCGGAGCTGCCTCTTCTCCAGATTTTATGTCCAAATCACATGGATGGAGGATCAGGCTCCATTTAAGAAATCATTATTTTTTTGGTTTGTGCCACTGTTGGAACATCACGTGATGCCACCATCATCACTTGGACCAGCAGTTCACTTTTGACCAGCCTCTGCGCATTTCACAGAGCAAAACCTGACTTAATCTGATTTCCGCCTTACTGTGAGCAAACCTCATGACACACCAGCCCATTTTCTTCATTCGCTACTCAAAGATGCTCCAACAACTATAAGGTTTAGAGAAGTATTTTTGCAGAATGACATAGCCCAGCTCCTACATCAGCTCCTACCACTTCTTTGGACGAAGCCGTTACTAACTCCATGTCTCTGCTTCCTAATCTATAAAATGGACGTACCAGTTTTGATGTGGGAAGAGGCAGGAGCACTAACCTGCGGACTGCCCTTGGTATTTGCGAGGTGCCAGGCGCAATCCTGGTGAGTGCCGGCGCCCGGCGGCGAGGCGAGGGAGCGCTCAGAGTGCCGCGCGGACACCGACACCGCCGGCCTCAACCACGGCGGGCACTAGCAGGAGAAAACGTGTTTCCTGCTCTGACACTGTGCAATGTAAAAAGTCAAGATGAAACGAGGGAAGGGAATGCTGGATACAAAGGAATCTATGTAGTGACAGGTCCTGGCTTGTTATTTTAATTAAAAATATGCTAAGTCCTTCTTTTTGTCTCTTTCAGCCCTCTCATCCAAGCCCTAAGCTTCAATTGCGGCGTCCGCATAACCTCCCCTAATCACCCGACTCTGCGGCCGCATAAAGGAGCTATTGAGGGTGAAGGTAACATGGGAATGGAAGATGTCGAAGATTAAGGGGCTGACATAGCGGTGGAGCGCGGGCCCAGCCGCACGGCAGCCGAGGAGGCCGCGGCGCCGAGGAGGCCGCGGTGCCGCCCCCGTGTCTCGGCGCCCTGCGCTGCGGCCGCCTCCCTGCCCGTAGGCTCCCGCCCCGCGTGCGGATGGACTCGCCGCCCCCGTTCCACAGAGCCGCTACTTCAGGAACGCTGAGGGAGCGAGGCACAAAAGCCTCGGCCGGTGGAAGCCCCCGCAGTGACCCTGCCCCTGCGCCCTTCCCGCCGGCCCGGGACCCCGGCACACGCTGGAGCGCGGCCGGGCCCAGCTCTGCCCCCGCTGCCCGGCAGCTCTTCCGTCAGGCGGCTCGGGTGTCTAACGAGCGCCGAACACCAGCGACGTCGAGACAGACACCGAAATCAATACCACCGCACAAACTAGTCACGCTGAGGGATTAGCCGTCCCACGGACAAGCACGGGCAGTTGAATAAGAGAATCATGACTTCGAATAACACGGGAGGTTTATGAAGGCAGGCAGCAGCCTCTAGCCCTCGTAACCTCCAGCTCGCCGGGAGAAAAAGGAGATGGGGAAATGTTCTCTGATGGCCCCTGCTGCCCGGCACCCAGGAGCCGCACGGGACGCGCTATCCAGCTCCAGAGCAGGGAAATGGTGCCGGGAAGGGCCAGTGAAACAAGCTGGGGGCAAAGAGGGTCTTCCTCGCCGGCAGGTCCGTGTGGGCGCAAGCGGACGCGTGGGAGCAAGAGGCCCACCTCGCACCATCGCCCACTCCATGAGCTCCCCTGGCACCGCCACAAGGACCCACGCGGGGCCAGAAACCCACGTCTTCTATCGGGAACGCTGCAACAAGACTCTATTCCTCATGGAATGGGATGGGGTTCCTCATGGGTAGAGCCGGGGTTAGGAAAAGCCCTCAAACAGCAAGGTCGTGGTTGTTTTTAACCCAGCTAATACATGATATAATTCCTGTGCTTCCATCCGCTGAAGTCTCATTGCCTCCTATCGCTCTGCTTTTGCTGCTTTGATCGCTCTGTTAGGGCTCCAGAAGCCGCAGGTACAAGTTCTGCTTTGGACTTAGGTTGTCACCAATGAGAAAACAGGGACTACAGAGGAGAGGAAGGGGGAAGGAACGCTCAGAAACCTCCAGGGTTTAATCAGGCATCTTTAATGTATTTGCAGGTCTCTGGTATATTAGAAGTCTACAGCCTAGTTTAAGTCACTGGGAGCATGGGGAGGATCTAGACGGGCAAACTCAAGCCCCACCAACAGCTTTCCTTTTCTGATTCAATTGATTTAACAGAGGAAATGAACAGTGTCAATATTTCTCAGCTTAGCAGCTGAACAGATGTAGTACAGAAAGTTAGAAAGACACCACATATCTATGCTTCCCTGAAATTATGTCCCAATTATGACCTGAACACTTTTATTATTTCATTTTTCACAACTATTCATATCACTCTCCTGATATGTCCAACAACTAAACCCAAAGATGGCATGGAAGCAAACAGTGACAAATCGGCTCACAGAGCCGCCTGCTACATTTCAAGGTGGTGGCCGATCCTCCAGATAATAAAATGCATTTCCCAGACGTGAAATCCAGATCCGTGACCTGGCAGAGGGGAGGTCGGCACCTGCTGCCTGCTCATGCGGGGCCTTCAGAGCAGTGGCTCTGAACTTCAGCTCAGAGCCTCACAACTGCTTCAAACTCCCTCCACTTTAGCTAAATCCAGCCGTTTTTGGCATGCTAACCAACTATTGCAGTGCAGGAGGCACAGAGGAAGCCAGGAGCACGTGGCTGCCTGCCACCGCATCCCGGGTTGATGAGCGGGGCCGGACGAGCACCCCCGTCGGCTGGGGCGCAGCTGCGAGGGGCTGCCCCGCGCACCCCGCTCCCCGCTCCCCGTCCCGGCGGCGTGGGAGCAGCCGCGGTGCCGCCGCTGCCCGCAGGCTCCGCAAGCTGGGTGGCTCGGCGGCACCGCGCACTTTAATCCGCCCGTGATGAGCCTATTAGACACCTGCTCAGGCCTGCGGGGCTCGCAGAGGCTCTTCCTTTCCCATCTTAGACAAAACGGAGGTCAAGTCAGTGCGCCTCGGCCTTAGCATATTATTGCATGCTCAGAGCAGTCTCCAGCAGAAGGAGTACATCCTTCTCTCGTGAGACCATCAATCTGTCCCTGTCCCCAGCCCCCACTGCTCCTTCTCCTATATTAACCTAAAATATGAGAGCATGTGCTTGCCCCTAGTGCTTCTGCTCCCAGAAAGCACCCCGTCCCCTCCCTGCAGCACTCCTTATCTAAGGCAGCGTGTCACTGCAATTTTATGGTCAACATTACAGGCTGGAGCCCTCCTTTGAACCAATCAAAGCACCCTGAATACGTTAGGAGAGAAGCGAGGCTTGCAGCGAGCCGCTCGCTCCCGCCCGCGCCTGACCCCCTCCACCAGCAGCCACCATAAATCTGCCTTACCTGATGGGAGATGGGCTTTTTAGGATCTCTCAGGGTGCTTTGAGGTAGCACTTCTATGAACTCCATGCCACAATAAATAATGCTACCTGCAATATGTCTTTGGGAACGTGTCAGCAGCTGCTGTCCTGCCATGAATTTTTATTCTTTTGCCGTCTGGAAGATAGATTCCAGATACAGCATTTCCCCGCACTTAGTGTCAAATCTCTTTACCCCTTTGCCCCGGCAGAATGACAGGGACCACAAATAAAATAAAATAATAAAAAAAGCAGCATAGGAAAAATGGCCTGAGAGCAGAGGGAAAGCACTAAACTCACCTCCCCGCCACAGAGCTCTGGAGGCGCCAGCAGCGAGCAGAGGCAGGGCAGGACGCGGGAGGCAGGCAGCTCCGCGCGCCGCAGGGACAGCTCCTGGGAAGGCTGTGACGGGGAAGCTAAAGGCAGAGGGGCTGTGTCGAGGATGCTGCACGGGAGCGGGGTGCGTGTGAAACCACGGCACTGCCCAAGGTGGGGAAACGGGATGTCCCACAGGGAAGGGAGGTTCCTACAACATCCATCTGTGCTACTTCACATAACACGGTCATACAGGAAGGCTGAACGGTTGAAACTTTTGCAAACTTTGCACTCTGCTCTGAATCAGGACAGAGTGTGCAAGGAGGAACATTAAACCAATTGCCGGTGGGAATTCCAGGCAAAAAACGAATTTCAGTTGGCACGGGGCTCTGGCCACGTTAAGGTGAGCCGTGAGGAGCTGTGGGAGCTCCGGGGCGGCCCCGGGGCCAGCCCCGTTCAATGTCGCCTTCGTTCGCTGCCTGACGCGGCTGAGCATCCCCAGCAGCTTCTGCGCCCGGCGCCAATGCAGGCAGCGCCTGCTGTGCGCGGCGGCCGAGCCTCCACGCGCAGGGACCCGGCAGAGCGGGCTGCCTTCCAGCACGAGAGCCCCGAGTTCAGCAGAGGGCACAGCACATCCTGCGGGGCAGGGACAACCCCACGCACCCGCACAGTCTGTACGTGGCGGCCGGCACTCGCCACGGGTACCGCCTGGCATCAGCAAGCTGCCAGAAAGGCGACAAAGTACCAAAACTAGCAAACAAACAAAGCAGCCAGAGAAACTGCTATTAGCTGCATGGTTCAGTCGTGAAGATAAGAAATATCTGCTCAAACAGCAGGATTAACATGCCTGTAAAACATGAACTTGATGCAGTCTGCCTCTGCAAAAGAGCCCCAGCTAGACAGATCACAGTGCACCCGACTCCCATCCTCAGTTTCCCTCTTCTAGCTCAGAGCCTTATGTAAAAATAACGACTCTTTGCTTTCCATTGGAACGCGTATGGACTGCAGCGCAATCCTAACTGCAGACGATGTTTTCCTTCCTTCCCAGCGTGGTTCCGCACTCCCTACCTCTGGAGGCGCGAGGGGAAGGGCGGCTCTCCTGGCGCGGGCGGCTCCGTGGCTCCCTCCACCCACGTCCGCTGCCGCCCGCCCTGCCTGCGAGGCCCTGCGCAGAGCCGCGCGCCTGCCCCGTGCGCGGGGCTGCGTCCTGCGGGGCGGCCCTGCGCCCCCGGCCGTGGCGCTGCTGCCCGCAGGCCACGGTCTCGCGGAGGCCTTCGCATCTCTCCTCCTTTTCCACCTTGAAAACTGAACTTTCCACAGCGGAACCGAGCCTCTGCTAAACCCGCAGTAGAGAACCACACACATTGCAAAACACCACCCGGCTCCTCCTGCCCCAGACACGGGGACTAAACACTGCTGACACACGGCAGCGTGAAAGCGGAGGAGATTTACAAGGTCATTGACAAATGCAAGTATTGATTGGTATTAAAGTGTCTTGTGATTAATACAGCCTTCGAAGTAATTAGTGCAGAAGATCTCTTATATCTCCCCATGTTTAAATAATGTATCTGTGAACACGCAGCCCCCTGTCAATCACCCCGGCTGAGGCCAAACATCATATCACCTGAGAACTCATTTGGAAACTGGGCTTCCTGCCTGCTGAATACCTTTCAAAAACAACAACTCTTCCTTAATTGCCTGGGGTGACCTATATTTAGTCTTGCAGCTCGCTGCTGGGGGGGCAGAGACAGGGAAAGAGCTAGAAAAAATGCCAGCACTTGCTATTCCTGCAATGGGAATTAAACCCTGGAGAAATATCAGAGGCACCGACCGGAGCTGTGAAGGGACCCCTGGCAGGGACGCGGATCCAGCTCAGCCCAGCACATCTTCCCCATATCTGATGGGCCCATGCAGCTCTCCCGTTCACCCTTCCACAAGGATTTAGATTTCCTCATCCCGCAGTCTATGTTAAAACATTTTTTTTTCCAAAGAAATCCACATGCCAAGGTGCACAGAATACCTCCTAGGTGTCACAAGTTTAACTCAGGGGAAAAGGTTTTTATTAACATTCTCCAAACCAGTTTTGCATCTAGCTCACACTAACAGATTACCCAAATCTTTGCTTAGAATTTCTACGCATAATTTCTAATAGAAGACAGGCCTGAAAAGGGCCTCAAACGGTCCCGAGCAGCTCTGCGCCCACAGGCTGGGGCAGCAGCTGGCTCCCCGCAGGCACCCCGGCTGCCGCGCGGCTCCTGCAACACTAACGGCAGAGCGGCCTGGCCCCTTGCGCGCTTTGCAGCCATCCGCACGGCCACCAACCCTCCCGTTCCCCTGGCTCGGGACCCGGAGATCACAGGAAACTCCAACTCCTCTGAGGTGCAAGTGCGCGGGACTGGAACTATCTGAACTGCTGAAAACCTGCAGCAAATCCTGTTCCAATTCTGCTGCAGAGGGAAGCGTTAAGGTCCAAAAGGCACTTCAAAAGAAAACGAAAGCAGCAAGTCTGCAGGAAAAAGCGGCTAACGGAGAAGAGGGGGAAATGGGCTATAGAGCACCAAGGAGCTATGGAAGCACCATGCAAGCGAGGGCAAAGGAAAGGGCCATGCACAGCGTAATTCAAAAAAGCTCAACTTTTAGAAAAATTACTGCCCGTTTATTCCCCTTATTTTGCAGCTAAGCAATACTTTTTTTTTGCTATTATGTATTGGAACATGATGATGATAACATCCATGTAAAGACACATTCCAAACAATCTGCCGAGAGGAGGGCTATCCAAGACCCAGAGGAGCCTCCGCACTCCTGCTGCGACACACATGCTCAGCAACCAAAGCGCCATCGCGGGAGCCGCGTCGAGGCCACCACGGGAGCGCGGGGCTCCCCGGACAGGCTCCGTGCACCCCTCGAGCGGGCTCCACATGCTGTCGGACGGCTCTGCACATTTCCCAGATGGGCTCCACACGCTCCCGTGTCACCCGGCCACCATGGCCCTCCCGGCCACCCCAGGGGTTACACTAAATATACCGGTACGTTCACCACTCTCATGCATAACAAAATCAAGAAGTGCTCTGACCACCACCATAAACTACCCGACAACAACAGAAAAGGAAAATCCTGACCTAGAATGTCTCACATTGAGCTGGAAAATCCAAGCTGGGGACTTACAGCCTTTTCTTTAAATAAGGCACCAGAAATAGTCTCCTGCCTCTAGTATTAATCTCATTTCCTTTCTTCTTGCACCTGCTAACGTTACCTAACCCATAACTCCCTTTCTCTTCCCCTCTTACGAGTTTATTTATTATGGCTATTTTACCAGCTATTGGTTCAACAGACGCCACACAAATATTCATCACTTAGTTCTCCGGGTAAATTGTATTTAATCAGCGTAGGAGAGAAAACAGCATAATTACCGATGCCGGATACCATTACACCAGAAGAAATTAAACCCCGTCTGGAGGCGTCCAGCGCCGGCGCTGCCCACGGGCGCCCCATCCCACCAGCCGCAGCCAGGAAGGGCAGGGAGAGGGGGAGCGCAGCGGAAACCGAGGAGGAAAAACAGGGAATGGCCCAACTTCTCGTATCCAAGCTGGTATATTAATCTTTTTTAGAATATAACTGTACTACATTAACTGTAATACAGAAAACCAAGCCCACTGGCCAGAGACGGCACCCGCGGGTGGCACCTCTTCCATTTGTGCCGATTATAGCGCTTCTGCGTGACCTTTCTTTCCTTTCCAAGGTAAACACTTCCATTTTAAAAATACAAATTCACTTCCCGATCAATAAAGTACAAAGAAGCGATTACAACAACAGGCAAAGAGGCAAAGGGGTTCGTTTAGACGCCCAGAGGAAGGCGCGGGGCAGTTTGCTCCAGCCCACGGCACCCGAAATGGGATGCTGCATTCGTGCGGACCCCGAGCGAGGCCGGGCTGCGCCGTGGAGTGCTCTGGAAAGACACTGTTTGTCATCGCGTGCCATCGGTGCTCAGAACCGCAGCAGCGCCCCGCTTCAGCCAGAACAATGACCAGAAAGGCTGAGTGTGGTATTTTGTTTATTATTTATTTTTTGCTAATAATACATCTGAGGTTTAGATAAGTAACTAAGAGGAAGGAGAGCTCCTTCCAGTCCATCCTGCTGCCGACAATTAAGAAACCTCAAAGTAATTTTTGAAAATGTCAGCGTCTCATTTAGCAAACGGATAAATAATGAATGAAGCATAATCACTGTCCTGTGCTGGTGGTACAGCTTCACGGTGTCATTAGTAAACTAACGGTATAATATCTTCGTGTCACAGTTTAATTATTTCTTGTAATTAGTTTCAGCAATGGATTGCACAGAGTCAGGCCCCCTGAGCTAAACAAAAGGTAATAGAACTTCCCGAGTCCCCACATAAATCAATTATGAAAGTGTCCGGTGTTATTGGAGGCTTGTTTGCTGTCATTTTACGCACAAAGGAGGAAGGACCCCGGTGCCCACGGAGGGCGACCCCCGCGGGGGCGCGGGACGGGGCCGCGGGGCGCGGGACAGAGCAGCTGCGTGTGGCAACGTGGCTGGCGCTGCCCGAGCAGACACTCGCTGCCCAAGAACAAGGGCTGCTGCTGGGCCGGCTCACGCGGCGCAGGACGGTGCTGCAGTCGCACATGCTGCAACTCTTCGTTCGCACAGTCTTCCAAACACGCGGGCACCGACCACCACCCGCACCTTCCTCTTCCTCCCCTTTCCTCCTCCCTCTCAGCACCACGGCGCTGGGTGCCTCGCTCGCGTTTCCACACCAGGACAAGGCAGCGGCGCCACGTTCGCAGCCTCCTCAGGGCGCGCGGGCAGCCGCGGCCATCCCTGCGCCACGAAGCGGCCCTGTTCCACCAGGCACCATCCCTGCTGCCTCCCACACAGCGGATCCCCCCAGCTCCTGGCCTGGAGCGAGCGGGAGCAGAGCCAGCGCACAAGGACACAGGGAGGCTGCGCACGCTGGGACACGCTCCGGAGGTGTGCGCCGCGCGGGGACCATCCGCGTGCCAACGAGCGATGGCGTGAGGCGCCCGCGCCCTCCTGCCACAGCCCCCAAGGGCCAGCGCCGAGCGCGCCAGGAGGGCAGGGCGCAGGACGGGCCGTGGCCGGGGCGCCGCGCGCTGCCATGGCGACCGGCCGCCTGTTCCCATGGCAACGGCCGCAGGTCCGGCGCGGGGCGCGCGCCCACAGGCCGGGCCGGGCCACACGCAGGAGAGCTGGGCGCCCACGCCGGAGCACGTGGCGGCCCTCGCACCACTGCCGCCGGGCCGAGGAGCAGGAACGGCCACCAGGAGGGCCAGGAACAGCCGCCAGGAGGGCCGGGAACAGCCGCCAGGAGGGCCGGGAACAGCCGCCGGGCCGAGGAGCAGGAATGGCCACCAGGCAGCGTGGGCTCAGTGCAAAACTTGTATCCACGAGCGGGCGCCTCGCCATGCCGCGGAGCGCCCTGAGCGCTTCTGCCGTGACCTCTGCAGGAAAAGCCACCGCGGGCGAGAGCTCCCCGCGCGCTGCCAACCTCAGCCACTGCTAAAAACAGTTACAGAAAACGCTGCTGCGGCAGGGAAATGCAATCACCCAGTTTGTCATTTTCATCAAAATCCCTGTAAATAAGTACCAAGCAGTAAAGAGCGCAACATCCACTTAGTCAAAATGAATACTCAAAATTGCAAAAAATGCCTCATCATAGCAGTATTATGGGTGTTTCCTGCAATTCTTTGAATTTCAACACATTTCAATGCCTCCTTCCGATAGTACAGAAAATTGTGATGCTGTGATACTCATCACCCCATTGTCCCTCATTTAGAGGAGGGATAGGATGAATCTGGCACGTACATTAAGTCTCTGAAAACACAAAACATGAGAAAAATATCTTTAACCCAGATTTTGATTTTAATTTTGCCTGCCTTCTTATATTGCTTTTTATAGGCAGCCAATAGCCCGGAGTCTTCCCTGCACAACAGCCTTTATACAAACTCTGAGCCTCAAGGTGTCTTCGGCTATGCTCGCGGCGCGGAGCAGCGCCGGCGGCGGGTGCCAGGCATTCCCCCGAGGCCCCTGGACCCCTGCACGGCCGCAATCATGTCCCTGCCCGCGGCCGCTGCCCCTGGCTCTGCTCCTAGGGATGTCGTTGCCGCTAGTGCCGTGATGGAGGCCCTGCTGCAGCCTCCCACGCGCAGGGCACGCAGGACCCGGCACCTCGCGGTGGCCCCACGCACACCTTCCCAATCCCTCCCTTGAAACGGCTGCTTCCACACACCGCAGTAACCTCCCTACTGAAAAGAGAATTGATGCCTTAAAGAGCGGAAGAATGAGCGTGAGTTTGCTGATGATTTGATTCCTGAACTTCTAATGGTAACGCTTACTGTATGCCTTCCACCCAGACCTTTAATGCAGGAACTGCAGCCACTCACAGCAGTTCATTACTGCAAAAGGAACCTGAGGGTTCACAGGTGAAACAACAGGTGCTTGAGCAATTCCCTCTACCTCCACTCTCCCAGTGACTTTATTTTCAAGTTTCACTCAATGATGGAGTTGTTTCTTAGCTCCTTGTGTGCTTAGCCATTTAATTAAAGCAATCCATATTGAATTCATGTCCAGATGCCTTGACCAGCAGAGCCAGCGCCTCATTGGCATGCCAGCTGCTCGAGAGGAGCACGGCCCCTTGCATACTAATCGCGGGAGCGGCAGTGATTCATCAGCCTCCGATACCGCTGCAGCATCTACAAGCACTTATGACATGTAATTGGTGGTGCATAAGCAAGCCAGGCCACATTAAAAAGCCTACAGATAGTCAAAGATAAAAATTAATGACTTTTGCTTTGTGTAATCCTGTGTGCAGGGTGGGAAGGGGGAGGGGGGATTAATGGGCGAGCGGGCGGCACAAAGGAACAAAGAGCTCCTTGCCCTTGTTTACATATTGCCCAGCAGGAATAAAAGCAAAGCCACGTGGTGGGGCTTCGGGCACCAAGGCTGCTCGCCCTTCCTCACACACGCAGAATTTCCACGCTCCCTATTGCATGGCCAGCCTCCTCGGAAGGCCCTTCAGGGAGCAATGTCCACTGCTGTTATTATCCCCTCCCAGCCCCGCATGTCCTTAGAGGAGCCACGGGACACCGTGACACACGGCAGACCCGACGAGCAGCCGTCACCGCGCAGGGAGGAAGAGGCCACCATGGCCGGTGGTCACGAGCGCGGAGCAGCACAAGGGTCGGGGTCGTGAGATCAAGGAGGAAGAGGAGGAAGGCAAACTAAGGAGAACAGATGAACACAGGGGATCATGAAACCAAGACAGCAGCTTCTGAAGATCAAGTTCTCTTCAATATATCCACTTATCAACGCTGTCACTTAGACCTTCCCATTCCTGCCATAATCTCCCTTTCTTCCCCAGTAAGGACTAGTCTCTGAAGCAATTTTGAAGAAACATGTATTTTTTCTACTCCTATTTCCTTTAGCACTTGCTTTCTCCTCTGAAGCACTGGTGAGGTGTGTCCACCACGGACACCTGGGCATGCTGGCACCTCTGTTGCGCACTCAACCCAAACAACTGCTGTCCCCATCCTGGCCCTTCCAGGGCTCCTGGGTCTCACACAGACACGGGCCTTTACGCAGCACAAACCAACCCAGGTCTTTCAGCTTCCCCATTCTTTCAGAGCCCCGAGGAATAGCAGGGAAAGAAAGCGCCGGGACTCACACAAACAGAAAATCATTGGTATCGGCAGGCAGCTGAGCAGAACCTCCGAGCCATCAGTTGTGCTTAAGCTCTGCTGCTGGGGAGCAATCTTGGTTCTGCAAACCGTGCTCTTTATTTATCTGTTACATTAGCTAATTTCACCTGTTTTTCAGAAATACTGGCCAAGGGTAGGTGAGGGAAGCAGAAACGGCAGCTGCATCCACAGCCACCATATGATTTATTTACAACTGGGGCTTTGTGGTGCAGCTAGCTAAAAGAGGATTAAATTATGCTTTGTAGATTAAGAGCCTGAACACTATAAAACTCCTAAGCCTTTGTATGCTAAGCAAGAGCTCCGGCTCCCGTAAGAGCTTGCAGCAGATACCCAGAGGACACACACAAGACTTTACGCTTCCGCGCTGCAACGTCTCCTTCATAAAGCAAAATACTATCAAACTTCTTCCACAAACGTTTTATTCGTACAAAACAGTCAAACCCAGCCTTAACACCCGGTGATTGCCACTCATCTCCTTCAAGCAGCCCTCTCCATAGACCTTCCTCACTGCAGCAGTGCTGTGTCCAGCGATGCATTATCAGCATCTCACCATGTGCTTCGCACTGCACGAAGGCTGCCCCAGCTCTCACAAAGTGCCGTCCCTGCAGCTCCTACCGGACCAAAGGACAGCACAACGTGCCCACACTAACAGCCCCTCCGGCCCTTCCTCTCCTTCCTTCTTCTCATACAGAATTTACAAGACGCATTCACTGCATTCTCTCCGAAGACCTTGCCTGATGCTTAGACACTATTCTGCTTAACACAAGGCCAAGCAGCGTCATCTGGAGCTGAAGTAAAAGACACTTGGAGTCTACAACAACATAACTGAAAAACTGCATGAGGATCAGGAAGATATTTTTTATTTTCTGCTAACACAGAGGCAACTTCCCAAGGAGCAGCAGAATCACTTCTTCCTATCTCTACGCTGCCAGGAGAAAAGCACCATTTCGGTTTGCTATGCAGATGCAGCTACTTTCTGTAGCCCTGGCTAGTAACTGGCTTCCTGAGTGGGTTTAAAGAAAGTCTTTCTTGTAAAACTGAGAATGCCAGTATTCAGTACATGACACGGGTTGCACATTTTAAGGTAAGTCTTTCTGTAGAAGGGAAAAGACTCCCAAGGGAAAAGCTCCCATTAGAGTTGCGAACCCAGCACTGCACTGGAGCTGCAAACCCGGTACCACAGGGAGCTGCAATCCCTGCACATTAGAGCTGCGAACCTGGCACCGTACCAGAGCTGCAAACCCAGTACCACAGAGAGCTGCGATCCCTACACTCGGGACCTGCAACCCCTGCACATGGGAGCTGCGAAGCTGGCACCGCACCGGAGCTGCGATCCCTGCACTCGGGAGCTGCAACCCCTGCACTCAGGAGCTACAATCCCTGCATGCCAGAGCTGTGATCCCTGCAGCCCCAACACAGCCCACGGCCTCCACTTGCCCCTGTTGCTTTGCCCATTTCGCCTGCAGAGCAGAGTGTGCAGGGAGGCCTCTGCTCCCACCCCTCCGGCTCCAGGCCACCTGGGCGCTGCGGGACACATGTTCCCAGCAGGGAGACCCCACGGAACCCCGCAGGCTTCTCCCCAGGGAACCTTTAAGGGAGAACGCTGCCCTCCACTCAGACACAGCGAGCTCCTCATGTTGCTGCAGAGCCCAAGGGGAAGCAGCTCTTGAAAGGCAGGCGCACGGATGAACAGGGCTCTGAGAGCAGGCGCACAAGAGGAGGCCTTAGTGGGGATATTAAACATTAACTGCCCAGGAATAGCTAAAAATGGCACGTTAGGCAGTAATCACTAGGTAACTGTCTCAGACAGACAGAAAGAGAGGGGAAAAAACCTGCAGTCACTATCTTAAAAGAGAACAAGCAGATCTGAGTAATCCAATTTAGGGGAGATAAGAGTCTGCTGGTAGTACTGTCCTTTAGCTGGACAAACGTCTTTGCGCGAGTGTCAACCCCAATCGTGGCGAGGTCAGCGCGCCGGCCCGCAGCCTAATGTACTCCTCAATTGCCTGAGTGCATTTCCCAACAAACAGAGGGGCCCAGCAGAATTGATTTCCAGCAGGCCGCGCCGGTCCCTAACGCAATTACGGCAGCGAGGCAGCTCACAGCAGCCCCTGCGTCCAAAGGAGAGGCCAGCGGCGACGCGGCAGCCCCTCCAAGAGCAGCCACCACTTACCTGTGTGGAGAGCAGAGCAATTCCTCAGCTCCTCCTTGGGCCCGGAGTCCTTAGAGAGGCCTGGAGGGATATGGGGACCCTTCCCCGCGAGCTCAGCGCTCTAAGGAGAACGCAGGTCGCAGCGCTCCGAGAGGTGAGCCCCATTCCCAGCAAGTACCCAGCGCAGCCACGGGGCGCCCGCTGGGATCGGACCCTCTCCAGAACCGGCTCCATCCCAAACAGCTCCCACAGGTGAGCTCCATTGCCAGCAAACACCCAGCACAGCGCTGGTGCGGCCGTGGGGTGGCCAGCAGGCTCAGACCCTCTCCAGAACCGGCTCCATCCCAAACAGCTCCCACATCTGAGCTCCATTCCCTAGCACTGGATATACCAGCAAGTTTCTTCCTTTTTCATCGCAACACAGTACTAATTGCCTCCAGAAGCAGATGAATTTTGCTAAGACAAGAAACACAGCAACCACACACCTACTGCATGCAGCAAAACTTTCCAGATTCCATTGGATCCCAACACAAACCCCAACACAGCAAGCTGCCTGGGAGACATGAGGAAGCCCATCCCAGGAAACCGCCACGGCGGGCAGCCAAACTCCCTGTGCTGCTTTTGGAGCACTGGGGAGGGCCAGTGCTGCCCTGGGCACACAGCACGAGCCATCAGCTCCCCTACGTCCACTGCTAAAGTCAGGAGGTTTTTGGTGTTACTGCCTAGCATGTGATTAAAACAAGACCACGGAAACACCAAGCTCCACACGCAGATGTTCAGGAACTAGAGAACGGGGATTCATGGCGAGCCCAAGGCCAGCGTCCCCTCTCCAGCAGCGTCCAGAAGGCCAAGGCTGCAGGAGCAGCACAGGGTGATGCTGCCGTGGCTGCTCAGGCTTCCCAAGCTGGAGGTCTCCTCCAGGTGACGTGGCTCCAAACCCAGCAAGGAGCCTCCACTCCACAAATTCATCTAATTCATCCTGAACCCATTTACATGTTTGCCCTCTACTGCACCTGGTATAAGACATTACCTACATTAATTACGTGGTCTGTGAAAAGGCACAAATTTTTCTTTGCTTTAAACCTTCCCTGTCCATTTGGTGACTACACCTTACTTGCAATTATCCTCTAATATTTTTTTCTGTCCCAATTTATAAACCTTTGCTGCACCCCTCATCATTGCTTCCATGGATGACAAACACCAACCTTTCTAGTCGCTCTTCTCGCGGGAGCTGTGCCGCATCTTCAAAGAGTCACATTTCTAGTCAACCCTGTTCCTCGTGTCAACAACTTCAACCAGGTCCACGTGTCCTACTTGTCCTTCCAAGGCTGTAATACTTACAGCACGGGACTCCTTTCCCCCACTATCACTCCAGTAAAGGCTGGAAAGAACAGAACAGCTCCTCAAGGTCTCACGAAGTCGCCGCTTCCCCCGCGGTGCTGGCGCTTGCTTCAGTACAAGGAGGCTCCGTGGGCACCAAGCTCCACGACGGCTCTGCTGGGGGAGGCAGCCGGAGCCGGCGCAGGGCGGCCGCGGCAGCCGCCACCTGACTGATGCTTTCGGCGCGACGCAGTTTTGTGCTGGTTACATCTACGTTTCCTCCAGCCCGTCAGCTGCTGCCTCGGCGCGGCCCGTCTCCCCGCTGCCAGTGCACAGAGCCATCTGTCAGATTCTCAGCCTTATTTCCCTTTTCCTGTCTTTCTCCAAAGTAGGAGCAAATGGGGCCAGATTCCAGCTGTATTTTTCATCCTCCAATTAGCAGGCTCCAATTCATCACCCTGAATATCTCCTGGCATCAGTGCCGAGATTCCCTCCTCACGCCTGGTAAATCGGTCTTCATTTAAAACCCTCTCTCTTAGCCCTAAATGGAAATCAATTCTGCAAGTTTAGCAAATAGTTAATTACTCCACAAAGAGGATTGATTGGCCTTTGATCACCAGAAAGCTCTGTAGTGCTATTAGTCTCTTTCATCTGTGATTAAACCGCAGAGAAAAAGAAACAAAAACTAAATTAGGCTTCTCCTGTTATCCTACAAACATTTAATGACGGGATAATCTCCTCGAGGTGTGTTCGGGGGATACCATCCCTTCAGGAAGGCACCCCTGCTGCCTTGAACCTGAGGGCAGCGGGTGAGGAGCCCGGCAGCTCACCGGCCGCCTCTCCTGTGGGGCCGCAACGCGGTGGAGTCCTCACAGGAGCAACATCAACAACAACAATGATGATGATAATGATAACAACAGGCTTTCTTCAGATGCGCTTTGGCTGGCCTGGCCTCCTCAGCAGGACCGGACACTGCCTGGCCCACGGGCAGTGGCATGCAGAGCTGCCTCCCCAAACGCTGGGATGTTCCCGCCTTGGACCCCAGCGCTCCTGCAGCCCCAAGGCCGCCTGGGGCAAAGGGCTGCGCTCCAGCCACGGCCACCCGCGCGCTTTGCCACGGCTCCCAGGCTGCAGGCCAGGAGCCAGAAGCCAGCCTGTGCTAGGAGAGGAGCCAGGAGCGAGCCCGTGCCAGGCCGGGAGCCGGGAGCGAGCCTGTGCCAGGCGAGGAGCCGGGAGCCAGCCTGTGCCAGGAGAGGAGCCGGGAGCGAGCCGTGCCAGGCAGCTCTGACATCTGGGAGAGCTTTGCAAAGTTAGTGCAACCCTCCCAAGCTAGCGGCCGGTTTGTGCTCCTCTCTGATACCTCTGCAGCTGCCGCAGCCCCTGTCCCTGGGGACGCTGCGGTCATCTCGAGGGACCACCCCCAGGACTAGAACTGCCACCTTCGGTTCCTTACCAACCTAAGGAACCGCTAAGGATCTGCTCCATCCCAGTAGTACCCGGCGTCAAGGAAAAGCCAGCTGCTTTTCTCCGAGCTCTCACCCGCTGCGAGCGGTGCCCCTCCCGGCACCACACGCGAGCCCGGCGGCCAGGCCGCGCTGTGGCCCTGCAGCGGAGGCCTGACCCAGCGCGGCCTCCCGGTGAGGCCAGGCGCCCTGAAGCCGCCACCACTGCCAGAAGGACACTCCGTGTGCACCGTCCTGAACATCCACGGGGAATAGGAGCGTACGGACACATCCCGGAAAGAGAACACCCCATGAGCATCTCCCGCCAGGTGAAGTGGGACAGGAGAAGGCAGAAGAGAAAGGCCGGGAAGAAGGAAGGGACAGAGCCAGTAAAGGTGAAAACTGAAAAGTTCTACAACTTGCCAGGAAAACTGAGAAAAGTTCTCAGAACTTTTCCTTAGCTCTAAAGTGTCATAATATTCTTCAAGCAAGAGAAAAGAGGAGCCTCCTGACATGTTTTCAACTCCCAAATGGCACAGAGTCCTTGAGGGGCCATGCCACGCATCAGGCAACAGCAGGCGTTAATTAGCCTAGATTTTCCATTGAATAGTTGTGTGCGCGCGCGCGCACGCGTGTGTTTTTTTCCCCGGGTGTCTCATTTGCAGGATGTTCAATCACCCTCCTTCTCTTTCTGATTCCGCAGCCGTGTGTACTTCTGCGCGACTGTCGAGTCTTGACACCTGTCAAACAGTGCCACAGTAAATTGGACGTGTCAGCCCCAGCGTGCTGGTGCCAAGGTGTGAATTAGATAGAGTCTCTCACCGCTGTTCTTCTGACCTCCCTGCTCCATTACCAGGACATCCTGAGACACACCAAGCCTCAGGGTATCCAAAAAAATATATTTATATACTTATATAATAACAATAGTTTGGGCTTTAAGCATATAAACCAATGTTTTCTTTGGAAAGAAGGAAGAAGGAAGAAGGAAGAATTTAAATCAACAGAACTTGTACACACGCTGATTGCGCTTGCAAAACTGCTAGAAAACGGGCTCGGCATTTTGGATTTAACGACGGCTGCGAGGGGGCCCCAGGAGTCCAGGAGGAGGAGGGCCGGGCAGGAGCCTGCCGGCACGAAGCAGAGCCCCGCCGCGCGGTGCCCGTGCTGCCGACGCGGCACCGAGCGCCCAGGCGGGGCCCGCGGCCCGCCCACCCCTCACCTCCACCGCGTTTGTTTTCTGCGGCAACGGCCCCCGGAACAAAAGGCTGATTTGTGCGGCAGGCGGCTCGGGACCACCTATGGCACCACCCCGCAGACACATATGGTGCCGCACAATAACAAACAGGAGCCGCAATGAGGAAAGCTGCGCCCGCGCCGCTCGCCACCGTGTTCTCAAAGTTACGCAGTGAGAAGCAATTATCCCAAAGTGGCAATTTTATTTGAAAATAACATTTAAATTAAAATGGGCATTTCAGGCCCTCCTGCTGAAGAGTGACACAGGCTGTTCAGGGGCCCACTGTCACTTTGTCAGCTGTCACACGCCGCCTTCTGCTAAATGGGCACAGTTTGCCTTTACCCTTTATCCAGACTCTTAAAAATGCCGCATGCATTTTATGAAGACCAACTAAGTGGGATTGCATCTCTGACAGCTGTTCCAGCTTGCATTCTATGGAAGTACTTTGCATACATCTATCTTTCCTGCTCCCAATTTGGATAGATAACAAAAGCTGGGCGCGGGGAGGGAACAAAGAGCTTTTCACTTCCGAGTCACCTGTTGGCACCGGGGGCCGGTGCTGCGGGACGCGCCAGCTCGCTGCCTTCGGGCCCGTGAGCGTTGGGCGCGGGCACACCCCGCAGCGCCACGGGGACAGCAGCGGGGCGAGGGCAGCTGACCCGCGTTCCTGGGCCTTGCCTGGCAGGTCCTAGGGGCTAGCGGGAAGCAAACCCACCACAACGCCCGTGCTGCCCAGGCTGCCTCACCAGCATCGGTAGCTACAAATAGCAAGACCTCTGTAATTACAAAGAGTTAAACAGCTTAATACATGGATATATAAATATTTTTAAAAATTAAAACCACATTCATTAAAAAAAACAACAGGCCAAATGGCTGAATGCTTTGACGAGTACCCTGCAGTAGGTACATAGCTATTCCCACTCATTACGTGACTAGCAGTGCTGAGGAACAAGCGCGAGAGCATCCCTCTGCTAGCAGAGAACCATCTGCAAAACAAACACACACATGTGCCAGAAAGAACCAAAACCCCAACTTTGGGCAAGAGCAGCTCTGCTATTCCAGAGGGAGCAGCAGCTCGGCTGCAGCCGGTGCCCACCTCCTCAGCGCTCCGAGCGGGAGCCGCTCCTCTGCACCTCCTGCACCACAGATGCAACTGCTGCTTACAAACACCTGGGCCAAGGCCAATACCAGGAAGGGTTTTCCACTAAGGCGGCCAGGGGTATGGCCGAACGGTTTGTTTTCCTGCTCTATCAGACCTCTTGGGTATAAATTATTCCCTTGGTCCTTGTTCCCCGTGTACCGCATGTTCTCGTGCTAGATCACAACACAGGGACGCCAAGAAAGCCGAGGCGCCCTGCGCTGCGGTGACAAGGAACACCTCAGCACTGCGAGCAGCTGGAACGAGTGCAGGGGATCCTCTCACCGAGAGCAAACTCTTAATTTCTTCCTGCCTTTATTGCTGATTAAAGTCAAAAAACGTCTGCAGTTTGCTCAATTCTGTGCTCTGAGATCTCACACGAACATTGACAATAGTTTAAGGTATTATCTGATCTATGATAGTACATATATTTAAAAAGAGGTAAAAGTCTTAAAACCAACATATTAGACATGAAAGGGATGTCTGCTTTACTTGTTCAAAGTAGGGGCTTTACTCCCAGGAGTGACACATCTATTACTAATTAAACAATTAATTTATTATGCAGCACTTGCAGAAAACAACATATTTGAAGTCTGAAAAACGTCTATGAAAGAATGGAAAATAATTTGGATAGAAATAATTATCTTCAGGATTTTCTTTACATTGGAATAAGCTTAATACAATTCAAATGTTGTTTTCCCAGAGCTAAATAATAGTCATTGTGTCACTGGAAGAGCACAGGCAAAACAGTGCCATAATGCGGAGTCATTTTTCCTAAATGTGTCTGTTTCTGAATCATTTTAGAACACATATATACACCTGTGTGTGTAGGAAGTCTTACATCTAGAGTTCTAAACTATTACAGCCTCTAGGATCAGCCCTAACATTTAGAGATCCTCTACCAGAAATTCCTCCAAAAAAGGCCGTTGGACCCCCAAGATCCCGGACAAGCTCCTAGGAAGGGCAGCGCCCCCTCCCCTCCCAGGGACCAGAGCTCAAGAGAGAAATCCCAGGCGCATTCAAGCTCAAAGTGGTTTTGCCAGGACTTTAACCAAACGCTGCACAGAAGGAAGAGCCTATTGTCTGAATACAATGGCTGGGGTTTTTTTTATATGTGCAATTAAGAGCTGTGCTGAGAGCTAGCTCAAAGTCAACTCCAATTGCTTCCTCAAAATACCAAGTGAAAATGAGGTGCAACATTGCTGAGCTCCTTCCTTTGGGGTAGATGATGCAATGACCCTATGCTGCGAGCCCAGCACTGTCCTCCCGGCGTCCTGAACATCGCCCAGCTCAGACTCAGCACTATGGAGAACTTGTCTGCTGTGGTTTTTCCTGCCAAATCCTGGAAATTGTGTTTTCCTTTTCTTCACAATTCAAACTTGCTGGGAAGAGACCCACAGTGTGTCACACCCACAGGCTATGAACTCTGCTGACTATTTCACTCCCAGCTTCTGAGCTTGCAACATTCAACCAATCCTTTCTTTAGTCTCTCCTTCCACTTGTTTGATCAAAACTAACATCTTGGATTACTGTTACTACCTCCCTTCTGCCCTCCCTCCCATCATTAATTCTCAAGAACTTCAGCTTCCAAATTTCATGATTATTCAGCTCCATAACCTGTCTCCCTTCCACACGCTCTTCCTGGCTGACCTCGGGTATGCAGCTCACACAGGATGGTTTAGTCTCACCCAGTAACACCACCCTATGCTCGCCCTGCATTTCCAACAGGCCATCTAATGACCATTTCTTGTTGCTTGAACAGGCTGTCCTTTCCTTCGTGTCCAAACTAGGCTTTGCTCAGTTTACAAATGTTCCCATCCATTAAACGCATCCTCAAAGTTCACAGAGGGGTTTTGCTCGCTCAAGCTCCGGCCTGACGAGCCACCATGCAGGGAGCAGCTCCCGCGCTCGTGCCCTTCCCTTGTCCCCGCTGCGCGCAGCGCTCGTGCGCCCAGCTGCCGAGCCGGGGCCCGCTCCCTGCTCCCTGCTCCTTGCACCCTGCTCCCTACAGCTTTCCATGGAATCCCGCAGTTCTCTCCGCCACCATCGCGCACTGTGCCGAGTGGTCACGGTCTATCCCTCCATCCAAAGGCAGAATTCCAGCCAGCACCCCGCACAGCGCATCTGTGCAGCTCCCGCACCCAGGACTGCGCGGACCAGAGCACACGTCTCGGTCTCTCCACTAAGCCTCTTCCCCCACCAGTTTTCCTGAACTTTTTAACACTCTAGATCCTATCTTGGGCACCATTTTTTATTCCAGCTTTTTCTCAGGTCATCCTAACTCAAGTTTCGTGTATATTTACTTTCTTTCTCCATTAGACCTCTAAAAATCTTTCACTGAACATTTCCACTGCAAAAATATTTGTCTAAGCACCCACCATTTTCCACAAACAAAATGGAAACATCTTTTCCCTAGAATTAACATCTTCATATTCCTCTGAGAGCTGGGGCAAAGACCATCTTCCAAGTTTATCTCTTTGCAATCCTCCACAGGCACTTCCCTTTTTAGTGCATACATAATATATTTATCTTTCTTCTTTATAGCCTCTTATGATCTGTTCTCTACTCCTTCTCTTGTAGTATCTAGAGGGTAATTCTGCCTGTGGACTTCTCATTCTATCAGGCTCCATTACAAATTTTAAAAAGCATCCTCAAGTCTTCAAGTTTTACCCTATGCTCATTTTATAATTGGAAAGAGCCTTCTGTAATCATTCATAAAATGAGCACATTATCTTAAATTAGTTATCAGAGCTCGCCTTTTCCACGTTGCCTGCAAAATGCTTGACAGCAGTTACCCTGATTGTGCACGGAGGCCACTGCTGATCCCGCCAGCCAGGATCACGTCAAGTTTTTTGCACGTCACCTCCTGATTTCCACAGCACTTATCCCTTATCTCCAAATTTACATGAAAATCCTCCTTGTTTTTATTCTGTTTACATGGCACCTAGTGCAAAGAAGGGTCCTATTCAGGGACAGGCTTGGAGCACGGAGAAAGGAATTATTAATAAAAACGGCCATTTAGGAACAAGGCTCCTCCCCTGGCAGCGCAGGGCAGCTGCTGCGCTCGCCACGCCGGGGACAAGGAGCCGGTGTCCAGCGCTCCGGAGTGCCCTGGGAAGGGAGGAAAGTGTCTCTGTCTTGCACCAACACGTGAGAAATCACGGCCTTGTCAGCCTCTCTACACACCAAACGTGTGGAACTCGCAGAACGAACACCACAGTTCAGCTAGTGCAGAAGGGAACTAGGTAGGCACCTGCTGCACACCCTGACCCACGGATACACACTCTGATAAAGCTGCAACTGTAACGGGAAGCGCTTCTCGAGGCGGAATAACGGGACCTCCCTCCCGGATGCGGGGTTGGGAGCTCAGCGTCGCCAGGGGCTGGTGCTGCCCTCGCATCTCCTGGGCTGTCCCCGGCATGAAACCACTGGGGCTTCTCAAGCAGCACCAGTGAGGGGGCTATTTCAACACGACCAGATCAATTTGGTGCTCTGCTTCCAAAATGTCCCCAGGATTTGCGCTCCTTTAAGGGTTTCAGTGTCTGTCTTTGGATTTCTAACCACAATATGATGCAGTAGGCCTTGGGAGGTGAATTTAGAAACCTCACCACAAACACCAGGGCGAGGATCCAGTGCAGGCCCGCACGATTCTTAAGCACCAAAACACACCATCCCGTGGAGATAACGGGAGGCCCAAGCTGCAAACCATGCAGAGGTGTGCACCCGAGAACGGGACCTCCAGAGGATCGGCCACATCCAGCTCGTCACCACAGGCGGCTCAGAGGGGCTCTGGCCTTCCTCAAAAACCCGAAACGACACGAGCTGATTAACACTTCCTGAAGACAGTTCTGCTCGGTGTCCGAGTACAAAAATCCCTCCTTTGCCCCCAGGGAAGAAGCAGGGACATTCACGAGGTCCGTGAGGCCGGTGCTGCTGAGCCACGAGCATCCCCAGCGCCAGAGCGGCTCCTGCTTCAGCTGACGCCACCGAAAGTGGCGCTCCCCAGAACGCCCACGATAATCGACAGCAGATCGGCTTTCACTTCTAAACTGCGTGTAGCAAAGCCACGTTTACATAGACTGTGTGATACTCAAAATACAGCAAGTGTTTAAGCCTCACAGTGGTAACACCAAGTGCACAGCAGCTGTGCTGCTGCTCTGAGGACCCATCTGGAAGAACAGACACCAAACATGGTTCCTCCGGCTCTGTTCAGCCCCCAAACTGGAGAAAGACCGTCTATAAAGACAAAATACTGGAGAACAAATTATACTCTGCTAGTTGGAGATCAGTCTCCCTCACCCCTCCAATTCTGCTATTAAAAACAAGCAGAAAAGACTAACCAAACAAATAAATTCCTCCTTAACACCACGGCAGAGGACAAACGGCATCTCCGTGACACACGTCATCTTCCTTACGTATTTATGTGAGGTTCTGCACATATCTGCATACCTCCCCACGCACACACGTGCACACAAACCCATCCATACAGTACTCCGTGCAGGTTTGCTGCGGAGCTCCTCATCCTTTAAGAGCACAGGAGGTGACGCTTCCCTGTGGCAGGTGGCGCAGGAGGCCGAGGCCAGCGGAGCCGCGTGGGGACAGGACGCGGCGTCAGGCGCACGTGGGGACATGAGCACAGGCAGCAGGTCCCCACCTGACCCACTTGCATCCTGCTCATCGCAACCGATGCTCCTTCCAGAGTAAATTAAGCCGTATTAGGTTTAATGAGCAAACATGACAGAGTCCTCGGGAGCTTGCAGCACTGTGACACATCTCGTACGAAAGGGACTAGAGACGCAAAATATGACCAAGCAATTAAATTAACTCTTAATTCATCATGTTACTTCCAGTGTTTAAATATTTGGCATATGACTTGCATGAAATCAAAGTCAGGGTATGAATATAGCTAAAAGCAGCAGGTCTAAAGAAGAATGTAGCGCAGTCTACAAGATTCGGGGCTTACTGAAGATGTAGCACAAAGCATGATAAAAATACCAGTAAAAATTAAGTGAAAACCTGGGGAACAGTAAATAACAAACAGGCAAACCTCAGGGACTGAGTAGAAAGGATAAACTGGGGCTAGAGGCAGAGCTACGTAAAATGGTGAAGGTGGCAACAGAGCGCGCAAGGGCAGTGACGGGATTTGGGAAAAGCAAAAACCAACTGCTGTGATTTGAGGCAGGCACAAGAAGGACACGCAGGGGCCAGGGATGCACATGGGATGTGCACGGGCCATGGATGCACATGGACAAGAGATGCACGCGGACGAGGGATGCATATGAACAAGGGATGAAGCGCTATGGATGCACAGGCAACACGGATGCATATAGACAAGGGACGTGCATAGGCCATGGATGCACACGGACAAGGGACGCATATGGACAAGGGATGAAGCGCTATGGATGCACATGCACCACGGACCACACGGACAAGGGACGCGCGGGCACCACGGACGCAGAGCCACGAGCAGGAGCAGAGCCAGGACGGCGGCGCGGGGCCCTGGCACCCCTGCCCGCCCGCGGGGCTGCCGTACCGGCCGTACCGGCCGTACCGCAGGAGGCAGCTTCAGCCTTTTGAACGTGATTAGAAAAAAACTGCAAAATGGGACCCTTGTTCATTACAAGGAAAGTAGCACTTGAAATAAAGTTCCAAATATGTTTTGTAGCTGCCTTAGATATAACTATTATTAGTGGCCTTAAGAGGTGCAAGACATTTCTATAACCGCAAATGCAACAAAGGAGCAGAGTACTTGGGGAGAACAGTAGAAAAATCAAGCCTTTCTCTCAGATTTTAAAGGTATACATTTCTTGCGATTTAAATTTACCACCATACCTCCCAGCTTCTCCCCCAGTGTACCAATTCAGAGCTACTTAGAAGGAAAAAAAGAAGAGAAAAAGGAAAATCATTAAACAACCCCCCAAAAAGAGGGCTCAATGAGGTCTCATTTCGTCGTAATGAGCTCCAATTTAACATGATCATTATTTCTGACATTAAAGGCCTGTGAATAGTGTCACATGCCCAGAAGCTATTTTTTTTTACCCTCTAATGCCAGAAATAACAAGCTGCAGTTAAGGGACAGTGAATCAGGGTCTGTAAAATTACATTAAAATAGAAATTTCACTACTGATAGAATGACTCTTATCTAGGCAGCCCTTTCCAAAGGCGGTTTCTGAAGCGTATGGGTGCTGGGCTGGTACCTACTGCACCCTGCACAGCAAAAGGCTGTTCCTAAAATAAAGGAATAAAAAATAAGCAAACGGGGAGCCCTCCTGCCTTGGTGCAGCCCGGCCAGGGCAGAGCAGGGCGCCGGGCTCGGGCGCTGCACAGGGAGCAGGGGTGCGAGGACACAAGGAACCCAACGCTCTTGATCCCTCTTCTGTGGATCCCTCCACTGGGATCCCTCTTCTGTGGGACACACATCTAGTTTCCAGCCACCTGAGGGTTAGGGATGCCTCATCCACACTGAATAACACATCAAGGTGGGGAATTAACAGCGATAAAGAAAAACAAAACAAAGACTGAAATAGCTTCAAAATCGCTAAGTTTGATGTTCTGCTGCATGTCTTTTCAGTTTTTACCCTATTCTTTTTATAAAGTAGGGCAGTGACAACCCAACGCAGGATGGAGCTGAGGGCACACGATGGCTGCAGGTGCTGCCGTTACCGCGTTCCCCACGCTGGCCTCCCGTCCCTCCCGTCCCTTCCCTCCCCGCTGCCGTCTGGCTGAGCGGCTGCTGCAGTTCTGCAGCCAAACCCTAGTGCAAGCCCTGCAGAGAGTGGGGCCCTCTGCGCTGCGGGCGCCGCATGGAGCAGCCGGGCACAGACCTGCGGGCTCCATCTGCATCGTGCTCCGCTGCGCAAGGTGCCGGCGGGAGCCCCTCGCCTCGCAGGCCTGCCCCCAAGGATTCTGCATCCCCATTCTTTTGGGAAATCTAATACGTCCTATCGTCCAAACCATACCCACAAATCTATCAGATTTGTGACGATTAACTTCTATTTACAAAAGCTGTCTTGAATCTCCTCTATTTTATCAAACACATTTGTGCATCCTCCAATTCTGTTCGATATATCCCTATTTTTCAAGCAGAAGGAAGGTCTGCCAGTGTGAAATTCTTTATATCCCCCTAGAGGCTTTTAAAAGAACTGTAACCGCCACCACTGCCTCCAGAGCTGGGCCAATTTGAGCTGCAGTTTACACAGTCTAATAATTTGGCTATTTTGAATTTGAGTTCATTAACGCTTGGCATTTGTCCCGACAATTTGTTACAGTTGTTTTTATTGATTTGTTTTAAAACCTTCCCCTGACGTTTTAACTGGAGCCATTTTTCCACACCTCTTCCCGCTAGGAGGAGCGAGTGTCCGAGGCGGCTCCCGCGCAATGCCCAGGGCTCTCCGGCTCCAGCTGGGCCGGCCCTGGCGCCCAGTCCCCTCGGCCCGTTCCCGCCTCGGCCACCTGCACAGCGCCGTGGTACCTGGGAGAGGGCCGGCTATCAGCTTGTGTCCTCAGCAAGTTGTTCTGCAGCCTTTCTTCTTCCCTTCGGGTTATTGTGGCTTGATGTATAATTGCCAATGCTCACGCTTTTTCCTTTTTTTTTTTTTTTTTAATGGGACTCTCTTTTATTAAACAATGCCATTTACTTTGCTGTCTTAACAGTCTGTTTTTTCAGTAGGTGCTTTTCACTCTGAGCCTCTGATACCCTGTATTTGATTGTCACCGTTCCACTCGCAGCATTTTAACCTTCTCCCCGCATCTTTTAATTTCCCTTAAAAAAGGCCTCATTTTCAAGTAATTATCTTTTCAAAGTTAGGCTCCGGCACAGCCGGGGCTTGGTGCCTTGGTCTCTCCTTTTTTGGATTGTCTCTGAGCTGCTGCCTTGTGACAAATGAACGTTGTCCCAGTGTCTGCAGTCTCCATCCCAGCCGTGGCGCTCCCTGGCATTTACATATGCAGTCACCTCATTAACACCATCGGGCTAAAGCTAAAGTTGCTGTTTTGTTATGTAATTGTAGCTATCAATAAGTGCAGTTAATGAGAGTCCTTCTGGGTTGCATTTTTCCCTTAATTAAATCTACTACTACTTCTACGTACAGCTTTTTTCAGTATCAGCATGCCTCTTTCTTACTTAATTTGTATCCTTGAAAAATTGTTTACTGATTATCTTCCTCCTATTGAGTTTTGAGCCCTTTTCTGACAAGGATTTTGCAGATATTGCAGAATACCTACTTCCATTTCTAGGTATCCAGCACTTATGTAGATGCACAGATTTATTTTAATGTTTGCCTGTTTGGCTATTTTTACGTGGCCTGCTGAAGCAGGGCTTTGCCTACAGAGCCGACAGTTTCCATTCGCATTTTCCTTTCTGCTCCCGTCTCATCCTGACCAGGACAGCGCCCCGAGGAGCAAGTTGGGCTGGACGCCAGGAGCCAAGTCTCAGCTCTTTTCCAAGCAACACGGAGTGAGGAATGGAAACGCTCTTCGTTGCGGTTTTTGTTTTGGATAAAAACACCACCCGCTAAGAGTCACTTCCCGGCGACATGAGCTTAACCTATTACCTGTCTGCACTAAAAGTTTCTGGAACAAATCAATAAGGCCCTTACAGAGAAGCACAACGGTCCTCCGAGGAATTGGGGGATGAACCAGCCGGTAGTCCAAAGAAGCCTCTCTCGAAGAGAGAGATGAAGCCGAAGAAAACACTGGTCGCCTAAGACTAATTTCCTTTTAAATTGGGTGAGAGGCCTCAGCCTGGAGCACAGCCCCGGAGAGCATGGGGGATGAAAGACAGCACAATCAGAGGAACACTTTAAGTACATTCGACAAGGTCAGGGTTGGAAGAACATCCCTCAGAAATGTTCAATACCTTGATAAAACACTGCAAATTTTAAAGCCTTTTCCTTCAGCTCCTGCTTTAAGGAGGCTATCGGTTTGCTGCAACTCCCACTTTCTGCTACCCAGAGCCTTCCAAACCGCTCCGACCGCACTGATTTCACAGGCTCTGAAATGCATTTTCATAAAGGTGCAAATGGGTTGATTAGTTTATTTAGGGCTATCGACAAGCTGTAATGCACTAAAGCAGTCAGTCAGGCTCCTGCCATGCTTGAATAGGTACCGGCTACTTAGGACTGACTCGACCAGGAGCTGAGTGCCAGTTTGCATTGGAGGCTTCGGCATCTGAGTGCTATGTCACTATAGCATCAGCCTAATTACACTTTTCAGACAATATATCTGTCTCCCTGGAGCTGCAGATAGCAGGGCTAATCATCGTGAGGGCGAGTGCGGGAAGGAAGCGGCAGAGCAAAGATCTGCAGCGTCTGCAAAGGGATCTGCTGGAGAAGCGCGTGAACACACAGCGGCTTCGCCAGGAGACACTGGTGGCCCACTGGGAACGGGCCCCAAGCACTGGGAATGCACACTGCAAAATGAGAGCAGAGCCCCAACATGGGCACCTCCCATTTCCCAGCTTGTCTTCGGGCCTCCCTGCCACAGACCCACTGTGCCTGGATGACAACCAGACACTAGAATGGACCTGTAGGAAGGTTTGGTCTTTGGACCCAGAATTGTATCTGCAAAAACAGTCCTTACAGATGGAGCTGCTATCTGTGCGCTCAATTACATGCATCTAAAGGGAAAAAAAAATATCAGTTATTTAGGTACCTGAATTATGGGAGAACCTGAATTAGGACCTATTACTTGCACTTACTTAAAAGCTCAGACAATTGGAGATGTAAATGGAAGCTCAACTGCAGATGCAGCTTCGGAAGATATGATCAATTGTACTTCCTTATATTAAATATAGATGATGCCAAACATCCCCTGGTTAAGTCTACTTCCAAACAATAGGGCACAGATCCAAAATTAGACAGACACCAGCTGACTGCAGCTGTGGATCCACCTGAAATATTTCCTGTTACAAGAGAGAGATTTTTAAAGAAGACAAAAGCACAGATGAAGCTTCAAACACCGCGCTTGCTCGCCTGCCCGTGCACACAGAGCGGGCGACACGGTGGGTTCAGGGCAGTTATTTCATTGGCGCTGCATGGCGCATGAAGCCCTTGCTGGCAGGAGGCAGCGATGCAGAGGTCTGGGGCGCTAGTCTGAGCACATGCAACTGGGCCTAGCACCGAGTGCAGCTAGGCTGGCTCAGCCGGGTGAAGGGCCCGAGCCTCCTCTGCGTGCCCAGCACACACGTGGGGACACGGAGCTCCGCTGGGTGCCCACGCTGCTCGGCACGCGCCGGCTGCCGCGCAGCGCTGCGCTCCAGTGAGAGCGGCTCCAGGAGGAGCAGGGCCGCGGGAGAGCGGGGGCCGCGGGCTCGGGCGGCCTGCAGGGGCCGAGGCCGACGGAGGCTCCCCGGGAAGGGCCCCAATTTGTGCCTTCACTGGTAATTGGTTCGTTTGTGCGGAGCGAGCGGGCGGCTCGGGCGGAAGAGGCGGCAGAGAGAGCGGTGGCGTGAAACAGCCAGGGCTGCGACGCCCCGGCCTGATGACTCGGAGAGAAATTGTTAACAGCGGAGGGAGGTCCCACCGGGACTCATTAAGTGACTGGCCCTCCACAATATCCTGTCACATCTGACCTGGAAACATTAGCGTGAGGCCGGCTCTGCAGGGAGCAGCTCGAGCGCCCTGCGGGGGAAGGCGGCGAACGCCCGCGTGCGTGTCCCGCAGCACCCGCAGACAGGCCCCCCGTCCTGGACAGCAGCTGCTCCCAGACGCCTGTCCCCAGCCCAGGCCTGCTCCCGCAGCAGGAACCGATCCAGCGCTCCCGGGAGCACCGTACAGGCCAAGAGCCCCAATGGAAGGGCAGCAGTGAGCGGCCGAATGGGCCGCGGGAAACGGCCTTGTGCAGCGGAGCAAGGGCACCGCAGGAACACGGCGTGAGCCCGGGGCGAGATGCGCAGGGGACGGAGCAGCAGCAACGGGGCAGCAACCCCAGGTACCCCACAGGTCCGAGTGCTCCAAACACACCTTGGGGGCGTCAATTTTAAGCAATGCCCGAGACGTTTAGAAACGTGGCTAAGCTGCCGTACCTCCAACAGAGCTACCCAGAAGAAACACGTTTTGGGCTCTGCACCAAAGACCTGCCTTCATAATGAACAGCATAATGAAGTTCCTAATGAACAGCATTTGTTCCGTTCAGGGGGAGGAACGACCGTGGAAGATCTCTGGGGACCAAGACACACCGACCTCCGCAACGGGGCAGGAGGAGGGAAGAAAAGGCCTCCCCAGAGCACTCAGTTTAACCCATATTAACAAAGTGATTCCTACAGATAAGACCAAGTCACCTCTCCAAAACTACAGCCACGCTCTCCTTCCCTCTATGACCACCCCAGTCCTTCTCAAACCTCGGTCTTTCCTGCCTTCGCCATTTGCTTTTCCTGGAATACAGCGGCGGGATTTTAAGCACTACCTGTCATTCAAGAAGTATCTTGACAGGCTTAACAGAAACTTAGAAGACAAAAGTAAGAAACAGCTGCAGAAACCTAATGGCCAAGCATCTTATGGAAAACATACTGACAACTTAGAAGGAAAACATTCCAGAGAGAGGAGGAGCAGAAAGATGGGGAAAAGGGTTTAAAAACCACAGTGGTAAATTCTAATAGGACTGCTAAAGAGGCATCAAACCGGCACTCAGGTATTCGACAGAGAGGCTTGTGACACTGGAAGGGGTGAGATAACGCCACAGCTAAACAGGTTACGTAAGAGGGGAGAGAAGCAGTGCCTTGCGTGCTGTAAAACAGCAGGAACAAAGTCAGTAATATAAAAAAAGTGAGTTGAAATAAGCCGTGGAACTGGCATGAAGGAGTCACCATTCACTGTTCCGCACTGGCACTTACACAGCTCTGGTCGTTATTGATAGCTGGGCCAAAGACAACACTGGGGCATAGAGCACAGGCAGGTGGAGGACAAAGCATAAAGGTGACGAGTCCGAACGCATGAACCTGACACAAAGCCCTTCCCCTGCCAATCTGCAGCTTTCCCAAGCTTCTCTTCAGGGCAGGGTTCCCGGGCAGCCCCCAAATCAGGCCAGGGCAGCAAACCCTGCTCTTTTACTGTTCCTTCACGAGCTCGGGGAATCAAACTGAGAAAGGAAAAATTCTGGCTTCCACAGGGCTTCCGAAATGTGCTTTATTGCTTTTCCTGAATAAAAAGTAATTAGTGCCCATACATTACATGGTGTCAGGGATAAATGGTCTCAACCTGCATGCGGCGACACGACTGCCGAGGCCGGTTGGCTCCTCGCGCAGGCAGCTGAGCCCGCAAAGGGGCGCGCGGGTCCCCCGGGACCCCCGGGCACTGCGCACTCTGCTCCGTGCACAGCCACCACCCTCTCACTTAAAAAACCCGCAATATCTAACAGTGCTTACCAAATTAACTTGGGTTTCCTTTGCAAGAACCAGAAAGATGCCAACTCGGCTTTAGGAAAACTCTCCCCCTGAACAGCTCTGCTGGCGGTGATGGATGACCTCTCCTCAGCTCCTCAAAGCTAAGCTCTCTGCAGCGCTTTTCGGTGGGCAGATCTATAGCAACAAACAATTTACTGAAGATAAGAGAACAGAAGAAGTAGGACTTGGTAATCACATATTACTGTTTTTAAAAATAAAAACTGACTCCAAGTTTTTTAGTCAATTAAACGCATCCGGCACATCATATATGTGATGTAATGACAGCTCAAGACTAGAAGTGCTTTTGATGCATTATTAACCATAAAAAAGGCATTAAATACCAAGCCTGAATGCCATAGGGATGCATATTTCAATAGGAATTATTTTTCAATATATGCTTAAAGTTTATTTTGATAAACAGATGACTGTGGGCTGTCACAGACGGAGACAGATTTATGTTTATTTGGAGTCTTTTTGAGAAGAAGGGAAATCGCTGGACTTGTTGAAGACCCCGAAGGGAGCCTAATGCTGCCTCCCTGCTCAGAGAAGCTGGAACAGAAGCTTAGGAACCACCCCAGCCTGGAGGATTCATTTTTGTGACGGCAGGGAACAACACCAGCAGCAGCACTGCTTCCAAGCTGGAAGCAATGGTAGAAAAATGTGTAATTTCATAGCAGATCTCAAGGTGCTACAGCCAGACATTCATCTCCTGAGCCTGCAAACAGAAACCGGGCCAGAGTTCAAACACACACGAAGGGAAACGAATCCTGTTGCTCCAGCACCCAATAATCCCTGGCAGAAACCGGGGACTTGCATGCAGCTCCACATCAGCAACATCGAGACACCTGCGACCAGAGCACTGCTTTATGCTCTTGGTCTCACGAGGTGTCACCCAGTGCACGGGACCGGGCACGGGCAGCTCGGGCCTAGCAGAGCTGCCAAGCACATAGGGATCTACTCGGATGCTTTCCGATCAGAGATGCCACGGCACCATCTCACCACCAAGAGCACTGCAAAACGGAAAAACAGGGGTTAAGTTGCCTTTAATCTTTAATTCATATACACAAACATTCTGCACATGGTAAAACAGAAAGGAAGACCCAAGTCAGCGGGTTATGCAGAATCTGCTAGACCTTGGCTTTCAAAGAGACACAGCCTGGGGAATTACCCAAATGGCCTTCCATTGCCCTCTTAGTTTCTTTTTATGGCAAAATGCTTTGCTTTTATCAATTCCTCCCCCTCCTATGAGTCCCAGAGGCTTTGGCAAAACAAAAGGCAGATGCGTAAAATGCACCCTGCTCCCGAATGGAAGGGGAGCCTCGCTCCGCGGGAAAGCAGCCAAGGGACGGAAAATGCGCTCGGCAAGTAAAAGGCAGTAAGCGGGGCCAATCCTTCTGCCTGGGTGGAGGAATTTGGCCGGGGCCAAAAAGCAGGGCTGCTCTTTCGCAGCCCCCGCAGGCACTGCCGCATTAAGCTGCGTCAGGCTGCGAGAGACGGAGCAGAAACACGAACCTATTGTTGCCGGGAGCACCAGGACCAGCAGAGACGACGACGCTCCAGCAGATCCAGCAGGCGCTCGCGGGGAAGGAACCCGGCCCCCGGCCCGCGGGTGGGACACGGCGCATTCGCAGCAAGACAAAACAAAATCAAGGGAGATTTTAAGCCTATTTCCTACTTCACATGATGCCAGATACTCTTTCTTACATAATTCCGGACAACAATTTTAATTGATGTAACTGGCAGAGAAAGAAATACAACCTGGCTATGAAACAAGCAGCATTTTCTTGCCCACTACCTCTTCAATCTTATCATGTCACTGACACACACAGAGCTGAACAAAGATTAAACCTGCTGTGATTTTCTCAAAATCATCTATTTGCAGCACTGGGCTGAAGCACTGCCCACCTGCAAACCGACCCCAGACATGAGCCAGAAACACAGAGTTAGCCAATGATAACAAGCAACACCTTGAATTTTCTGAGGGAAATGGTATCTAAACCCTGGATTAGGCTTGCCCACAAGAAGTGGAGTTTCTCTGGTCATACCCAACATACCCACCTAGGTGCAGAGCTGGTCCAACCTGCAGATCCCCTCGGCTGCCCACCGGTTTGGACAGTTGCTCCTTTCGAAGGCGGCTTTAGCAGGACACGATTCTCCCGATCCCCAGCACCAAACCTGGCTATCGTCTACCGCGGCGCTGCATAAAGCAGAGAAGCCCCTGGCTCCCTTGCTGTAAGCTACTTCACATGAAGGAATTCGCTCAACTGTGGGAAAAGTCTATTTTAAATTTTGGTTACTGCGTTTTACAAACATAACCCGTGGTCACAGGTCAACATATAATCTTCCCGTTAAAAAGTATTTATACTCTGGACTTAATTTGTTTACAGCTTGTATTGGGAAGATGTCCATGTGGAGCCCAGGCCTGAATGTCTTGTTTAATCCTTATCATTTAGGGCCCAATACAGGGAGGCAGAGCAGAAGGTGCTGAGGCCTTGGCCAGTCCGAGGCAAGCACAACCTCACGCACCTTACATTCAATTAACAAAATGGAAGATGTGCCTATCTTAAAATTTTTAAATTGCTGAAAGCTCGGATCACAGCCGATGAAAACAACGTATGTATTCTGGACAACGTTTCTTTGCAAGCATTCTCCATTTCACTGTGATACACATTCAAAAGCGTAAAACATTCTACACTAATAAAAAACAACAGAAAAAACATATTCCTAAGCACAAGAGCTTAAATAACTGATCGTTGCTGTAATTCTCCCGTAAATGCCCCAGTTGGGGTAGGATGATTTACGCTTTGCCACTGCGGCACAATACCAGGTGCCTCAGGTTGCGCAGCGGATCAAGCGCTGCCTTGGCACCTTGCTGACCTGCCTCCGACGCCAGGCGTGGCTGACACGAGTCTCCAGGTCTCTGCTCGCGGCTGCTCCCTCAGCCTGCCAGCAAGGCTGCAACGGGGAACATCACGAAACACAAGCGCACAAACCCGCCACGCTTCCCTGGGAGAGCCCCCAAATCCAGAGGTAAAGGCAAGGGCCAGGCAGGGGCACTGGTAAGCTGCTGCTTGCTTTTTCTTCTAGGAAAGACGCATTTGCTGCTGCTTCAGAGAGAGGAGGGCTTTGATCCGGGGTGAGCACTCAGGCAGGTTATTCCTGCTCGAAATGCAAACATTTGGTTTAGGCACTCGGGGATACGTCAGCGGGAAGGAGCCAGTGCTGCTTCGGCTAACAAATCAGATGAGCTTCGCGTTTCCACCCTCTGCCTCATGCACAGAGCTCTAAAAATAACCCCCAGGCTCGGATTTTCCTTCTGGAGTCACAAGCGCCGTTTCCTCTACTCATCAGACAGGAAAGGCGGCCTGCCGAGGACGACGCTGCCCGGTGAGGGTTTCCGAGCGGCTCCTCTGGAGTGCGGCCCTGGCCGCCCGCTCGCTGCTGTCCCCGCGGTCTGCAGCACTGCCCGGCTTCTCGAGAGGTGATTCCGAGGCCACCTAACTGAGGAAGTCGATTCCTCAGCTAAACCGTTTTTATGAGAACACTTAAGGAGCAAATTCCCTGGTGCTTACGTGTATCTGCTTGATGTCCTGGCGGGGAACTGGGGAAGCCCCACGGGGGGCTTTGGAGTCTTCTCCAGGGCCCAGAACGCCAAGTCCCAAGGTCTGTACATGACGCAGACGGCTCCAGGCCTACATATGCCGAGGGGCGCGGGATGCAGGAGGGTGCCAAGCACGGGTGAGCAGCCCAGACGGGCTGCTCTCATCCTCGGCAGTGCCCACAGGAGCAGAGCACGATCCTCAAGGCAGAGGGGACACCTCGGCAGTGCCCCGGGGGACAAGAGGGACCCGCACGTGGCCCTGGTGCTTGGCAGCACCCGCACAACTTGCACGTGTCAGCAGAGAGAAAAGGAGCACTGAGGAGACCACGAACTCCCCCAGGCCTGGGACGCTGCATCTCAGATGGGGTCGGAGAGCCTGGGGCTGGAGAAGGCTCCATCTAACAGCGAGCGGCCGTCAGCGCTGCGGGAGGGACCGGGGCTGAACCACGAACCACTCCCGCGGCCACGGCGCCGGCGGCAGCCACAGCGCCCAGCCAGGAGGCAGCGCCCCAGGGCAGCGCGAGGCCCACCACCCTCCTGCACAAAAGCACCGAATGACACTGGGTCACCCACAGTCATCCGACAGTTTCCTGACATCATTTCTATGCAAGCAGTTAAAGCTGTTGTCATAGGAACACTAACAAACATAGGGACGCACACAGTTGTAAAATGGCCTGGGAGAGGAAGAAACTGCCTCCACCACCCTGATAGGGCCACGTCCCTCCACGAGGCCGCTGAACATGCCGGGACTGAGAGCCCCGCGTGTCCCGCAGGCCAGGCCAGCCCTGTGTGTCACACAGGATAGACCAGGCCAGGCCAGCCCCG